>JARHVA010001228.1:1917500-2365000 GCA_037957365.1 Torreya grandis | reverse complement strand
CAATACAATATAATATAATATAACATAATATAATATAATATAATATAATATAATATAAATATAAATATAAATTATATAATAAAATATATATTTTATAAAATCACATAACATTAAAAAATATATAATATCAAAATATAATATATTATATATTAATTAATATTTTCTACCATAGTTCAAAATTTATCCTAATTCTACGATCTTATGTGGTCTATAGATACCCCAAAAAAATGTCCACACAACCATGAGAGGTTTATTTAACATTTTGATAATAAAGTTTAGTCATCACAATGAAGAATGTTAATCATGAACACATAATGTTCAATTGTAGGTGTAGCTACAAATTTATTCTACGTCATTTTTAAATTTTAATTTCATTTTTCATGTGAAGGGGGCATCAATCATGATAAAATGTGAATGTCATAGTATAAAAGTCAACCTCTTGAAAGAAAAGGTCATCGATAGGCGATAATCCCTAGGTGGCATGAAGAGTTGAAAGGTAGTGGTATCTTTTGTTGACTGTTTTATATTTGATTATGATAATAATGCAATGATAGATGTGGGGAATACATTAAGGTTATGGAGTTTATCTTATTGATTTCATTATGGTTTAAGTGAGAACTGAAGCTTTTGTAAACTTTATGTCACATGAATTCACAAAGGGGCATTACTTGTGATATAATGTGAATGTCGAGTAGCAAAGTCATGAGTTGAGAGAAATGGTCATCAATCAGTGATCATTCCCAAATGGTAGGTTGATTTGGTAAGTTTAATGTACACTTAAAAACAAAATATACTCCACAAAACTCCCTTGAATAACCATTATCATCAATCTACAAGATCAATGACTAGGAGAATTGGGCTTAATCGACCACTTGCCTACAAGCATAATTAGCCCCTTATTTCCTTATAATGCATTAATAGCTCATTTATTTTTTCATGTAGTACTTTTTTAGTTTAATCTTTGCCCAAAATCAAGCTTCATTATCTCTCTTATATAAGAGTTGGGAATTTGCTCATAAGTCCTCATCTATTTTTGAGCGGCTCCCTTTTTACTTTCCTGTATGAATAAACCATAATGTAGATGAATGGTGAGAACCCTAAAGGAGGGAGGTGGAATACACAAGGACAATTTGAAGGCATGTTCTCCATAGAGAGACAAAAGATATATATAAGTACACACACACACACACAATATATATATATATATATACATACATATATATATGTATGTATATATATATATATACATATATATATATATGTATATATATATGTGTGTATATATATACATATATATACACATACACACACACATACACACACACACATATATATATATACATACATACATACATATATATATGTGTGTGTGTGTGTGTGTGTGTGTGTGTGTGTGTGTGTGTGTATACATATACACACACATATGTGTGTGTGTGTATACATATATATATATATATAGGATTATTTACAAGGAAACATGTACTATATACTTTTTTTGTTATTCATTATTTACTTTGTGTATATTGTCTCAGGGTCTTTATGTCCAAATAAGACAAGTGGAATTTTGTTATCTATCCTCGAACTCCCAGTCTAACAGTCCCTAACTATGAGTGGGAACATGTGGAACACTCCTATTCTATGGGTAGACCCACAATAATAGTCCGCAATTATCTTCAAGTCTACGTTTCAGCATCTTATAAGGTCTTGGCTTTGTCAAGGATGATAGGTCGAGACTACAACTCTATCTTCCTAGCTAAGGTGGTGGCCCTTGATTGGTTAGGTGAACATGGCTTGATAGTTATTGACTATCCCTGAGTCTACCATATGTACACATGTCAATACCTTATTAGTCTTCAGGGTCATGATCTAATGTTGATCTACTATCACCAAGCCCACATAAAACTATACTATTGGGTCCCAGCTTTATCAACTCTGACAGGTTTAGGACTAGTTACCCTGCCATCTCTAATATCCCAACTTACGTGGTTGCCTCTCACTAACCAATTTTCTAACTTACAAACTGACAACTGTAGTTGACTTGGGGGAAATGATATTTCTCCACTTATTAACTATTGGGTTAAATTTGACAACATGGGGACCATCACCAAGAACTCCATAAGGCATGAGAAAGGGTCTTAGGATTTTGTTTGAAAGTATGGGAAAATTAGAAGAAGTTTAGGTGCATGTTAAAAGGGATCGAGAAAAACTAGGGGAGGTCCAAGATGTCTAAATCGTTCATGACACAAATTAAATGCCATGGTAGAGGAGTCAATAATTGATACAAAAGGTGTTCAATTGGTGATCAATCCTAGGTGGTAGGGACAATTCATAGGTTCATTTCTCATGTACTAGGGGTTTCTCAACTCGTACACTTGAACCAAAAATTTACTCCACAAATTAAAAAAAATACTATGCAAATAAAATTATGAAAATTAAATATACAATTCTTTTGGCATTCCTTTCACCCTTAGTGCAACTACTAGTAATAGTGTTTTTATTTGTTGTTTTCACTATGAGCCATTTAAATTAAACAGTGTATGAGGGGAAGGTTTTTTTTTTAGGGGGGAGGAATTGAATTTACTTTTATTTATACCTTGTTTTGTCTACCTGAGGGTTTGGCAGAGATGTATTATCAAAATTTTAGTGTAGTTTTTTATTGTTACTAAAACTTCAATCTATATTTCATAGTAGACCAATTTATAGAAGACAGGAGTTGCATTTTCATTCTGAGTAGTACGTAGGGAATGTTACTCATTTATAAACCATGAAGAATGGGTTACTAGAATAATGTATTTTTGGACGTTATTTTAGAATGCTTTTCAAAAAGATCTAGTGTGCCATTTTGGATTTTTTACTACTACTACTACTGAATGCTTTTAAGTGTGTTCCCCCCTCAATTATAGCCAATACATGATCATGGAATCCTTATTGAACTTAGAAATGGCATGTATCTCTTTTTTTATGCAAAGTAGTACTATGAGAGATATATATTTCATGAATAATTGAGCTCTATTCTTATCTTCCTTAGATATTTTGCAAGTACTCTTAAAATGCTATTTTTTGTTATTGTTTGCAAAAGTGTAAGGGCTTTGCCAATATAATTTTAAAAAGAGGGTTGTGGAAGGATGTATCGATAATAAGGCCATGCATATAGGTTATCTATGAAAAAATAGTCATTTTCACATGAATTATTTAAACTATCTAGATATTTTTAGAATATTTGATTTCATGGTAATTATCTTCCTCCAAATGGATCAAAGCTATTTTTGAAGATTGTGAAAACTATCTCATCATCCATACTTAACTTGAATTTGAGATTTTATTAACAAATCTTCCATATGAGTGTTATGATTTATCAAAACACATACACACCTCCTTTAGGTTATGAAAACATTTAACCAAATGTCTTCATAGGTTTACTAGAGTGACATATCATTGCCTATTATGGATGAATAATTGTAGCTAAGCAATTGATATCTAAAGTATGTTGAAACAAGTGGCTTAGCCATGTAGGTAATCTAGCCTACCTGATACTGATCTCAACCAAATCACTACATTTATTAAAAATCATATCTTTTTTTTGTGGTTATGAAATCCTACAGATATCTATGCATTAAATATTATTTGGTAGAACTTAGTTGAGCCCAAAGACTTCCTAACATCTCTAAGGATATCTAGATCCTTCTACCAACTACTATAAATATTTATATTGTAATATATATATATATATATATATATATATATATATATATATATATATATATATAGCATGCACTAGGCGCATCCCAGCCAGAACTGGTAAATATGAATGAAGGTGAATGTTAGACTATGTATGGTATCCATAAGTAATGCAACTTTGATGGTAAGGAATGTGTATCAGCCTCAAAACAACCATTATAATTTAGTTTAATGTTTGAGAAATGAAGCTCTTAATAAATATATGTATTTTGTAATGACTGTAATCTCTAGAATTAGCTCATTGAATGATAATAGAAGTTTTTTTAATTTTTTCTTATCTATGATATGATATGTCTATATTTGAATCTTATCAATGAGTTGTTTCAGACCTATCTTTTAATTCTATCAATTTGTCTGATTTGTTAGTTCCAACATTTATTGGGAAAAATTATGATTTTAGGATTATAAAAATGAAAACATTATTATGTTCATAAGATATTTGGGACCTAGTCAAAAATGGGTTCCCTGAACCAATGATCCAAGAGGCATATAAGTAACTGTCACAAGTAGAGAAGGACCTACTCAAGAAGAATAAGAAAAAGGATTCTAAAGCATTGATTTTCATTTAATAATCCATGGAAAATTTAATATTTTCATGTTTTGTAGCTAATACAATGTCAAAACAAACATGGGAAAGCCTGCAAACAACATACCAAGGTATAAGTAAAGTTAAAACTGCCAAATTACAAATACTTAGAAGGGATTTTAAGAATCTTCATATGAAAGAATCAGATAATCTAGAATCATTTTTTACACATATAATGGGCATTGTAAATCAAATAAGAACTCATGGTGAAGACCAAAAGGTTGTAGAAAAAGTACTTAGAAGCTTTCATGCAAAGTTTGATTTAGTAGTAGTGGCCATTAAAAAATCTAAGGATTTAACTCAGCTCTCAATTGATGAATTAATGGGGTCACTTCTATCACATGAGCAAAGGTTGAATTGTTTAGGGGAATATTCATTACAAAAAGCATTCAAAACTTAGCTTTTAGTTAATAGAACAAGAGGGAGATCCAGTTACAACAGAGGTAAAGGTCATTTTTAATCAAGAGGTGGTAGAAAATCTAATCAATTTGAAAGCAGACCAACATCAAACCTCATACATATTTCACACCATCAAGAAGAAGAGCCAACAACCATTTTCATAGCCATCATCAAGGAGAAAGGTATGATAAATCCAACATCCAAGGTTATTATTGTAAAAGATTTGGGAATTTTTCATCTGAATGTAGAAAAAGAAAATATGATATGAATAAGCAAAATAAAAATTTACAATTAATATTGGCCCAACACTAGTGAAAAATAATAATATTGATAACATGTAATGTTGTAAAGAATGCTCAAAGGAAGTATGGTTTTTAGATATCGAGTGTAAAAATCATATGATTGGAAGTAAGGATTTGTTTGGAATAATAGATGATTTGGTAAAATTAAAAGTAAAGCTAGGAAATGATCACAAAGTATCAGTCATGGGGAAAGTATCAATTAACATAAGAATAAAACAAGGTGAAAATAAGCATATCCCTGATGTATTTTATGTTCCTATCTTATAACACAATCTTATAAGCATTGGTCAATTGGTGAAAAAAGGGTATAAGATATAATTTGAGAATGGTGAATGTGTGATTTTGGACAAGAAACCTAGCAATAGGCTAATTGTAAAAGTTGAAATGATGACAAATATAATTTTTCCTCTTAAAATCCAAAGTGAACTATGTTTAGAACCTCAATGATTACAAAAAATTGCTGAAGTAGCATTTAGAATTTCATGAAAGGATCAATCTTGGTTATGGCACTTGAGATTTGGACATCTAAATTTTAGTGGTTTGCATTTGTTATATACAAATATAATGGTATATGGATTGCCACCAATAAATCCACTAAAATAACATGCGAGAGTTTCATACTAGAAAATCAACTTAGAAAAAATTTCTAGTTGGGAAACCTTATAGGGCAAGGCATCTAGTTGAAATAATTCATTTAGACCTTTGTGGACCAATGCAAACACCATCCATAAGTGGAAATATATATTTCTTGACATTTATTGATGATTTCAGTCACAAACCTTGGGTCTAGTTCTTGAAATATAAATCAGATGTGTTTGTTGTTTTTAAGGAGCTCAAGGTTAAAGTTGAAAAATAAAGTGGATATTATATCAAAATATTGAGAACTGATCAAAGTCATGAATTTATATCAAATGATTTTATGAATTTTTTCAAGGCAAATGAAATAAGAAAATATTTCACAATAAGATATACACCTCAACAAAATAGAATAGAGAAACGAAAGAATAAGACAATTATGGAAATGACATGAAGCATGATAAAAGCTAAGAATTTACCAAATTAATATTAGGTTGAAATGCTTGCATGTGTGGTATAAATTTTGAATAGGGTTTTGACAAAAGTCATGATAAATAAGATACCATAAGAAGTTTGGAGAAAAATGAAACATAATGATTCACATTTAAGAATCTTTAGATGTGTAGCATGCTCCTTGATACGTCAAGAATTGAGAAAGAAGTTAGATGAGAGAGGCAAAAAGTGAATTTTTATGGGGTATAGTGAATAGTTCAAGCATAAAAACTATATAAGGTAATAATCAGTCATGATGTAGAATTTGTTGAAGAAGAAGCATGGGATGGAAGCATTGATAAGATAAATACAATTTTAGTAGGGATACCACATGAAAATGAAATAGTATAAGATGACACACAAAATGTTCCTCAACCTTCACAAGTGAATGTTACAACAATGCCTTCTAAGACACCTACCACTTTAAATCCATCTACTCTAGCTAGTAATAATAATAGTGAATCATCTAATACAACACTTGCATCATTGAGATCATGATCAATAAACACTTCAATAAAGACATGTAGCCTAAAGAAGATTTATGATGAGTCATAAGAAGCTAAAAATATGGATTTATGTTCTAATTTTTCATTCTTAACATAAGATAATCTAATTTACTTTAATGATGCAATTAAATATGATAATTGGATTGAATCTATGGATGATTAAAATCAATCAAATGAAAATAATCAAACTTGGGACCTTGTAGAGCTTCCTTAAGGAAATGACATGATTGGATTAAAATGTGTTTACAAAATAAAGTTTAATGAAGATGGGAAAGTTTAGAAACAACACAAGACTAATAGCTAAGGGCTTCACACAATAGTTAAACATAGATTACATTGAAACATTTGCACCTATAATAAGACTAGACACTGTAAGAATGGTGTTATCTGTTACATCCCAAATTAGTTGGAAGGTTTATCAAATTGATGTCAAATCAATATTATTGAATGGTATTTTAGAAGAGGAAGTTTACATAAAATATCCACCTGGTTATGAAGTTTTGGGAGAAGAGCACAAGGTCTACAAGCTAAAAAAGGCCTTATATGTATTAAAGCAAGTTCTTAGAGCTTGCTATAGTAGAATAGACTATTATTTTGTAAACAATGGGTGTAGTAATTGTTGAAATGAACCCACCTTGTATGTTAAAGTGAATGATGAAGGAAATTTTTTTATAGTATGTTTGTATGTGGATCACTTGATTTTTACCAAAAACTTGTCAATTAAATCATTTTAGGTAGCCATGAAAACTGAATTTGATATGATTGATTTGGGAATAATGAGATATTTTCTTAGTATATAAGTGAATCAATCCAAGAAAGGTATATTCATATGTCAATCAAAGTATGCTAATGATTTGTTGAAAATATTCAAGATGTTGAATGTTAATTCAGCTCCTACCTCGGTTGCAATGGGTTTAAAACTTAGTAAGGAGGACAAAAGTTCAAGTGTTGATGCAAATTTATTCAAGAGATTAGTTGGTAGCCTCATGCATCTAACTGAAAAAAAAAATAGACATCATGTATGGAGTTAGTGTTATCTCAATATTCATGGATAAACCAAAAGAATCTCATTAGAAATCTAGAAAAAGAATACAGAGATATATGGTTGGAATAAAGAGTTTTGGAATCATGTATACACCTTCAAATGACTTCAAGCTGATTGGTTATAAAGATAGAGATTGGTGAGGTAGAATAGATGATAAGAAAAGTAATTTTGGGTATATTTTTCATCTTGGATTGGGTATTATCTATTAGGCATTGAAGTAAAAACCAATTTTTACTCTTTCATCAACTAAATCAAAATACGTTGTAGTCACATCAGTAACTTACCATGCAGTTTGGATGAGAAGGGTAATTTCATATTTGGTGCATGATCAAGAAGAACCTCCAAAGATATATTGTGATAAAAACTCATCCATTACATTATCTAAAAATCATGTGTTTCATAAACACAAGCATATTGACACTAGATATCACATTATTCATGAATTAGTGAACAATGGTGAAATATATCTTGATTTTTACAAATATGAACATCTTTACAAAATCACTTACAAATAACATGTTTGAGCATCTCTAATAAATCATAGGCATAGCTGACATACATGGAATTGAATATTAAGGGGGAGTGTTGGTGAACATGGACTCCATCTCAGCATATACTAATCTCCCCTACCACATCATATTATTCTATAGTTGTGCCACTACCAATCTTAATTGAATGATCATAGTAATTGAAAATAAATAAATCTCTACCAAATATCTCCTTTTGCTTAGTTTTTAATTGATACACTTTCTTTAATATCATTTATGTGAATCTTATCAACTTTTGTCTTGAACTTTTTAGCACTATCTAGATGATTCAAGAGACTTCTAAGAAAAGACATCTCTGAATAAATGATCTATTATTATAGTTTTGGTTTTTGGAAGTATGGAGTGTATGTATGAGAGTAGCAAAACTATGTCAAGATGTTAGATTATTGTAATGTATTTTCTGAGCATTGAAGCTCTGTAAAAATCTTAATAGAAGTCTGAATATTCTAAGTTTATTTATAATATCATTCCTCACCTCTCCTAAAAAGTAATAGTTTCATTGAACTTCAACAAATTTAAGTTATTTTTATTAGCTTCTCATGTTTAAATAGTTGGAAGCCAAGCATGGTTTTGTAGGTACACAACAATGTGAGTAGATTAGCATTTGATATTCTCCTTCCTCTATGGTTTAGAGTAGGTTTACTAATCTATGTGGTATAATCATATTAGTTGACTATATGGTGACTTATATTTAGTTAGTGTGGATACTTAATTGTTATTGAGGATAAAATCAAATTAAGTATCAACTTTAAGAAGTCATACCTTCCTCACACAGTTATGAATTCAATTAAATTAATTTTTAAAACTACTTAGTTTTATAAGGGGATTGTATTGGTGTCACATTTTCAGATGTTTGGTATATAAGGACTCTTTAATCCACATAATAGGTACCCTCACTCTCCTCTGTCCTTTGCCTCACAACTCTATGCTCTTATTCCTACAAAACTCTAGAAACTACCACCTTTGAGTTCACCTTTTATAGAGCCTTCATGATTATAATCTTATCGGTTAGCCATTAGAATTTAATTAACCCTTAATACTTATATCACATTAAGACATAGCTCAATACCATCTTCATAGGTCAGCCATAGCATCCATGGGTCACTCTTAAGCAACTACACCTTTCAATTAGGCCTTAGTATCCCTTATAGGTCTCATGGATACCTATTCATATTTTTGACACTACATATAGCAAATTAAAAACTCAAGACCACTAAAAAATGCATAGGTCAACTCCACATGACCTATTAGACATCCTAAAATTATTACAGTCATTATTACTCTCCTTTGCTAAAGAAAAATAGATCAATATTTTGCCTTATACACAAAAACACCATAAATGAACACATTAAACTTCTAAGAATTTTTTCATATGAAAGATGGATTGATAAAACCTTAAAAATCCATATATGTGGTCCTCAAGGAGTCAAAAACACTCTCTAATAATTAATTCACCTTGAAACATCCAAATACCATCATAACAAACTCAAATATCCTTCTTGGGTCACTTGTAGAACCTAGCCAAACACATAGTCAACTTTGGAGCTCAATATCTATAACTTTACAAACATTAAAATATTCTAATCAACCTTTATAGATGTGCCTTGAATTAATTTACAATGTTTCCTTTTACATCAGCTTAAAATTTATCCTAGATCAAAATATATAATCAAAAAACTTAGTACTAGTTTTTTTCTTTGTTAATTTCAAATACCAACGGTCACTGGTAAATTCTAAATGTCTGAAACTTTCACCTCATCTCATGTTTCCTAGAAAATTAAAAAAATACACATTTTCAATCTCCTCAAAAGTATTCTAGTATTTAAATTTAAACACTCATCATTTATCTTATATATTAGCTCTCGAGATCAATCCATTTGGCACTCTCACATGCCTTCTAAGCACATTGACTATTTGACTCAAATGAGCTTCAGCTACTTGGCAAAACTATGTGCCTTCTGAGCATCCTTTGAAATTTTAACTTAATATGATCCATTTATCTCTATTTGTATGATCACTGACTCATTATTGATCTCTATCTAATAGGTTTCAAGCTCACCATAGATCTTCTACTCAAACTCCATGATCATGACACTTGTCACTAACATGTTCATTCTCAGGTACCATTGACATTTTAACTTAATATGAACCATTAGATCACTATATGACAAGATCACTCACTTTTTTGGATCCTTATATGGTTATATTAATTTTTTTATTATAGACATATGATCCAATTAAATGTTCACTGTTAGATTTGCATTTGTAAATTTGGCTAAGTATAGAAACTCAATGAACTTCTATTTGAGAGGACAACTTTACACATACATATCTTTTGCCATGCTCCATATCCAAACCTAAAATTTGAACCATATGATCTCCTATTATAGGGGAATCCATATATATATATATATATATATATATATTCTCTTAAAACCTTCACACATGTGAAATGTGATATCATCAATTTGCTCACTTAGTATGATTTGCCACAAGACCAATTAGGCCTGGATGATCAAAAGGAAGAACCTAATGAGAACCATGCATTCCCATAAGCACTTCAAGAAGTATTAACATCTATTAGGGACTCTACAACAGTATCTCATCATCCATAACATTCATTAACTTCTTATCCAATCATATACTGAAGATCCATGCTTATATACTAGGCTACCAAGCCTATGCCAACATATTTTTCACATGCTTGTCTTCTCTCCTTGACCTAAAACAACATAAAAATGATAGATAAAATATGATAAGACTTAAATAATACTTACCTTAGCTTATATGCATCCAAATCCTACATTACATAACTTCAAGTTTAAAATCATCATCATCATGACATCACCACTTTATTATTACCTTGGACATGCACTCATGAAATATATCTTTGACATCAATGAAAAACACTTTCAAACACATGTGAGCATTATGAATGGTGTCATGAGTTGTCCCAGGTATTTTGATGAAGTTTGATGTTAAATTTTTCAATAAAAGGCAATAAAAAGTGTTTTAAGGTCTCTCAAGTGCACAAAATAAAGATTTATCAACCTAAGAAGGACTTTCATGTATTCATTAGCACATGTAAATTCTACATGAGAATCCAATCCATTCATGGTATATGTTAAAAGGTCATAGCTCAAACTTCCAAGTATTGGTTTCTAGAATAAGGGGCTAAGCTTTATGAATGATAATTAAGTATGTAAGGTGGTTTAAACCTCTCTAAAACCCTAACTTTGACCCGATATGGAAGATCTTGATGAAAATATCTCAAAATGGATTAGATGACCTATTTTTATGATTGGATCATGTATTGGACTCTCTTAGGTACCTCCAGGTGTCATTGGTGTGTCATGTAAGTGAGTAGACCCTATAGAAAAGGCCTTGTTCCTAAAATTTTTGCTATAACAGGTAGAGTTGACCATGTCAAAGTTGATAATTGGATGGTAGTTAAAGCTTGAAACTTTTATCTTATATCCATGGTAGTTTTTGAGTAGGTTTCAAAATTTATATGTGCTAAACTAGTCATGCAAGTTGACCTATCACTAAAAGGCCTAATGGTGCAGATAGTGAGAAAACTAGGCAGTAGTGAGAATGAGATTAGGGATGTGTTATCATGGATTAGGGATGAATAAAATTTAATGAATTGGTTTTTAAATAAATCTAATACATGTTAATTATGGATAGATGTT
This sequence comes from Torreya grandis, assembly GCA_037957365.1. Taxonomy (NCBI): domain Eukaryota; kingdom Viridiplantae; phylum Streptophyta; class Pinopsida; order Cupressales; family Taxaceae; genus Torreya; species Torreya grandis. The sequence goes on along the minus strand of JARHVA010001228.1, from coordinate 2,353,116 downwards.
TTGGAGGTCAATAAATATTTTGAAAATATTTCTCATAAGTTGACCTGTCTAGTACATATGAGACAATGAAGGTGTAAGGTTGTGAGATTAGTCTAAAATACCAATATTGTCACTTAACCAATTTCTATTTAGCAATTACCTAATGTTCTCATATGATCATCCAAATTCATCAAGGGTCTCCAAAGGTGTCTAAACAAGTGTTGAAAGTCATTATCACCATGACTATGTTCAAAGGTAAACTAACAAATATGAGTAAGCAAGTGGAAGTGATGAGTTGCAGGCTATATGCCCTTGAATAAAGCATATAATGCATATGATGTTATTTTTTATGAAATGAATTTTATATTCATTATTTAAAAAATATTTTAAAATAGTGAAAATTATTGAAATGCTAAAGCTAAAGTGGTTGACTGGTTCAGATTTAACTGTGTATATTAAAGACAAGATTTATCTACAAGACCAATATTTAGCATTGGAACTAGAAATATTTTTACTTGAGAGTGATCCAGATATTTAAAATAATATATTAAATATGTCAAAAATGATAGGAAGTATTCTTTTAGGAATTTAAGTTCAAGTTTTCATGACTATGTTTTGAGACTAGTTGCTAGTTATGAGTGGGCTACTTAGAGAGAAGGCTTTGAGTATTTTTAACCTAAGTTATGAAGTATAATGCACATAGTAATGACCATAAGGTAATTTATCTTCTGTATATGTATTTTTTTTCATGTTTTTTTGTCAATTTTTTTTTTGTTTCAATTTTTCAAGATAGACTTTCTAGGTATACACAAGCCTAATATGAATAATACTAATGATGTGTTCTAAGTAGTGGTTTGAGATAAAAACATGATTTAGAGCCTATATGAACTTATCATAGGTCTATTGTGATTTTATATGATGTTTTTATACCATATAAAGTGTTTTAATGTTCTCAAAAATATTTAATGTTAATGTTTGCTAAGTAAACCTTATGGAATTAGGTCTCCATGAGACCTAAAGGAGAGATAAGGCCTAATTGAAGTAGGTCAGACCTAAAAGGACTCAAATAAAATTTTATCCATGTCTATGAGATGTATTGAGATCAATTTCATGGCTGACCTAAGAAGGGTAATATTTATTTTCCAGCTAAGAAGGATATGAACAAGAAACTTGTATAAATATTAGGCTTTTTTAGGCCTATAATGATGAGATATGAGTAAGCGAACAAGAAATAAGATTGTAGAGAATTAGGAGGTATTTTAGACCATAAAAAGAAGATAAAGTATTAATTATGAACATTTGACATAGGTTATATATGTGAGGATCAAGGTCACATGACCTAATCAAGTCATGAAGAGGGCTAGTTGAGTGAAAAAGGCTAGAAACCAGTTTTGAGAGGGATATAAGTGTGTGAAGAGATGAAGAAGAATATTATCATCTATTGTATGTGAAACAAGTTATTTTAAATTTTATCAAGATTTTTAGGTGTTTGAGTTATTTCTTAATCATCTAGGGGATTGGTGACTCCTTGCAAGTTGGTATTTAATGTAGCTTAGGTAAGTTGGTGCTTAGCTAGTTGGGGTTAGTGCTCCATGTGGAGTGGGTGCTTCACTAAAGTTGGTGTTTGTCTTATAGGACTATACTCCATTTTCATCATCAGTGGGTTTTATTCCCTTTGAGGGTTTCTAACATATGTTTGATTTCATGTGTTTTTTGATCTTGTAGATTGATGTTTATGTTTGCCAAGATATACATGCTTGTCTAAATGATCTACGATTACTTAAGTAAGATTGTATAAGAAAGCTTTTGAAGACTGATTTACCCCCCTCTCAATAATTTTTCTTCAAAAAAATCATATGAATTCATCTATGGTATTCATTTTTTCCCATTTTAAAACTTGTTGAGGGAAAAAAAAGAATATTGTTCCTTATATGATAACTACCCAATATTACCTTTGGTTTCATACTCGTATAAGTTTATGCTTAGATAAATTTTAGTATATTTATTTTTCTACTATGTTCATATAAATAAATCATTAATTTAAACTATAATCACTTGGTATAATCACCATTTTCCAATTTTAAATTTCATTCTAAAACTCTTTTCCTCAGAAACTAAACCCTAGTTAGGATCAAGATCACTAAGAAGTAGTGCTTTAACATGAGTTGGTAATACATCATTTACACTAAACTTAGTGAAATGAAGTTGGCCTTCTCCATAGGTTCACCTTAATTCACCAAGGTGCCACATCTTAGAGGTTATCCCATTATGTCATTAGATTTCCCATAATTTACAACTCATACTATATAGCATAATACCACACAGAGACAAGTGAAAAATCTAATTGATAACAATTTTTGGTATGCTCGGTGGGACTTGAAGATCATAACTAAGAGATTGGTGCTATTCTCAAAAAGCATTGTACGAGCCTCATATACATTTAAAAATCACCTAGTGAATCCACTAGCTTATAGATTGAGGAAATCCAAGTTTATATATGCAAAAGATATAGACAAGATCATCTACTAAAGGTAAGAAAACTGACTTGCAAGAATTTTAATTTCCATATAAAAATAAATCTAGATCATTTGTAACTTATACTATAATCTATCTTGAAAATATGTTTTCATCTCCAAAAAATACCCATATTTATTTCATACCTCCCATTATGGCCTCAAGAAATCAAAATCTCATAGCCTTCAATAGAGACAACCCACTTTAGTTGGCCTAGTATGATGATATACCCACCTTGGCTCTGAAAATCCTTTCGTATTTTACTAGTGAAACTTCCACTATTCCCATTGAACATATAAAAGACATTAATAATCAAACTAATTGACTTTTCATTTAAGGGTAAATCCTTACAATGGTACAAAATTCTACTTCCTAATTCCATGTTTGGGATGATCTAGAGTTTTCCCTATGTATTAAATTCAAAGATAAGAGTGATCACATCTCTCTAATTGAACAACTAACCAATATTAAATGAGCTCCTCATAAGTTCATGAGTGATTTTAGTTTTTGCTTTCAAAAGACATGGAATAGAATCCTAGTATTGGTCAAGTGAACCCTAAATAATGCCTTCTTGTATTACTTGAGAGCCTTAAATAGTGATATAGCTATCATGATTCAGTCAACGGGTGGTACCAAACTTCCCAATGCCTATGAAATTGTAATAAGAGTATAAAATTACCTCATTCGAGCTGAAAAAATTGCCCCATTGTATCAAATGTCATTATTTATAAAAGTGCCTCCTATGCAACCCACCATAGCCCCAATTACTACCACAAGTAATGCACCAAATTTGAATCCTACCCCTTATGATGATTTATATGAGGTTAAGTCACTACTTAAAATCTTTGTCAATGAGTTGGTAGCTATGAAAAGTTAACAATCCCAAAACTATAGGCCTTATCAAAAATATAACCAAACATACCAACCTCATAGGTAGCCATACCAAGGTATCTCATAACCTCAAAGTTAAAACATGTAATCAAAACATCCAAACATCCATGATCTACCTATACCAGGTAATTTTAAAGCCATTGTAACCATTTAGAAGAACCTAGCTCAGGAATACAAGTGGTGTTATCCTTATGCTCAACTGCATAATCAGAATGTTTGTCCTAATGGTGTCATCAACCAAGCCTTTATGGTACAAAGCATATCAATCACCCAAGTAAAAAAATAATAATCTACTTCCTAGTAGGAAGATGCAAAAAATCCTACTCAAAATGAATCTACTCTTTTGAAGTAGAAAGAGGAGGATTTTTATGGTGTAAATTAGGAGGAAGCACTAGCCAATGGTGGTAGTTTAGTGACAGTGAATACATGCTCTAAGAAGAGGGAAATAGAAAGTGATCAACCCCATATGGTTGATCAAGATATAACTTCTAAAGTTATACAAGAGGCTTTAAAAGGAAGCACATTTCAAAGACCTCTCAATGTGCCGATGGGCCAGTCAAAGTTAAAGTTGCTAACCCCAGATCTTGAAAAGAAGATATATCTCCCACAAAGGCACTAGAAAAGGTTGGTAACATTAATTTTATTATTGTATAATAAATAAATAAGATTAACTTAAATGTCACCATGTGGGAAGCTTTGTTTATTCTAGCATAAAGGGACTTGCTTCAAGAAGATTTAAAAACTTTCAAATAACAGATAAGATCCTAGCTAAGGAACTCACTATTGTAGTTAATTTGTGTCAACCTAAAATAGAAATAAAATAAAGTAAAAATGGTAAGCCTCCCCCTTTTACACTTCACTCATAGTTGGGAAAATTATCATATATAATTGCATGGTAGACTTTGGGGATAACAATTCTGTTATGCCCAAGAAAATAGTTGATGCTCTTAGTATTAAATACACACCTATCAGAAAGGCATAGTTCAATTATATGGGACTATTATCCAAATAGTTGTGACTATAATAAGTTTAAACCTTACCATCCATGCATGTCCAAGATTTTTAATATCCCAAGATATCTCAGTTATTGACCTACCTCCTTATTTTTCTATCTTCCTTTCCCTAGACTTCACTGAAAAAATGAAAGGGTATCTATCTGTTAATTGGTCTCATATGTTACTAAGGACAAGATATGGAATGAGAGTGATAATAAGAGCTGAGCCAATTGCTAAAGACCACATTTAGCCATACAATCCTATCCTTGTGGATATGAATTATGCATTACAAGATTAGGAGGAAAAAATTGACCATGAGGTTGAAACATTCATGGAAGAAATCATAGACACTCATCTAGATGAATGGAGATTAACATTATAGTTTGATCTATATGATTATGTAAAATAAACTAGGTTGGGTACATATTGCATTAATGAAAATGATGCAATCATCCTTAACATTGTGAAACCAATTAAGGATCTCTAAATGTGGCAACTATTCTTCGATGGCTCAATAAGTAAGAATGGTGTAGGTGCAGGTATTATTTTGATCTCTCCCCAAAATAAGATTTGATTCTATTATTTCAAACTTTAGTTTAGTTTCACTAACAATGTAACTGAATATGAAGCATTGATTTGGGTTCTCTATCTAGACAAAAAAAGGGGAATACAGTCACTATAAGTGTTTTATGATAGTGAATTAATCATTTACCAAGTAAGATATAAAATCACAACCAAGAATAATTTTCTAAGATATTACAAACATAGGGTTTTGGATTTGTTAGAAGACTATACCACTTTAAGCATTCAAGTGGTACCAAGAGCATAGAACAAGGATGTTGATTGCATGGCCTCAATGGGTTCCCAATATAACCTGCCCGGAGAGATAAAAAAGAATAACAATGAGCATGTAAAATTAATAGTGAGACCATATTTTCCTAATAATGTTACCAACTGATAAGTTTTTGATAGTTATCATCAAATTTTGAATTTTATACGAGATGTGGTTGAATTCTCAGACAAAAATCAGTCACGGCTCTTAAAATAATATAGGGGTCAAATCATTCAGCTAAAGATGAAAAAACTACCCATGGGTCTTATTATTTTGTAAAATATCTTCAACTCTAATGATCAACTAAAGGGTAAGAAGAAAAATATCATGATAAATGAAGAATATTATGATCCAGTAGTCATCTCAGAAGGCAAAGCATTAAAGATCAAAAATGTGTGTAACATTTTTGAAAAGCAAGATTTTATTATATTATGTCAAGAATTTGATGATAACTTCACTTTGAGTTATAAATATCTAAGGGATTTTTACCCTAGCTTATCCCAACACATAATAGAATTTGATCTAAATACCAAGCCTATTAGACAAAAATAGAGACCAATCCATATGAAATAGAACCCTTGATGAAGAGTGAGTTATCCAAATTGATAGAGGCTAATATAATTTTCCCTATGAAGCACTATCTTGGGTTGCTAACTTGGTCTTTATCAAGAAAAACAATGGTGAAATCAGGCTCTATGTATATTTTATGGACTAAAACAATGCATCCTTAAAGGATCATTATCCCCTTCCACTAGTGGATCAAATTATTCAAACTTTATAAGGATTTGAAAGGTTTTCCCTTTTAGATAGTTATTCTGGATATAATCAAATCCTTGTACAAGAATTAGACCAATTGAAACATGCTTTCACTATAAAATGGGGAACATATACCTATAAAAATATGCCTTTCAGTCTAACCAATATTGGTGCTACATTCCAAAGAGCCATAAATATGGCTTTCAGGAGTTTGATAAATGAGATGATCCTAGTGTACCTAGATGACATCACTATTTATTCAAAACATGTTGTTAACAACTTAAATCACCTTAGGAAATTTTTTGAAAGGTCCAGAGAATTTAGATTTTCCCTCAATCCAAAAAAGTGCATTTTCAAAATTCATGAAGGAAAGCTAATGGGGCTTAATATTTCAAAATAGGATCTTGTAATAGACCTTGAGAGAGTAAGTGTTATATCTTCACTAGCACTTCTGAGACATAAAAAGGGATTAAAAAGTTTCTTATGAAAGATCAAATTCGTAAGAAGGTTCATCCCAAGCCCTTTACTACCATGCTCAAGAAGGGGATTAGTTTCAACTAGACATGGGAAGGAAAGGATAGTTTTGAAGCCATTATGTAGGCTATTTCTCAAGATCCTACCTTGGTCAACCCTAACCATGAGAATGATTTCATTCTCTATGATTTTGGAATGGAGGTTAGTGTATTAGCTATTGTAAACCAACCAAATAAAGAATAGTTGGATTAGCCTATATCATTTTTCAATCAATATTTGAAGGATTATGAGGAAAAGTATAGTTTTGTTGAGAAGTAAGTATATGTTGTAATTAAAAGTCCCAAAAAGTTTAGACATGATTTTTGATAATAAAATTCATCTCTTGGTAAGTCACCAAAGCATCAAGGAGTTATTTTTTAGACAGGAAATAAACAAGATAGCAGGTTGGATCATAAAAGTCATGGAATATGACATGAAAATCAAAATAACTAATCTCACAAGAGGAAAGGGATTATGTAAACAACATGATTATAACATAAATACTATTGATGCAATATATAATTTAGTATACGTTTAATAGTCATTCTAACCAACCACTCCACATTTGATCAACAACAAGATTAGTAACATGACCATCTTCCTATGGACTAGAAAATACCCACATAAGCTCTAATAGTACAATAAGAGGTATTTTAGACTTGAATCTATTTCTTATGTTCTTATTGATGGATTATTGTTTAGGAAAGATATGAATGGAGTTATGCTAAGGTGCATCGAGCATGATCAAATTCCCAAGGTGATTGAAGAGTTTCATGATGGCTCATCAAGTGGACATTTTTTTTCAAGAACCACTACCATCAAAATGAGGGAAGATTACTATTGGCCTGAACTATTCAAATATGCACATAAATGGGTATGAAACTATGATAAATGTCACTAATTTTTAAGGAAGTAAAGATTAGTATCTCTCCCTCTAAAACTAATCCAATTTGACCATCCATTTATCAAGTGGGGATTCGATTTCATTGGCATGAACAATCCATTGTCAAGTGTATGCCACAGATGGCTCCTTACAACAACTGATTATTTCACTAGATAGATTGAAGTGGTTGTATTGAAAGATGCCATTGAATCATCTATCCTAGAATTCATAGATGACATTGTCACAAGATTTGTTTTTCCTTACACCATTATCTTAGATAATGCCAAAGATTTTATGGGCACTCAGGTGAGTGAATGGGTGATAAGGCACAATGTATACCTAAACACCTCATTCAATTATTACATGCAAGTTAATGGCTTGGTTGAATCTACCAACAAAAATCTCATAAGGCTTATCAAAAGGACAATGGAGCATAACCAAATAACATGACACACTAATTTAAAATTAACACTTTGAGCTGATAGGATAACTCCTAAGAGAGCCATTGTCAATTCTCCATGCATTTTGGTATATACAAGGGAATTTAGATTTCCACTGTAAATTGAGTTACCATCTATAGAACTTAATCATTAGTTAGAATTGATTGAAAATGATGAAATGATAGTGTGATTGGCAAAACTCATGGAGTTATAAGAAATCAAAAACCAATCACTACAAGTTATGGAAGCAAATTAGGCTCAAATAAAAAGAACTTTTAACAAAAAGTCATCCAACATGAGCTTCATCAAAGGAGACATGGTTCTAAAATTGAATGTTGAAAGAGCCAAACCAGGCAAGTATACATATTTTGATGCAATATGGAGTGTCCATACATCATAACTCAATTCAAAGGAGCTAATACATTCCAACTATCCAAGCTCAATGGATCAGAGTTACCTATTCCAATCAATGGGATATAACTCAAAGCTTACTTCTAAGGTTAGAATTATTTCCAATTAAATTCTACATATTAGGTTTAGTTAGTTTTGCCAAATAAGTTCTTTTGCACAAGTTTGTAACTCATTAGGAGTTTTTATTTCCTTAGTTTGTTTATGTTTTGGTTTTCCCTATTTTATTCTTGTTTATTCAATTCCCAATTTTGTTCTTCTCCATTCAAAGTGTGTTAAAGCTTAAAATGACTCCATTCCCAATGAAATAGAAAGATACTAAATATAAATTGATTATCAGGTAGTCACCCTACAAAGGTCACCAAAAATGTTGATATTTTTGTGCCAAAAATATCAAAACATCTTGTTCCCTAAAACATACCCATTAAACTTTTAGGAAAAGAGATTTAAAGCGACCAAAGAGACCTTTTTCCATACCTAATAGAAACCAAAGATTTGGGTGCAATTTATAACTTACAAAGTTTCAAATTGCACATAAACCTCTACTTCCCACTTTTATGATACTTATTAGAAACCAGAGATTTGATTATAATTTAAAACTTTACAAAGTTTTAAAATGAACCCAAACCTCCACTTTTTGCTCACATAATGCCCAATAGAAACCAACATGCTGACTGCACTTTACAACTTGGCAAAGTTGAAAATTGTAAATAGAATCCCACCTTATGCTCTTACCTAGTACCCATATAAACTAGAACTCCAATTACACATTTCAACTTTCAAAGCTACAAAGTGTAATCAAAGTTATGCTTTTCTTTGTTCACCATACCCAAAAAAATAGAACTCCAATTGTATTTTATAACTTGTAAAGTTGTAAAGTGTAAATAGATTTCCACTTTCTACCCTTCCTCCCTACCTATGGAAATCAAAACTCTGATTTCATTTTATAACTTGCAAAGCAACAAAGTACAAACAAGGTTCTACTGCCTACTTCCTCTACCAAACCACTCGGTGTAAAGTGGACATCAAAATGCACAATGTGATTTTATAGCTTGAAAAATTACACTATGAATCCAAAGCCCTAATTTTCTCACCATTTTTCCTAAAAACCACCCTTATTAGCATTAATTTCAAGGTTTTTTTAATAAATTAGGTTTTTGGGTCATTATTAGCATTTTCAAATTGATTTAGAGCTCTGCATGCCAATAGACCTACAAACTAAGATGCCAAGCGACACCAAGCAACACCACATCCACCATTACCATCCCCTACATGCATAAACTGATATTCTTACATGTCCCCCACATTTTCCATCAAAGCATTTCTATCTTGCTCTTAGTAAAGCATAGATCTATTGAATTCATGCAAGGATTTCAACTATGAATTGAGGGTTTTTTATTCATTTTACCTTGTAATCACATTTTTTCAAGATTCTTCTTACTAAATGCTTGTTAAAAAAGATCATCCAATCATTTACCATTCATAGTATAAATCTAGGGTTTGATAAATTGATTAAATCTAGAATATTCCCAAAATATTCCATACAAACTCTGGGGGAAACCCCTTTTGATTTTACAATATCAAGCTCCGTAGAGATCCCAATTGCTAAAATACATAGAATCATAAATGTAGACTTCCATTGATTTAACAACTCAAAATCCCCATCGTAAATCCAACTTACTATTTTAAACCAAACGCCCCACCAAAACTTTCATCAAACTTTGCAAGTGTAAATTGCAAGTCAAATTCTAGCTGGACATTTCAACTATAGTTACACATTATATCTCTGTCAAACTTTTTACCTACAATTACAAGTCAAAACCTTACCAATACTATAATTGGTTTTCCCATGCTAATTTTCCTATAGGACATGTCTATAAAGGAACTGAAGTTTAATTCAAAGGGACCTGGTGTCCCATTTAATCTGGATTCCAACATAAATGAGATCACTGACACTAATCTAGGTCATATCAACCTAGCATTATTATAGAAAAAAATAAATGTTGAATCCAAGAATGATTGGATTCAAAGCACCTAAAATAGTGGGTTACCCCAAGCAACAACTTTCCCACTATCAGTATAGATCCTTGAGCTTGTGCTCATAATGGAAAAGCACTATGATGCTGAGAAGAGGGAGGTGGTGAATGACAAAGGAGAGAAGATTATAAACCTAGATCTTGATTCCATATATACTATATTCCTAATTATATAATATGAAAGCTATCTAGACATAACCCTGACTCTTCTAATAAGTTATATCAAGATAATAATACTACCTATTTATGTGTTTTAAACAAACAATGGATAAAAACCTCTAGACCTACATCCACAATAATGCCTAAAACATTGGATAGAATAGACTCCAATGATGAATTAGGTAACATTATCATAATATTTCATAAAGTTACATGGAACCTACATGCTAAGAATTATTAGGATTGGATGTACTAGTATATCTAGGTGATCCACCAAAATAAATAGTATATCCACTAGGCCCGGTTGGTTTATGACTCCATGCACAAACATTAAATGAAAGTCCAAACTATAGGCAAGTTTTACATGACCTCATACTTGATCTACATATTAGCAAAGGGGAGGGCATTTTTAGGATTTAAATCAGTCCCGGATCAGGTCAACAAGGTCTTTAACTACTATTTAGACCTCACCCTTGAGGCAAGTAAACAACATTTTAGAAGGGTTAATGATGCTTTCATATACTGCATCATAATTATGCTTGACAAGGAGCTAGAAAGGAGAATATTTTTTGATGTTGAAACATCTAAAATCATAAATTGGAGATCATATTTTATTTAATTCCCAACATATTCCTACATTAAAGTTGGGGGTTTTATCAAGTGTCCTTACACCCTTCCTAGGTATCTTAGTGACAAATGTGCCCTAATGGAACTTATGATATAACTTGTAGAAACCCAAAAATTCTTATCAAGAATGCATAAGGTAAGGATCCATTTCCCTATCATTATAGGAAGATACACCTACCCTTCCCTATCAAAATCCAAAAGTGTTAATGTTAAGATGACTCAAATGACTTTAATAGCTCTTGATGCAAGGCTATTCTATGATGTGATTGGCCATATTACTAGTATAGTTGTTACCACTACATATTCCCACATTTCTTTTTATGAAGACTACTAGGAATATATAAAAGATGAAGAGGAAGTGAGATTGAGAGATTATTCTAGAATGAATCTGTAATAAATCAAAACCTACAACATGGCACCAATCCTAGAGGATTTGAAAGATGATGAGTCACCAGTTGATAAGGTATAATATGATAATAAAATCTATCTCCAACCTCTTCCACTAGTCAAGTGGTCTATACCTAAATCCTTTTCATTGATGGAAAGGACCACCTAGGTGATAAATAGAATAATAAACTATCTAAGGAGTAAAGGGGTCAAGATAACTAAAGATACCCTTAGTAACTATGAAAACTTGAGAGAAGTGAAGGATAAGGGTATGGAGATAGTAGTAGAGGGTCCCATTAGTGGAATGCAAGAAGACTAGGAAGACAGACTAATTATGTCACATAAGCAAAAGCAAAAGCATAAATCAAAAAGGGGACCTTCCATTAGCCAAGAAATAATATTGCAATTGATGGATCAACTAATGTCAACTTCTATATAAGACACATATATTGTTCAACCATCCCAAATAGTTACCTCTCCTATCTTTGTTAGTCAACTAGCCATAGTACTCCCTTCTCCAATTTCCACTTCTTAGACAATTTCAATAGTTGCCCCTCCTATTTCCACCAATCCACTAATGTAAGTAATTACCTTGGTAGTAAGCCAATAAACATAGTTAGACACTCAAACTCCACCTTCACCTCCCTCTTTCATAATCACTTCTACCTCATCCATAATATCCACTACCGCTCCATTAATCACTAATACCAGCCATAAGTACATGGTGTGGACTTAGTCATCCTAAATACAACCCAACTAGCCCTCCCAACCATTGGGATAGATATTTATTCATTTCAATCTTCTATTACACTCGTCATTTCATCTACTCTGAGTGTTTTCACCACACTTATTGATTCATTTGCTGCCTTGGATTCCACCCTTCCACAGGTTCACCTTTTCTAACTAAACATGCCTACATTTCCACTTTTGTCACTCCCATCTCCCAAACCCATAATAAACACATCAATAACCACTTTATCCATTCAAGTACCCATTTCCTACATTCCCATAGTAACCCAAAACCCTACCAAAGAGGTTGATCTATAATTATCCACTGATACGATTGTGTCTACTCAACCCATAAATGGGAAAAAGATAGAAAAATCATTACCTAAAGATTCAACATCAACATCAATGACAAATATATTACTTGTCATAGTAACCACCAATGTATCAACTTCATCTATAGATACATAGATGACAATGCTATATTCATAGGTTGCCACTCCAAGTTGACTAGCATAATTAGTGTTAAAGAAGCAAAAATAAATGGTGTCTCCAAAAACACTAGACTTTGGTCTATTATAGGCATACAAAAGATCCAAGGCAGGCCCCAAAAACATATCTAGAATATCATATGATTCAATAGGGAAATATATGTGGAAATAATAGTTCCCCCACTAGACAAACAAAATTAAGATCTAGTGGTGGGGGATTATCAAATATCTAAAGTGCACCTGGGTCATATGACTAAAGAAGGGCTGAAACATGATGTTCAATCAAGCATTAACTCTCTTTTTAAGAATATAAATAGTGACAAGGTCACTAAATATGAACTGGAGAATAAAATTGAACAGTTGACAACTGCTGTAAGGAAGTTCATTGAGATGGAAACCCAACCAACTCAATCTCTTTCTCAATTCCTAGACAAAGAAACATTTGAATAAATGATAGAGATTGGTACCATGGGAAGGGAAAAAAATATTGGGCTGAGGAACTCATCATGAAAGGAAATAGAGTGATAGAGCTAATAATGAGCTATTACAAGACTCTGAAGGATGATCAGGCATCTTTGAAAGCATAGATAAGAAAATATGAGGAAGAGATTGAAAGACTAAACCTATTCTTTCCAAAGTTTCAAGTTTTTGACCTAATTGAGGTTGATACCCTCATATCAGAAAATATATTGAAGGGTTTTACAGAGCATGAAGAGTTAGATAGGGTATCCCATTTCAAAATTGGGATACTAACTAAGAATATTAATAAGGATAAAGTCACATGTGAGAAGGCCACAAATACAATCTATGACATTAAATATTTAATCAGTAAATTGACATGTGAAGAAATAAATTATCAAGATCAAACCCTTTTGATTCATGAGGTTTAAGACAAATTCAAAGGGGAATTCAAGAGAGAATCAACTCAAGACATAACTTTAAACTTGAGTTTCATCCATTGATTTATTAGGTATCACAATACACTAGATCAGATGGGAAAATATACTCAAGTTTATAGAGCAACATCTAAGGAACTATCTAAAGTAATGGCAGAATGTGAGATCATTAACCTATACACCCATTGTCCTAAAAAAGAACACTCCCAAGAGATCTTTAGCAACTTTGATTGCTACATTGAGAAGATACAAGTAACTAAGGACAAAATCTTTAGAGGTCATGGTTGTGGACTAATTCTTTCAAATTAATTGTAAAAATACATTTTGTAAATTACATTTCTTTACTGTAAGAAACATTGTAAAGTTGTAAGTTGTAAATTGTAATTATCATTTTGACAACTCTTTTTGAGAAAGATCCACTTGTAATTTTCAAATATCTTTTTGATAGGCTTTAAGTTACAAAACTGAAAGTTATAATTTGCACTTTCCCTTTTGACAAGATTTGAATTGCTTAGTTTGTAAAAACACATATTGTACTTTACACTTTCCTTTTTATCAAGTTGAATTATTTTAAAAGTTGTAAAAGTATTTAATTCAAATTACAAATTAGGGTTTTCAAGTTATAACCTAAAATATCTAAAAGCATTCAATGTTTATCAAAAAATGATTCATTTTGGCACCTCATTCCTTGGGGAAGATAAAAGCAACACAACTCAATGAATAAAAGGTCCAACTAGAGGTTTTCAATGGATTTCTCTAGTCTAACACTTTTTGAAGTGCCCAAAAATTGCATGCTTCTTTTCCATCCATATACTCCACTAAGGATGCCATTCCAAACTAAAGATGATGGCATTTGCATGAAGTTCATAGATTTTTTTACTCTACAACTGGGCATAAGGTTTTATTAACTTCCTATCTTTCAAGAGAGTGTTTTTGTATAAATATGGGTACCCAAACATAGCCCATTTATCTTTTTATTGTTGGATAAATTATTCTACATTTTGAAGAATTTATCTACATGTTGTAGTCTGGAAAATGATAATAGATTGAAGTTTTGCCTTCCTTGTCTATGTTATCGTTGTGTATGAACAACTCTCTATTGTATTTGTGAATGCTCTAAATATTTTTTTAATCATATAGATTCATCTATGGTATTCATTTCTACCATTTTAAAAACTTGTTGAAGGAAGATAAATAATATTATTCCTTATATGATAAGTGCCTACTATTACCTTTGGTTTCATACTCGTATAAGTTTGTGATTCAATACATTTCAATATATTTAATGTTCAATTGTGTTCATACAAATAAATAATTAATTTACACTATAATCACTTGGTGCAATCACCATTTTCTAGTTTTAAATTTCATTCTAAAAGTCTTTTCCTCATAAACCAAATCCTAGTTAGGAGCAAGATCACTAAGAACTAGTATTTTAAATTGAGTTGCTAATACATCAATTACACTAAACTTAGTAAAAGAAATATATCCTTCTCACTATGTTCACCTCAATTCACCAAGGTTCCACAGCTTGGAGATGATCACATTATGTCATTAGATTTCCCACAATTTGTAACTCATACTATACAACATAAAACCACATAAAGATGAGTGAAAAATATAATTAATAATAGTTTTTGGAATGTCTATTAGGACCCAAAGATCATAACAAAGATATTGGTTCTATTATCAGTAAGCATTTTGTGAGCCTTATACACTTTTAAAAATCACCTAGCAACTCTACTGGCTTACAAATTTAGGAAATATAAGTTTACGTATGCCAAAGATATAGAAAAGATCATCTACTAAAGGTAAGATAATTGACTTTAAATAATTGTCATTTCCATATAAAAATAAATTAAGATCAATTGTACCTTATAGTATAATATATCCTATAAATCTATTTTCATCTCCTATAAATACCCACATTTATTTCATACTTGCCATTATGGCCTTGAGAAATCAAAAATTTGTAGCCTTCAATGGAGGCATCCCATTTTAGTTGGCCTAGTCTGATGATATACCCGCCTTTGCTCTAAAAATCCTTCCATATTTTACTATTGAAACTTACACTACTCATATTGAACATATACAAGTCATGTATAACATCTCCTTAGTTCATAATATAGCACAAGAAAATTGCTGACCATTTTTGGTCCAACAGACCAAAAAATTGGTCCCCTTCTTTCCCTACTATTTTGAGCCAATTCATTTTTTGATTTTGCACAAGTCTTGAAGTTTTTATAGACTCTACATGCCTATTTATATGGACTCTATAGGCAATAAATAGGTTCCCAACACTTAGGCAAAAAATGGACCATTCTGAGTTCAAGTACTTGGTTCAAGCAGTCGGTTCACTCAGTTGGTTCAATGGCAAAGTTCAACGCTTAGGTTCAATCACTTGGTTCAATGCTTTGGTTCATCAATTTGGTTCAATGCTTTGGTTTAATGGCTTGGTTCATTTCTTTAGTTCAACGTCTTGGTTCGACACTTTGGTTCAACGGCTTGGTTCAATTGCTTCAAACTTAGAAATATTGAACCATTGAACTGTTGAACCATTGTTGGTTCAAGTGATTGGTTCAAGCACTTGGTTCAAGTAGTCAAATGATGAGTAGAATATAGTATTGAACCATTGGACCATTGAACCAATTATTGGTTCAATTAAATGGTTCAAGGGAATGCTTGAAGGGAAAAAATCCTGAGAGTGGAAGCTCCCAAGTGTCGTCTGCCAGGACACATTATAATTTGTCTCTAAAAGCAATAGAATGTGCCATGTGTCCCTTGTAAAACTCAGTGGAGTGAGACAAGTGTCTGCATCTGAGTTTCAAAGCTTCTTTCAATAATCTTTCCTCAAAGTTCCATGGAGGGTGCCAAGTGGCAATTGTGGAAGGTTTTGATATGTTTTTCTAAAAGTAGCGGAACATGCCACGTGTCCCTTGTAAAGCTCAGTGGAAGCTGACAAGTGTGAACATCTATGGTTTCTTCCTTTCATTTCATTATTGAGTAAGGACTGTGGTGGGCCCTAGATGAATTGCTAAAGTAAGTAGAGCATGCCAAGTGTCATCATTTGTGTGAATCTGAATGAGTCCTAAATGTTTCTTTATTATTTCTAAAGCTCAATGAAAGCTGCCATATGTCATCTTCTATAAGACTCTCAAAAGGTATCTAAAGCTTTTATAAGTTAAGTAGATGCTGCTACATGTCCTTGCCTATTTCATAATGGAACACACCATGTGTCACTTGTTGAGATCAGTGAAAAGTAGCCAAATCAAGTGGGAAAGACATGAAGGAATTGCTAAGGAGGATGATGGACCCAAAGACGTCAAATTTATGGCAATGAAATAGCTATTGATCTTCACAGACTTAAGCATGAACCCAAAGGAATTCAAAGGATTAAGGCTAGAAGGAATAAATCATCAAGGAAGGGGCAAAAGAGCCAAGTGCAAAAATGGACAAAATAGTCCAAGTGGTAAAGGAAGGTGTCGACTCAAGGAGTTACTCCAGCGGTTGACACAATGTCTATGAATTGGTCATCAAGAGGTGAAAATAGTGAACGGTGCGACCCATTTTTCTTCACTTTGCATTAATGAGTAGACAAGCCACATGAATGCCTTGAAGGAGTGGTCTTGTTTGCAGACAAATGGGATGGCCTATGTTTTAAATGCCTGAAGTCAAAATAGGAGCTGACACAGCATTATCTATCGAGTGGATTCCTATTCCCAATGCTCAGAACGCACATGGGTCACTTGTAAAAGGGTTCCAAAAGGCCTTTTCCTTCCTTTATATATTAAAACTTCTCATTTAAGAAAAAGGATCTTCTTAACCTGTAAGGCAAAGCTCTGCCCAAAACATCTCTGGGTTTGTAAGGCAGAACTTTGCCGAATTTTACCTTAAATTGAGAGTTAGCAATCTTTTACCTCAATTCAAACTTTCACTCATGCATATGTCTATGTTTTAATTTTGTGTTAAGTCATTTTCTTTTATGCTTTCACAGAATGATTCTAGCATGTCTAGTGCATTGTGAAGTTTCTTCTTTTGCAGGTCTGCCAGAAGTGTCTACAACATAATATAGGCACATGTGAACAGGTTGCCATAGAGTGTCTCAGAACACCTATGGTAGTTCTTCCTCCCTGTATCTCCATAGACCCCTAACTCACTAATATAGAAGAGTTTCCCATATCGAATGAAGTGTATGTTAGCTTTTCCTTGGTGAAAAGTGTAGGTTTGAGCTAAGTAGATTAACTTTTTTGGTGTGTCACCTTTTTAATTTAGGTTTAGGTTCTATTTTTCAGTAATCCTTCTCCCTTTTCATCCCCCCATTATTAGTAGTAGGAAATCTAGGACCTCATAGATACATCAAAGGGAGCTAGCCCTTATCTAGAGACTCTCCCATAAGTTTTGCTAGGCCCATAGGCAAGAGAGGAGTTTCCATTATTTCACATGGAAAGTAAGAGCTTAGCCTCCTGTCAAGGGTGAAATCCATCGTGTCAATAGTTTTTGGCACGCCCAATGGGACCAACTGGGACACATTTTGTCTAAAGAGTTTAATTTTGGTGTGTTCTTTAGCCAACCAGCCTTTGGAGGTTTTTTCATCAACACCAATGGCAACTCTGAGTTGAATCAATTGGTTAAGCAATTATGGTGCCATCAAGAAATCTTATTTTTTGTATGCATAATTCCTTTACACAAAATCATGGGCCTTGTATTCCTTCATATGGTTTTAATCAAGCTCAGGATTTTCATGGAATCACCTCAAGTAGCTCTCCTAGTTGCCCTTCAATAATAAGGGAAGTAGCACTGGAGTTTGAGAAGTAGGTGATGGAGATAGACAGATCAAATGAGCAACATAGATATCAACAATAGCTAATGTACAAAGAGGAGTGTTTATTCAAGCAAGCTCAGGCCTTACAATCCATGGAGGAGGAGGTAAAAAAATGGAAGAGTCCATTCATTCAAGGCAGTCAGCCTTGTGTGCCCCCTCCTATTCTAAAGAAAGCCCCCTCTTATGCACCAAATCCTTTTTATTAGATAACACTTGCTCACTCTAGCTCATCTGATGGATCAGTCAATCTTGCTCTTAACTCCATGTGCCTAGCCTTCAAACATCAAAGGGAACTAGAGCAACCCCCCATGGAGATGAATCTTCTCAATTCCTTAGATTGTGAATCTTCCTTTGGAGGGAACATCATGAACCAACACATCTCTCTTGAAGCAGCTCTTCCTGTACATCAACAGACCCTTCTTAACCTTCCCCAACTTCTTTAGGTCTCTTAGTATGATCTCCAAATTTCAAGTTGGAAGAGGGAAAATCATGAACTAGTTTAGGACCTTCAAGAAAACAAAGTTGTTCCCTGTTTACAAAGGGAAAATTCCAATCTTAAGGTCATGAGTTGGAAGCAAACAGTGGAATCTTGGGGTAGGAAGAAGGAGGAGAAAGGTTTTGATCAAAACCTTGAATAAGATGAAGCTACTCCTACTCATGATGATGATGATTGTGAACTCCAAGAAAGGCTCTTCCAAGAAGATCTAGCTAGGAGAATTACAGATTTGGAGTCCAGAGTGAGATTCCTTAGCCAACATGTGATGGATGCAATAGTTTTCATGTCTGAACACACCCCATCTACACATCTCCAAGAGAGATATCGGACCACATCTAATATAGATGAAGTGCTAGCCAAATGGAAAGAGGAGAATCATTCAATTATAGCTCAAGGACTACCTCCTCTTCCACATGGTTTTAATCATCAACCTTCAACTTCATCTCTTCTCAAGGAGGAACCTATTTTGTAGGAGGCAAGTGAGGAAGAGAAGATCCAATTTTTAGTCTCCCAAGAGGCTATCATGAGTGATAATGAAGAGGAAATCATCATGGAGGCTCCTTCAAAAGACATCATCAGTAATGGAGAAGATGTAGGGCATGCATACATGCAGATGTTCTAGCAATATGAAGAGGAACATAATCATGGTGAGCTCTCTCCTCCCTTGTTTGATGAACTTCCTTGTTACTTCGATGAGGAGGATGATCATGCCATGGAGCCTGAATTGGAGGAGGATCAAGAGGAAAAGGAGAGACCTATTCATCTTGAGGAAAGCCTTGCAGAAGAGAGATTTGAACAAAAAGGTGATGTTCTGTGGGATGAGCAATTAGTTTGTAATTCCATTTTAGACATCACAACAGTCACCCTTCTTCAAGAGATCCATGAAGGAGTAGAAGATGAGTTTGATAGGGTCTTCAATGAAGCAGAAGGGAATGAGTCAAACCATGATGCAATGCAAAGGAGCTATGTAGATCAAGGGGCTTATGGTGATGAGCTAACAACCATTGATTTCTTGATGAAACACACCAGCATGAAGAGCCATCATTTGACAAGCTTCCAAGAACAAGAAGAGTACATATATGTTGGGAGCATGTTTGACTCTGATCCACTCGAATGCAAGCCAATCGAGGTGGTAGGCAAGAAGAGTAATTCACCAAATCTCCATTCCATTCAGCCACTTGTTTGGCACCATAAGTTTCCTAGCCAGGAAGGAGACTTAAGAAATTTTCCCTTTGATCTAGGAGGGAGGCAAATATACCTAGTTAGATGTATATAGTAGTTTGATTTCATTTTTATTTCCCTATTTTCCCTAAGTGTTGTTTTCACAAGTAGTGTTTTTAGCCTTGTGTGTGTTTTCTTTTGTGTTTGGGGTAAAAGATTCATGTTTGTTTCTTGGATCTCTCAAGGCTATTGTTAACCTTTTTAAAAGTTGCATTCTGACTCTATGCCCAATGGACTTTAAGGCAACTAGTTTCTAAGCATAGCAGGCATGCTTCCCCTGGGAGTCACCAATTTGTTGACCATTTTTGGTCCAATAGACCAAAAAATTGGTCCCCTTCTTTCCTTGCTATTTTAAGCCAATTCATTTTTTGATTTTGCACAAGTCTTGAAGTTTCTACAAACTTTGCAGGCTTGTTTCTATGGACTCTGTAGGCAAGAAATATGTTCCCAACACTTAGGCATAAAATGGACCATTCTGAGTTCAACTGCTTGGTTCAAGCAGTCATTTCACTCAGTCAGTTCAATGGCAAAGTTAAACTCTAAGGTTCAATCACTTGGTTCAACACTTTGGTTCATCACTTTGGTTCATCGCTTTGGTTTATTGGCTTGGTTCAACACTTTGGTTCAATGGCTTGGTTCAATGTTTTGGTTCATCACTTTAGTTCAATGGCTTGGTTTGATGCTTTGGTTCAATGGCTTGGTTCAATCACTTCGAACTTAGAAATATTGAACTGTTGGACCATTGAACTATTGAACCATTGTTGGTTCAAGCGGTAGGTTCAAGCAATTGGTTCAAGCGCTTGGTCCAAGTAGTCAAATGATGAGTAGAATACAATATTAAACCACTAAACCAATTATTGGTTCAATCAAATGGTTCAAGGGAAAGCTTGAAAGGAAAAAAGCCTGAGAGTAGAAGATGCCAAGTGTCATCTGTTGGGACACATTATAATTTGTCTCTAAAAGTAATGAAACATGCCATGTGTCCCTTGTAAAACTTGGTGGAGCACGATAAGTGTATGCATCTAAGTTTCAAAGATTCTTTCAATAAGCTTCCCTCAGAGTTCCATGGAGGGCACCAAGTGGAAACTGTGGAAGGTTTTGATATGTTTTTCTAAAAGTAGTGGAATGTGCCATGTGTCCCTTGTAAAGCTCGATGGAAGCTGACAAATGTCAACATCTATGGTTTCTTCCTTTCATTCCATTATTGAGTAAGGACTGTGGTGGGCCCTGGATGAATTTCTAAAGTAAGCAGAGTGTACCAAGTGTCATCATCTGTGTGAATCTGAATGAGTCACAAATGTTTCTTTATTATTTCTAAAGCTCAGTAGAAGCTGCCATGTGTCATCTTATGTAGGTCTCTCAAAAAGTATCTAAAGCTTCTATAAGTTAAGAAGATGCTACCACATGTCCTCACCTATTTCACAATGGAACATGCAATTTGTCACTTGTTGAGATCAACGAAAAGTGTCCAAAGCAAGTGAGAAATACATGAAGGAATTGCTAAGGAGGATGACAGTCTTGAAGACGTCAAATTTGTGGTAATGAAATAGCTGTTGATCTTTTCAGACTTAAGCATGAACCTAAAGGAATTCAAAGGCTTAAGGCTAGAAGGAAGAAATCATCAAAGAAGGGGCAAAAGAGCCAAGTGAAGAAATGGACAAAATAGTCTAAGTGGCGAAGGAAGGTGTCAACTCAACGAGTTACTCTAGCAGTTGACACAATGTCTGTGAATTGGTCATCAAGAGGCATGAATAGTGAATGGTGCGACCCATTTTTCTTCACTTTGCATTAATGAGAAAACAAGCCACGTGAATGCCTTGAAGGATCGGTCTTGTTTGCAGACAAATGGCACAGCCTATGTTTTAAATTCTTGAAGTCAAAATAGGAGCAAACACAACATTATCTATTGAGTGGCTTCCTCTTCCCAATGCTCAGAACGCACATGGGTCACTTGTAAAAGGGCACAAAAAGGCCTTTTCCTTTCTCTATATATTAAAAATTCTCATTTAAGAAAAAGGATCTTTTTAGCCTGTAAGGCAAAGCTCTGACCAAAAAATATCTGGGTTTGTAAGGTAGAACTCTGCCAAATTTTACCTTGAATCAAGACTTAGCAATCTTTTACCTCCATTCAAATTTGCACTCACGCATATGTCTATGTTTTAATTTTGTGTTAAGTCATTTTATTTTATGCTTTCATAGAATGATTCTAGCATGTCTAGTGCATTTTGAAGTTTTTTCTTTTGCAGGTCTACCAGAAGTGTCTACAGCAAGAATATAGGCGCATGTGAACAAGTTTCCATAGAGTGTCTCAAAACACCTCTGGTAGTTCTTCCTCCATATATCTCCATAGACCCCTGACTCACTGATACAGAAGAGTTTCCCATATCAAATGAAGTGTATGTTAGCTTTTCCTTAGTGAAAAGTGTAGGTTTGAGATAAGTAGATCAAATTTTTTAGTGTGTCACCTTTTCAATTTAGGTTTAGGTTCTATTTTTCAGTAATCCTTCTCCCTTTTCACCACCCCCATTGTTAGTAGTAGGAAATATAGGACCTCATAGATACATCAAAGGGAGCTATCCCTTATCTAGAGACTCTCCCCCCAGTTTTTCCAGTCCCACAGGCAAGAGGGGAGTTTCCATTGTTGCGTGTGGAAGGCAGGAGCTCAGCCTCCTATCGAGGGTGCAATCCACTGTGTCAACAAAAATGTTACAATCAAACTTCTTAACTCTTATTTAAGGGTAAATATTTATAATGGTACAAAGGTATACTTCTTAATTCCATCCATGTTTGGGATGATCTAGGGTCTGCCCTATGCATGCAATTTGAAGATAAGAGTGACCACCTCTCCCTAGTTTAATATCTAACCACTATTAAATAGGCTCCTCATGAATTCATGAGTGATTTTAATTTTTACCTTCAAAAAAAATGAAATATAATCCCAATCTTGGTAAAGCCAACCTTGAATAGTGCCTTCTTGTATTAATTAAGATCCTTAAATAGTGATATATCTATAATGATTTAGTAAATATGTGGAACCATACTCCCCAATGCCTATGAAATTGTAATAAGAGAATAAAATTGTCTCACTCAAGCTAGAAATATTTTCCCATGGCCTTTAATGCCATTATTTCTTGAATTACCTCCCATGAAACCCACCATAGCCCCAATTCCCACTACAATAAATGCACCAAATTTGAATCTTATCCCTTTTAGTGATTTATATGAGGTTAAGTCATTACTTAAAATATTTGACAATGAGTTGGTAGTTATGAAAAGGAAACAAGCTAACCAAACATACCAACCCATTAGGTAACCATACCAAGTCAGATCACAACCTCAAAGTCAAAACATGAAATTAAAGCCTTTGAACATTCGTTCTCTACCTACACTAGGTACTTCTAAAGCCATTATAACCATTTAGAATAACATAGCTCAGGAATATGAGTGGTGTTATCTTTGTGCTCAATCGCATAATTAGAATGCTTATCCGAATGATATCATTAGTCAATCCTTGATGGTATAAATCATATCAAACACCCAAGGATCGAAAGAAGAAGCTACTTCCTAGAAGGAAGATGCACAAGAGCCTACTCAAAATGAATCTACTATTTTAAACTGGCAAGAGGAGGAGTTTTATGGTGTAAATTTGGAGGAAGGACTAACCAATGGTGGTAGTTCAATGGAAGTGAATGAATTCTCTAAGAAGAGGGAAATATAAAATGATAAACCCTAAAATGTTGATCAATCTATAAATTTTAAAGTTATACAAGAGGTTACAAAACCTAGCATAGTTTAGAGACTACCCAATGTGTCGATGGGTCAGTTAAAGTCAAAATTGTTGACCCCAAATATTATGAAAGAAGATATAACTTCTAAAAATGCACTAGCAAAGGTTGGTAACATTCATTTCAGTATTTTAGAACAAATTAAGAAGACTAACTTAAATATCACCATGTGGGAAGCACTATCTATTCTAGAACAAAGGGACTTGGTTTAGGAAGCTTTCAAAAACTTCAAAATAATACGTAATATCCTAGCTAAGGGATCCACTACTGTGGTTAATTTGTGTCCACCTTAAATAGACACAAAATTAAGTATAAATGGTAAGCCTCCACCTTTTTACCTTTCACTCATAGTTGGTAAAAGTCTTATCCATAATTGAATGGTAGACTCTTGGGCTAGCAGTTCTATTATGCCCAAGAAAATAGCTGATCTCTTAGTTTTAAATACACACCTATCACAAAATGCATGGTTCAATTAGATGGGACTATTTTATTAATATTTGGGACTATAAAAGGTGTAAACCTTACCATCCATGTATATCTAGGCTTGTCAATATCCAAATATATCTCAGTTATTAACCTACTTCCCTATTTTGTTATCTGCCTTTCCTGAGACTTCATTGTAAAAAATGGTAGGGTATCTACCTGTTAATTGGTACCATATGATTCTTAGGACAAGATATGGAATAAGAGTTATAATAAGATCTGATATAATTACTAAAGACCACATTGAGCCATATATTTCTATCCCTATGGATATGAATTACACATTGAAATATCAGGAGGAGGAACATGAACATGAGGTTGCAACACCCATGGAATAAGTCCCAGACACTCATTTGGATGAATGGAGATTATATCTCTAGTTTTATCCTTATGATTATGTAAAATAAACTAGGTTAGGTATGAATTATATTCATGAAAATGATACAATCATCCCAAACCTTGTGAAACCAACTGAGGATCTCTAGGGAATGTGGCAACTAATCTTTGATGGCTCAAGAAGTAAGAATGGTGTAAGCACAATTATTTTTTTGATCTTTCCCCAAAATAAGATTTGTTTCTATTCTTTTAGACTTCAATTCAATCACACTAATATTGTATTTAAATATGAAGCATTGATTCGAGGTCTTTAGCTATCCAAAGAAATGAGAATATAGTCACTACAAGTTTTTAATTACATTAAACTAATTATTCACCAAGTAATATCTAAAAGCACAACCAAGAATAATTTGTTAAGATATTACAAATAGAAGGTTTCATACTTATTATAAGACTTTACCTTTTTAAACATTCAACCTATACCAAGAGCACATAATAAGGATGTTGATTTCATGGCCTTAGTGGTTTCCCAATATAACCCACCTGAAGAGATAAATAAGAATAATAACTAACATGTAAAATTAATAGTGAGACCATATATTCTTGACAATGTTGTCAACAGGTAAGTTTTCAATAGTGATCAGAAAATTGTGAATTTCTATGAAATGAGGCTGAATTCTTAGACAAAAATTAGTCAAGAATCCAAAAACAATACATGGATCAAATAATTTAGTTGAAGATAAAAACATTTCACATGGGTATTGTTACTTTGGAAAGTATCTTCAATTCTAATGATCAACTAAAGGGCGAGAAGAAAAATATCATATTCAATAAAGAAGACTATGAGCCAATAGTCATCTCAGAAGGTAAAGCATTAAAGATCAAAAAGGTATGCAACATTTTTAAAAATCAAGATTTTATTGGATTATGTTATTAATTTGAAGATAACTTTGCTTGGAGTTATAAAGATATAAGGGATTTTAAACCTAGCTTATCCCAACATATAATATAACTTGACTCAAATACCAAGCCTATTAGACAAAAATAGAGACTAATCAATCCAAAAATAGAACCCTTTATGAAGAGTGAGTTGCCTAAAGTAATAGAGGCTAGCATCATTTTCCCTATCAAGCACTCATCCTGGGTTGATAACTTGGTCCTTATCAGGAAAAGAATGGTGAAATCAGGTTCTATGTAAATTCTAGGGACCTAAACAAAGCATCCTTAAAGGATCAATATCCCCTTCCACCCATAGATTAAATTCTTTAAATTATATCAAGATTTTAAAGGTTTTCCCTTCTAGATGGTTAAACTGGATATAACAAAATCCTAGTATAGAAATTAGACTAGTTCAAAACAACTTTCACTACAAAATGGTACACATATGCCTTTCAATCTAACCAATATTATTTCTAGGTTCCAAAGAGCCATGGATATGTCTTTCAGGGGTTTGATAAATGAGATGATCTTAGTGTACCTAGATGACATCATTGTTTATTTAAAACATTTTGGTGACCACCTAGATCACCTTAGGAATTTTTTTGAAATGTGTAGATATTTTGAAGTTTCCCTCAATTCAAATAAGTGAATTTTCACATTTCATGAAGGGAAGCTACTATGATTTTAAAATAGGGTCTTGAAATCAATCGAGAGAGAGTAAGTGTTATATCTTCACTAACACTTTTGAGCCATAAAAAGGGATTAAAAAGTTTCCTACAAAAGATCAACTTTATAAAAAGGTTAGTCCCAAATTTCACCTCCATAGCCAAGCATCTTACTGCCATGCTCAAGAAGGGGGTTAGTTTTAGCTATACACAAGAAGTAAAGGTTAGTTTTGAAGCCATTAATAAGGCTATTTCTCAAGCTCCTACCGTGGTCAACCCCAACTATGAGAATGATTTCATTAGCTATGATTTTGGAGGGGAAGGTGGCGTATTAGCTATATAGACCCAAAAAAATAAAGAATATTAGGAGTAGCATATATCATTTTTCAATCAATCCTTGAAGGATTATGAAGAAAAGTACATTTTTATTGAGAAGTAAGTATATGTTATAATTAAATCTCTAAAAAATTATAGTCATATGCACTCTAATAATAAAATTCATCTAATGGTAAGTCAACAAAGCATCAAGGAATTCTAGTTGAGCTAGGATATAAACATGAAGAGAGTGGGTGAGATCATAAAAGTCATGGAATATGATGTGAACATCAAAATAATTAAGCTCATAAGAGGAAAGGGCTTATGTAAATAGCTTGCTTCTAATATAGATACTATTGATGTAGTATCTAATGTAATATATGCTCAATAGGCATTCCAACCAACCACCCCACATCTGATCAATAGAAGGATCAATGACATGACCATGTTCTTACAGATCAGTGAATACTCGCATGAGATCCAACAGTCAAAGAAGAGGTATTTTAGACTCCAATTTATTCCTTATGTTCTTATTTATGGAGTATTGTTTAGAAAATATATGAATGGATTTATGTTGAGGTGTATTGAGCATGATCAAATTCCCAAGGTTCTTAGGAGTTTCATGATGGCTCATAAGATGTACATTTCTCCATAAGAACCACTACCATCAAAATAATGAGGGAATACTACTATTAGATTGACCTATTCAAATATGTACATAAATGGGTATGGATCTATGAAAAATGTGCTTAATTTGTATGTAATCAAAGATTAGTAGCTCTCCCTCTCAAACAAATCCAATTTTACTAGGCATTTTCCCAGTGGGGATTAGATTTTATTGGCATGATCAATCCACAGTCGAGTGCAATCCACAAATGGGTCCTTACAACAATTGATTATTTCAATAGATGGACTAAAGTGGTTGCATTAAAATATTCCATGGAAGGATCTATCCTAGAATTCATGGATGGTATTGTCATGATATTTGGTTTTCCTTAAACCATTATCTCAGATAATGCCAAAGCTTTTATGGGCACTCAGGTGAGTGAATGGGTGGTAAGGCACAATATATATTTGAATACCTTATCCAATTATTACCCACAAGGTAATGGCTTGGTCAAATCTACCAACATAAATCTCATAAGTATTATCAAAAAGAAAATGGAGGATAACTAAAGGACATGACACACTATGTTAAAATCAAAACTTTTTGATGACAGGATAACTCTTAAGAGAGACATTGGAAATTTTCCATATGTTAGTCTATGAAAGGGAAGCTAGATTACCATTATCAATTGATTTACCATCTCTAGAACTCCTAGAGTTAAAATAAATTAGGAAGTGGTCAATGTAAGTTTTAGAAGTAAATTAGGCTCAAATAAAAAGAAATTTTGAAAATAATTCATCTAACAGGAGCTTGAATGAAGGAGACATGGTTCTAAAATGGGATGTTAAAAGAGCCAAACTAGGAAAGCATACAAATTTTGATGTAATATGGAGTGGTCCATACATCATAACTCATTGAAAAGGATCCAATGCATTCTAGCTATCCAAGATTGATGGATCAGAGCTACCTATCCCAGTCAATGGGATATACCTCAAAGCTTGCTTCTGAGGTTGGAATTCTTTCCAAAAAAATTGTATATATTAGGTTTAGTTGGTTTCCTTAAATAATTTATTTCACACAAGTCTGTAACTCATTAGGAGTTTTTGTTTCCTTAGTTTTTTTATGTTTTGTTTTTCCCTATTTTTTCTTGTTTAGACAATTCCTAGATTTGTTCTTCTCCATTCAAAGTGTGTTAAAGCTTAAAATGACTCTATTCCCAACAAACTAAAAGCGTATTGAAGATGAACTGATTAGTAGGAAATCACCCCATAGAGGTCACTAAAAATGTTGATATTTTTGTGCCAAAAATATCAAAACATCTTCTACCCTATAGGATACCCATTAATTTTTTGGTAAAACAGCTTTAAAGTGATCAAAGAAACCTTTTTCCATACCTAGAAAAAACTAGAGATTTGGGTGCAATTTACAACTTGAAAAGTTGTAAAGTACATACAAACCTATGCTCCTTAATTTTATAATACTTAGTAGAAACTAAAGATTCAATTGAAATTTGAAACTTTTCAAAGTTTCAAAATGCATCCAAACCTCTACTTCTCACTCACATAATGCCTAGTGGAAACCATAACTCTGGCTCCACTTTGCAACTTTGCAAAGTTACAAATTGCAAGCAGAACCTTGCCTTTTACTCTTACCTAGTACCCACAAAAACTAGAACTCTGGTTACACATTACAAATTGTAAATCTACAAAGTATAATTAAAGTTTCAATTTCTATCATTCTCGATACCCATGGAAACAAAAACTTTTGTTACATTTTGTAACTTGAAAATTTATAGAGTGTAACTCAAAACTAAAAATCTAGTTGTAATTTGTAACTTACAAAGTTCAAACAAGGTTCTGCTACCTATTTCCTCCACCAAACCACTTAGTGGAAAGTGGAGACAAAAATGTAAAAAAAAATTTACAACTTGAAAAATTACATTTACTCTAAAACCCCACTTTTCCCACCATTTTTCCTAGCCACCACCTTGATTATCATTAACTATAAGGTTTTACTAATAAATTAGGTTTTTGGGTCATTATTAGCATTTTTAAATTAATTTCGAGCTCTTTATGCTAAGAGACTTATAAACCAAGATACCAAGCAACACCACATCCACCATTGCCATCCCCTGCATGAATAAAATAGTATTCTTCCATTTCCCGTATGTTTTCCATCAAAGAATTATTATCTTTATATCATCAAAGCATATATTTATATTTAATTTGTGCAAGGATTTTAGTTGTGAATTTAGGGTTTTTTAAATCCATTTTACCTTCTGATTGTGTTTTTTCAAGTTTTTTCCTACTAAAATCTTGTTAAAAGGATCATCCAATCATTTACCATTCATAGTATAAATCTAGTGTTTGTAAAAATTGATTAAATATATAATATTCCCCAAATACCCACACAAACTCTAATGAAAACCCCTCTAGATTTTGTAAGATCAAGCTCCACAAAAATCCCTCTTGCTAAAACACATAGAAGCCCTGATGAAAATTTCCATTGCTCTAACAACTCCAAATCACCGTCAAAAATTTGACTTGCTTTTGAAAACCAAATACCCTATCAAAACTTGCATCAAAATTTGTAAGTGAAAATAGCAATTCAAATCCCCACCAAACATTTCATCTAAATTTACACATTATATCTCCACCAAACTTTTTACTTGTAGTTATAAGTCAAAACCCCACCAACTTTGTAGTTGGTTTTCCCATGCCAATTTTCTTAGAGCATATGTTTAGAAAGGAAATGAAGTTTAAGTCAAAGGGACCCATTATCTCATTTATCCTGAACTCTAACACAATTGAGATCACCAACACTAATCTAGGTCATACTAACTATTATAGGTTTAGTTTACACCCTTAGAGAGGGTTATTCAGGCTCTACAACTAAGCTACACAATGGGAATAACCTCAAGTTGTGGGTATGTTATAGTGAGGTTGAACCTCTGAAGAAGGTTGACTTCCTCTAGATCTATCACCTAAACTAATATCTTTCTAAGAAAAGGGAGAGAAAGAGACACTAATTCATGAAAACATGTAACAGGAGGTGTAGATGCTAGTTTTATACACCCTTTATATTAACTTGATGCATCGTCACATTATTATGTTATTCCTAACATAATGGCCCCCATTTTTTATTATTTAAAATAATTACATTCACCTCACCCCTTTCACTTTTACCACATAGGTTAATTATACCTGATTACCATGGTTAAATAGTAATTAACCCTATTTCTACCATCCTTAACCATAAAAATCCCAAAAACAAATAAAAACAAAATTTACCTAACCTCTCAACCATCCTCTTAACCACCCACCCTCGTCAAAAACCCATACAAAACCTTAGTATTCATTCACTTTGTTTGGCATGCAAATTAAAACAACCTTAACCATCTTTTTACCAAATTAGGCTAATCGACATCAATCCTCCATGATCGATGCCAATCCATTTATACACAGTAGACCTCCATGGTTAGGGAGGAAGGTGACTGTGCTTTTGGGACCACGTAACTTTGCTAAAATTCTATTGAGACTACATACAAACTTCATCAACAATCTGCCATCTTGTGAAAGCTCTGTTTACAAGCTTGTCAAAGGATTCTTGAAGGTTTTTTTAACTCATCTTGTCCAAGTCTATTTTCAGCTATTAAAAGGTAGGTTTTGTACTTTAGTTTATTCACATTTTGAATCTACAATTTACTATGTTTTTTGTCACTGTTATGCATTTGGTTTTTATTATTTTATCAATAATATTGGTCATTATTATAATCTATTTTTTAATTTTAGAATTTTACATAGAATCAACATCGATCCATTTGAATTGACATCGATCCCTTCTAGACCTTCAAAAAATTCTTGAAATCTATTTTCATAGCATTTTTAGTCTTAAAATCTATCAAAAACTTGCATTCTATTTTCTAAAAAACTATCTTTTACATGTAGATGACTCTACCTAGATTAACACATGACATTGTTAGCATATTTAATCTCCCCATTATCCCACAACCTTTTTTAATTGATCAAAGTGACATTGCATTCAATTTAGGTCTTTGCACTATGGTTTTTACACCTGATCAAGAAATCATTGATGAAAAATTAGTTGTAATTCAAGAAGATGTTGATATTACAACTGAATTTTGGGATAATTACTTTGATCAAATTAATGTTTCTATATATTAAGTTATATTTGGCATTATCTATTTTCATCCTATCCATATATATATATATATATATATATATATATATATATATATATATATATATATATATATATATATATATGTAATTTCATGTTTACTTATAAACTTGAATGTTGAATGTGGGTTGACATCCACATAAGGAAGCATATCATTTCTTGGGACTTGTTTCTTACCAGGTAACCCACTTATTTTTTATTAATCCATTTTTTGGGTGAGTTAATGTGATTTATAGGTCATTCCTCCCCAACCAAAGAGGAGTTACCAAAAATCTTGGTCAATGGTGCACAACCAACCATCCATATCTCTAGGTAATATTCAAAACCCTGCATGTAATTTATTTTTAGTAGTTAATTAGATCACATCAACAGAAAAATATAAAATACTAAAACATTCTAGCATGCCCGATGGGACCTATAGGTCTCATTTTTATTTATTAAATTCAAAATCATTGAATTTTCTATTTTCCCCTTTCTTTGTATGCATTCATCCAAAGATAACATTAGGATTACATTTTATTTTATTTTCTTAAAAGTTAAAATAAATTACATTCATCTTTCCTACTTAGTTTTCTTTCACATAGAATAATCTAGGTAGAAATATATTGTAATCATCACTTTAACCACACACAAGCCAAATCACTATCATAATAAACACATCTAAATACCTGACATAAGGAAATCGATGAGGATTTCATCACCTTGTGACAACCTTTTTTCTGGCAATCCTACTTGGATTTCACCACAAGGCGAGGACCAACTCAATTTTTTGGCTGAGTATAATCTCTGGACCATTGGTATATTTTGGCTAAGCACCCGCACTGGAAATGGGATTATGATGTGAGGGGATCAAGCCCCAAGTACTAGGCCATGTACCGATACCAGTACAAATTTCTTTGAGTTCCAAAATAAAGTACTTGAAACCATCCTTATATTGCAAATTTTTTTGGACCTTCATTATCCTTTCTTTTTATGTATTTCCTTTCACATATTAAAGTTAAAAGAGATAAAATTTTTTTTGGAATGAATTTAGAGTGTGTGTTTTTAATCCATAATTAAAATGAGATAGTTTAAAAAGAAATTTTTGTTTTATTTTTGCCTTTTATTTTCTATCTCATGGTTTTGACTAGAAATAATCAAAGAAGGAAGTTGAAGAAGGTGTTACATCTTATCTAATGGAACATACACCTAGACCCATAACTTCCCCTAAGTACTTTGAGAATCATGTGTTCCAACAATATTATCCTTAAGGAGACCCTTCCTTTCTATAAATATTGGATAATAATCCCATTGTTCTCAATTATTACCTTCATAATCAAGCAATTCATATTTATCCTTTGCCCCATACCCAAGGCTGTCCACATGTGTATGGGATGCATTTTGAGGGAACTAAGAGAACTAAAAAATTTAGCACGGCCATGGTAACCTTTTCCGCCAAATCTCTTCCATCTGGCTCTAATGTTTAGATAAAACAACCTTTAGAGAACCAACCATTCATAGTATCTACCAGTTCTCAAACCCCCATTACTCAAATTCAAAATACCACTTAGTCTATATCCACTATATCTCCCCAAACATTAGTGGTATCAATTCCTTCAAGTCTCCCCCTTGTTAGAACAACTTTAAAATATAGTTCATAGGAAATCCATCACACACAACAAACACCTCACTCATAGAAAATCCCTCATATACAACAAATCCTTCACACATAACAAATCCATTATACCAAATAATTCCAACATTATGTCTCCTCAGCTGCCTAGTACATGGCTTCATCACAACTAGAGATAAACACTTAATTATAGTCCTTCACATAGCAAAATATTCTGCTATAAGTTACACAATATGTAGCAGCATCTCAACCTTTTATGTCTACTACAGTAGGATACCTTCCCTCACAGCCTATATCTACCTCTTTACCAAGTTATCAACCCCTTCAAAAAAATTTCTTAGGAAGTGTTCCTCAAAATAACACCCAACAGACCTCATAAACATCCTCATGAATAGGATGGCTAGTTTGGAAGCCTCCACCTCTAGACATAATATGATTCTCACATATGAGAAAATTTGTAATGAGCCAATCCATCCCTATATCCCCATCTAATTGTATCCCTCATAGTGGGAGCTTCATAAGTTTACTAAATTTTAAAACAAAGAAGATCCCCAACAACATCTTAGAGCCTTTCAACATGCATGTTATCTTATTGCACATGATGATGCCCTCTTACTTTAATAAATTTCTCATATCATTAGTAAGATCGGTATTAGATTGGTATAATTCCATTCCCCAACATTCCCTCTTTTCCTTTGGGTAGTTGGCTCAAATTTTCTTGGAACAGTTCTCAATCAATATTTCTTGAAAAGTGACCATCATAGATCTTTATGCTATTAGATAGTTTGACGATGAATCCATATCAAACTTTGTGGCTCCATGACGTAACTTAATCAATCAACTAACCTTTTCCTTTCCATAAATATAATTAATTAAATTATTTTCACATTCTTGTGTAAAACATATATCATCCATGCTACAAATTCAAACTTTTAAAACTTTTGATGAAGCCTTTACCATGGCCCATAAACTTGTACTTCATGGCATTGAAGAGGGAAAAGTTAAGTTGCATAATAAAAACTTCAAATCAGAACCCTCCAAAAGCAATAGCAATAATCCTAAACCAAAAGGGGTAGCAAATGCAATTATTGTAAGAAATTATTCACCTTTAGCATCCAACCAATCGGGGTGCTCTACTTCTCAAACATAACAACCTAGGGGCCTTGCTCAGTTTCCCCCTAAGAAATATACCCCTATAGGAGAGCCTTATACTTTGGTATTAGATAAACTCCTACAAGTAAATGTTATTGAACTCCTTCCAATTAGACCATTTGATAATACATGTCCTAAACCCACTTGGTATAAGGAAGAGTTTTATGCTTATCATAGGATAATAGGAGATGGCATATAATGATGCCAATCCTTTAAACAACTGGTACAGAACCTCATTGACAAATTAGATCATCAGTTGGACAATCTAAATGCTCCTCCTAATCAATATTTAGATATTTTCAAACAACCATTTCCAAACCATCCATCCACATCAAACACAATCCAAGCCAACCCTAGAAAAAAACAAAGTCAAGCCACGCACATGATTAATACAATCCATGACTTGTTATTACCTGAAGAAGTTCCAGATAAACCTTTGATCTTAGATCTCGTTATGGGAGATGATTTTGATATGAGTCAACCTAAGATCATTAAAACTAGTCCCAAAATCCCTATAGATCTCCTTGATCTTATTATATGGGATCATTCACATGAACCATCCCCTTGACCTTCTCACAGTGAATCTCCTAAAGGGGTAAATGACACTACTCCTCAAGATATCACAGATAAACATCTTGATACTTATAGAGTTGGAAATTCCACCCCTTTGATCCCTGGTGAACCTCTTTGTGGTAAGCATATAATGATATTGTATCCTTTTGCCCAAAACCTTGACCCTTTAAAACCATATTCTACCATATCACCTCATTACCCCAAAAATACTAAAGGAAAGGGAAAATCTCCTATCATCGATAGTTGGGATAATTGTCTTGGTATTCCACCAAAGAAAGCCTTATCTCATCCTCAAGTTAGAATTAATCTTTCTCAAACATCAAATAAAAAAAATCTTGGTCTAAAGACCCCCTCTTTTCTTGACACATGAAAGAACAAAGGGCCTACCTCTTTTATATCATCTCCATCATCTATTTTAGGGCCTCATCCGTCTTCTAGAATAACTACCCCTATCATAGGTGCTTCTACTCAAACATGTGGGAAAATAAAAAATCCCCCTCTATTGTTTAGTATAACTCCATCTCGATATCCACCTTCCTCCGTTAAGGGACCATTAGAGAAATATAAAGGAAAAGAGCTTAAATCTATCCCTCCTATAAATTCTAAGTAACAAAACCAAATGAGTAATACTTTGCCAAAAGAGACTATTATCAAAACCCCTATAAAACCACAATATGATCCTTTGAAAGGATATTATGTTGTAATCTTGAAACAATTATTAGATGCATCCCTCATTATGCTAGCACCTATAAGATTTGCTAACCTTAATCCTCAAAGACCTGCCTGGTATAGAAATTAGGAAATATGTGCATATCATAGAGTACCTGGACATGATACATAAAATTTCAAAGATCTTAAGGCCATAATCCATTAGTTAGTCCAAGATGATGACCTCTTAATTGATGATCTAAATGATCAAATTCCTAAGTAAAAGGTCACTATTCCATCCATTCTACCCACCCATAATCCTGTTAGTCCTATAAGTAATAAGGAGTCAGTAGCCTCTTTAGATCCACCTTTTTTACATATTGATGTCATCCATGTAATCACCTGCTTTCAAAATAAAAATCTTAATAAAGTTAAGGTTTCAATTATAGGAGCCTCTACACCTAATACACCTAAACCTTTTGAATAAAGGCCTAAATTTTCCATCCTAGGAACTACCCCAGCTAAAGCTAAGGAGTTAGTCTAAATATCCATATTAAAACAACTCCACCAAACACCTGTCAAGATGTCATTATATGAACATATCAAAAATTCTCCACATTGACAGGCAATAATAGAATCTCTCCAAGCTATTGAGGTCTAACCAGATGAACCTCAATCTTTGTCAGATTTTATAGGAGCCCTTCAAATGGTCTTAGCTATTAGTTTTACTAATTTCAAGGTCACTCCTTTATCACCCAAAGATCAGGATCCCCCACTTTTCATCACAACTCAAATAAATCAAGCATGAATTAAAAGAGTTATGATTGATAATGGGGATAGTATTAATATTATGTATTCACATGCTTTCTAATAGATACGACTACCAAAAACCATTGTTTCCTAATCCTCAAAAATTCTTTGCATATTCAATGACATAATAACACCCACAATAGGAACATTAATCCTTCCCATTTGCATAGGTTCTCACACCCTCTATGAGCTCTTTTATGTTATAGAAGGAACATTCCAATACAAAATTTTATTAAGACGTATATGGATTCATGTGATGTGATGTGTAACCTCCACAATCTATTGATGCCTTAAATATGAATATGAAGGCTAGGTACACATCATCCCTACTAATCCTTATCCCTTTAAATCATGCAACTTCACCTTTCAACCAAGCGATGTCATAATACCCTCACCTGATACAATTCCATCTTCATTTCAAGATTCTACTAGCATGAATATCCTACTTCAAAATTAACTACTCCAAAGTCTATTAACTCCCTGATGTAGTAGCTTTCAATGGGGGAATACTAGTTATTAACCCTTAACACCTTACCCACTCCTAGAGAACATGGCCATCTTGATAAACAACCCATGTATTCACCTAGCCTAGGTGAGCTCATTCCTTTTGGACCACCTCTCTTACATACTCAATATATGGTGGGATTAATCAAGCTACCTTAGAACCTTATGATAGTACTTGTGCTAAACTGTTTACATCTAATTTCTCCTTTTTTAGCAATCCTTGGTTCATGCAAACCTATCTTTATCGCTACAACTAGAAAGGTTTAGACATGGGTAAATATAAGCAAGGTCCCCATGACATCACACTAGGAGATTTCAAAAAACCACTTGAAAAGCATGGCTTAGGTTTCAAGAAAGATTCTAAATCCACCCCCAAACCTATTCTTCTACCATATTTGGAATAAGAAGAACCATATTCCTCATCTGATACCTCTTCCTCAATTAGTGATACCATAACCATCCCTTTTAAATTTTTTTAGTCAATTCTATTTCCATAGATCCCCTTGTCTTTCACCATGATGGTGAGGTTCAAACCATCCCCTTAGTATATCCTAACTTAATAGGACATGATATGTCGACTATCTCTATTTTTTAATGTCAAGATGATGAGTCAATCTTGACCCATCAAGGTGCTGAAAATGCTTATTTACGTAATTCCCTTCCATTTGAAGTATCTAGCTTGTTAAACAAATCCATATACAATGTTAATATTGGGTCTAAAAAAATATTGAGGATTGTTAAAGTTAGCAAAGCTTTAGATCCTCAAGAAAACCAAGATTTTATAAATTTTTTATTAGACCATAACAAGGCCTTTGCTTGGTCTTATAGCAATAAACTTCTTATTGATCCCTCAATCATTATCCATAACATCATTAACTTTCCTTATGCTAAGTCAATAAATCAAAAACTCTACAAAATGCATCCTCACATCGCACTCCTAGTAAAAGAGGAACTGCAATGCCTTTTGTCTACTAATTTTATTCATCCCATTGATTATCCTCAGTGGATGTGCAACATTGTTCTAGTCATTAAACCTACAGGGGGACTCCAATTTTTTACTAATTTTTATGAATTAAATATTTATTATCCTAAAGATTATTTCCCTCTCCCTAATATAGACCAGTTGGTAGACTTGACAACTGGTCATGAAATACTATCCCTTATATATGGTGTTGTTGGTTACAATTAAATACTTATCACACTAGAAGATCAACATAAAACTACATTTATTACTCTTTGGGGGACCTTATGCTATCATGTTATGCCCTTTGGCCTAAAGAACATATGAGCCACTTATCAATGGGTCATGACTTATAAATTTCATGACATATGATGAGGCCATCAATTGCTTACTGTTATAGCCTCATCCATGCTTAGTCTATGCCCTTTTTCTGCATAAATCCCATAACTATCTATCACTAATGTAAATGAATGAATGAAGTTATGATTTTTTATGTTCATTAATGTGTGTGTGTGTGTGTGTGTGTGTGTGTGTGTGTGTGTGTTATGTTATGAATTATGGATGTTTTTCCTTGATTGAATTCTATTGGTTTAACTTTATCTAACAAGTATTTGAAGGGTAATGTAAAGCTTCAAAATCTTACTACAATCATAACTTCTATAGGTTGCTCATAGTAACTATAGGCTTCACCTACAAGTTGCCTATAGCCACTGCAAAGTGCCCGTAGAAACTGTAGACTTCACCTATAGGTTTCTCATAGCCACTCCAGAGTGGCCATAGAAAATGTAAGATTCCCCTATAGGTTACTCATAGAAACTATAGAATATCCCATAACAACTATAGGCTCCACATATAGGTTTCCTATAGCCACTACAGAATGCTCATAACAACTAAAGGCTCCACCTAGAGGCTACTTGCAGCCACTACAGAATGCCCACAAAAATTGAAGGTTTCACCTATAGGTTTCTTATAGCTACTATAGGGTGCCTATAGCTATCATGCAAAGCATAGTCGTTATTAAGGAGACCTTGTATACACATCCAGCTATCTTTGGAAACCAATGAACAATTGAGAAGAATCATAGTTGTATAAATTCTATACATTCAAGGATACATTGGATATGCTATCAAAAATGGTAAAGACAAGGATAATGAGAAAAACAAAAGGAGATAAAACAATTAAAAAATATGCCTTTCTCTAACCCAGTCAAGCCTAAAACAAGTAACTTCGGTTACTAACTACTTGAAGGTAGACTGGGGTAGTTTCTATGTATTTATATTCTTTCCTAGTTTGGTGTTTTTAGTTTAGAACCAATAAACTACCTTTTTTATTTAAAGGTAGAACTTAGACTAAATTAGAAGTTAGATAATTTTGAGGAAATAATAGCAAAAGTTTTTACTATATCCTTTATATCCAGAATTGAGTAATGAGAAAGTTGAATTTTTAAGAAGTTATGAATTCTCTCAGAGATGGATTGGAGCTCAGTTCTGAATGAGAAAAGGCCCCCTCAGAATGAGTTGTTGTGAAGATCCTGACCCTCTTTGATTGTTAGTGTGTTGTGTAAGTAGATTTTACTATTAAGTTTGATTCTATAAGTGTGATGCATGTATGATACATAAGTGTGTAATAGTTCTATAATTCTATCACAAAAATTTCATAATATAACTATTTAGTAAATTCAACATAAATTTATTATACTACAGCTAGAAAAAAAAGTTGATCTATGAATCAATAATGCATATATAGTGCTGACACTCTTGAAAATCTTACACACCTAGGGTTGAAAATTAATATTCAATCAAACTGGTGAATCTGGTAATCACTAGGTAATTAGCTTGCACAAATTATACTACAACTATAAAAACAAGTTTATTTATAAATTAATAATGCATATATAGTGCTGAAACTCTTGAAAAGATTACACACCCAGGGTTGAAAATTAATTTTTAATCAAACTAGTGAATCTGGTAATCACTAGGTAATTAGTTTGCACAACATTTTAGCACCGTTATCAGGGAGGGTGTTAATTATTGTTTTTGAAATTAATCATTAAAATTTTCTTGGTTAATGCATCATTTTACCCACATGGGAAAGTCAAGTGAGGAAACTTTAGTGTCTTATGCTAGATGTCTAAGTTCCTAGACATATAGTTCCAATTGACAATGTCTTATGCCAGATGTTTATGTTTCTAGAAGTAAACAGTGCATTATTTGCTTATTTTATGTTTCTATAATAAATTTATTATTTTCATTTCCAATTTTCTAGAATAAATTTCTTGCTTTCATTTCCTATCTTCTATAATAAATTTTCTTGCTTTCGTTTCCTATTTTCTAAAATAAAATTTCTTGCTTTCATTTCCTAATTTCTAGAATAATTTTTTCTACTTTCATTTCCTATTTTTTTAGACTAAAATTTTCCTACTTTTAGTAGTTAATTTTTATTCATTTATAGAAGTAAAATTTCAATTCCTATTATTTTAATTTTAGCATTCTTTTATTTCTGCATTATTTTTAAAAATTGGTCTGAAATAACCCCCTTTTGAAACACATGAAAAAAACTAACTCTGTGTAGGAAGGGACAAAACAACTTAAAGAGTGAAATAATATTTATATAGAGAGAAAGAGATTCTTGAGGGAGATTCCTACCAAACAAGACACAAAGTACTACTGAAAAAGAACCACAATTACATGTAGCAACTAAAAACTCTATTGAGGAATATACCATAAGTTGGAAGGCTCTTGAAGAAGAAAGCACTAAAAACTGAAGGAGGTAACTTGTAAGAGAAACACTATTATATATGAGAAAAGAAATAGAATTAGAAGAAGCATTAGCTAAGATGATAAGAAGAAATAAAGGAGAAGAACTACATGAACTAGACACTCCAAAAAGTAACATATTTAAAACATTTCAGCAAAGTTTTCTTGACCAAATCAAAGAAATCTTAGGAGAATCTTTAGACCCTTCATCCAGTAAAAAGATTGAGGATAAAAAAATCAATGTTTATTATCATGTTGACCAAGGAATTGACATAGAATTTGAGGATGATCTCCTGAGTATGTTTGGTATCCATATCACAAGAAAATCCATCATGAGCAGAGAAGGAGACTTTATGGAAGACAAAGGAACTCCAAACACATTTACTTTTGAATTTCCTATTCCAGATGCAATAGGCATAACATAAATAAAAATATCTTACCCTCAACCTTGCTCAATTTTAGAGGTACACTATCAGAAGACCCAGACACATTCTTGTTTGAATTTGATATCCTCTGTAGAAGCTATGACTATAGGTAGGATGTAAAAAAATTGAAACTTTTTACATCTATTCTCAAAGACTCAACACTTCACCGGTTTATGGGATTGGGTAGTAATTCAGTCCAAACTTGGGAGGACATGAAAAAGAAAATTTTGGCCAAGTATTAGTAATATGGAAGAGAAAGAAGGTATAGAAGAAATGACATCTTTATAATGACTCAAAAAGGGGATGAATCCTTGGAGGATTATGTTGAATGGTTCATGTTTAGTGTATAAAAATTCAAGCAAAGTGCACTTGGAGAAGAACCATTAAAATGCATCTTCTTGAAAGGAGTCAGAGAAGATTATCTAGAAGTCTTGGACCTAATAGTGGAGGATATATTTATCACCTACCATTCTTAGATATCAAAGAGCTGAGCAAGAATTATTATAGATCTACCATAAACAAAGTCAAGGGTAGCAAGCTCTCACTAGCAGCTGTAAATGGCTTATCAAAAATAGAGGTTAGTAACCTATTATAAGATATGAAATAGGATATCATTAGCCATTTGGCCACCCACTTGGATAGCCTGCATTCAAGATAAAAACAAGTAGCTTTGGATCAAGCCTTAACCATTTACTGTCGAGACTGTAAGAAGAAAAAAGTTGATTGTTGATGTCATGAGGTCCAAGCTAAAGTACTCACATAACAACTAAAAAACTAGAAATAGTAGAGCTACATACTATAAGAGGAGATGATGATTAGTTTTTATATATTTCACAAAGAAATCCATGGGGTCAATGACCACCTTATCAAGGTATGAGACAAAATCCACCTTTTTAAAATTCTACCTCCTTTAATCCACAATTTATAAATGCTAATCCTAATTAGAAAAATCCTTGGATGAACATTCCAACTCCTAATTTTAGCTGGAAACCACCTCAAGCAAGATACCCCACCACCTCTTGGCATCCTCAATAAAATATATCCCCATCTTGGATGCAATCTTGGCAACCACCCTAAGGTCCACCCTTCACAAACCAGTGGCAACAACCCTAGAGACCTAACCAACCATGGGTTATCTCTCTAGGAGGATGTCCTCCACAATAAAAACAAAAACCTCCTACTCTTATGACCAATAGACAACCTACACCCATGCCTAACCAACTACCTATCTAACCCATATATAATCTTGCAAATAAGTTGGTGTAATCCACATTTACTATTGAGCCTATTCAGTACCTGACATACACAATAAACATCAATGAAGTTCACCTCCATTTAGGAAAGCTTCTACCACCCCCAACATCACCCATAATAAAGAAGATAGATAATGAAACCCTAGAATAACATGCTAACCCACCACCATCACCTCAAGAACTTTTTGAACTAGCACATAAAGCTATTGATGAAATAACCCCACCATTTCTAGAATGTCTCAACATTCAACACCATACAATTGAACCTGAGTTTGATCTCCTGGGACAACATTAGAACTTAGGATGGATATATTTAAAGTCTAGAAAGAAAGGCTTCGATAGTTGAATTCCTTAGATGAATATAAACAATAAGTATTATAGAACATATAACTTGTACAATAGAAATAGATTGGAAGGCATGAAAAACACATTAAGACCAGGTAATTCCATACTAGAGATTGGGACCTTCTCTTTGAATCCAAATAAAAGGACCACATGGGTAAACTCTAAACTAGATGGTTTGGTCCTTTTGAAATTGAGCATGTTTTTAACAATGGATTAGTTCAAATCCAAAGCATTGATCCAATAAGATTTTGTCTACTAGTTAATGGCCACAAACTCAAGTTGTACAAAAAGCCACTTACTCAAGAAGAATTTATTAGTCATGTATAGCAGTAGTTACAAAATGGATACAATGGTGTCTTGGTTAGGTAGGTTTCCATACCAGATGCACTAGTACACACTCAACTAAAGAAGGAGAGGAGGACATCCTTGCCCTCTTTTGGCATGATGAATGAGATCTTCCACTGGTCCTTGACAAGTCATATTTCTAGGTGACTTGGCTAGGACCACTGAATAAATATTATACTACAAATAGCAGTTAGATTCAAAATAATCCGATAATGAAAACCCAATTTTGGGTATTTTTGGCAGCTTATGGGTAGAAAACAAGCCTATTGACTACCAAGATATGTAAAAAGAGCCTAAATAGAAAACCAACTTGTTGGCTATTTAGGGGTAAAAATAAAAATAACTAAAAAGGAGAATGTGAAGATAGAAGTAGAGAGAAGGAAATCCTTCAAACCCAACTATTGACACATGTTTATTGGAGCT
Organism: Torreya grandis; assembly: GCA_037957365.1. Taxonomy (NCBI): domain Eukaryota; kingdom Viridiplantae; phylum Streptophyta; class Pinopsida; order Cupressales; family Taxaceae; genus Torreya; species Torreya grandis. The sequence continues at coordinate 2,309,907 of JARHVA010001228.1, read as the reverse complement.
ACTGTGGGCATTCTTGAAGCTATTATGGGCATTCCTAAAGTTGTTATGGGCATTCTTGAAAGTTTCTACAGGCACCTTCTACATAGTTGGCCATCACTTTGTAGATTTCTACAAGCATATCTATAGCTACTGTAGGTAGCCTCTCATACCTATTTTCACCTTTCTATAGAGCATGAAAGATAGATCCTCCTTCAGCTCTCACTGATGGTCTGGCTATTAATTTTTTGGCATTACATTAAATTCATCAAATAACCACGTGTAAGAATGTAGGATGATTTGGGTAGCATGTGTCATGTTTGTTGTCTAAATTTATCCTTGATTATCAAGCTATAGAGCCATAACATAACATTCAAACTCCTATCAGTTAGTTCATCTAGATGAAGGTCACTAGATAGTATTGTCCTCAACTACCTACTTAGGATCTTCCAACCACCACTTGAAACACTTATATTTTCAATTGCCACTAGAAGGCATGACAATAATCATTTATACTCCAAGTCTAAGACTCATGTTCCATGTAGATTACCCAACATCACATGCACATATATTTTAGGCATCATTAATGCCTACCAACTGGTGATTTCATAATCACTTTAGAAAGGATCCACTTCACTCCAGCCCTAAATACCATCTCAATCATTACATTGTTAATCATTTCCATGCAAATATTTGCATGCCAATACACATGCAACTACCTAGGAATCACATATGGAACACTATTATTGCAAGGTATTACGTATCTTTCATCATTGCAAAAGTCATTCATTATTATAATCTAGTTGTATGGTATTAATAATGTATATTTAATTATGACTTTAACTATTCATTCAAAACTCTATCACCTCACCATTAAACTTGTGTTATTCCTCATAATGACCTATCTCATCCCATATTTCTTACTCCATCAATGTCATCTAAGGACACATGAGAGTTCTAGTGGGGGGAAATGCTATGGGTTAATATTCATGCACAATGAGAACCCTTTAACCTCACACTTGTTATTTATGAACTAAACCCTACAACCTGCAAATCCCATAGTTTGGCATTTTTAGACCTAAAACTTGCTCTAGGTAGATTTCCATAAAGCCTAAAGCATGTGTAGTTGCCTATTGATTGAAAGGAAAGTAGAGAAGTTAAAATGGGAGGGTCACTTGTGTAGAGAGAGCCCTCAGACCTCAATCATTTATGAGGAAACCAATCCAATTGAGATGTTTTCCACAGGGCTGGTTGGACTACCTATTTTAAATAGTTGCAACATTTTTCAAAACCTCTTGCCAAGGTATTTGCAAGATATTTTGATGGAAACCAAGCCACTATAAGTGGCATCACATTTATAGTTACTTAGACTTTGGTGAGCTAAGAAACTAGGCTACAAAGCATTGGAGAAAATTGGCAAGATAGACCAAATGGCTAAGAGGCTAGGCAACAATTTTGCCAAGAAGGTGAAAGATTAGTATTAAAGATTGGAGATGTGGAAAGACTCAGTTTACCTATAGAATGGAGAGAAATAACAACATATATTATCTAGTATATGATCTATGAGGGAAGGCATTCCCTCATTTACACTCTCCATTTCAAAATTTTGAATCATTTAAGACATAAATAGAGTCATTAATGTTCCCAATTTCTTATGGAATATCTTGAAAATAATGTCCAAATAATATCAAAAAGGCACTATAACAACCCTATCTCACCACTACTTCATATGGCTTATAATTAAGCAATGAATAGCTTATATCAGGCCTAACCTCACTTGGGAGAAATTTTTGGCCCTAGAAAATATTACATCCTAGCAAGAAGAGGGCACTAATGAGAGGGAATATCCTGATGAATAGCCCCAACAAACTATTCAGGAAGATGTTGTGGGCACTATTGTTGTTGGTCATCTCATAGCCACTAAAGGTCTATCTAAGACTACTTTGGGAAATAAAAATAGGATAAGACTGTCTTATCCCCTTCTACCATAGAGGAGGAAAGCCCATAACAACATGTCCCTTCTATTATTTCCTTACCTCAGGTTGATTTATCCACCTTGTCTCTTAAAGCACAAGAAGAAGTTCCCCTGTCAATTGATGCATAAGAAGAACAAATTCCATCAGACATCCCTCTTATAAAGAAAATAATATCTAAAGGGAAGAAACCCATAGTGTCAAAAATAAGGAGACCTCCTTTTAGGAGATCTCAAAGGATGAAGAAACAATAGACCTCTTCAGCCTCCTTAACCATAGATATTAGTGATACTGAAGAACCACAGAAAGAGCCTAGGATTAAGAAAACCCCTGATGGATTTGATGTAGAGAAATTGTCTACTGATGAAGGATCTACTAAAGTAGTAGTAGAAGAAGAAGAATAGTCACCTCTTCCATCTAGATTCACTGAGGAAGACATTGATCTCCACAAAAAAATTGGATACATAAAGGATGAATTGAGAAAGGTTATGGATAAAAGAGAAGAAAAATTGAAATAAGAAGAGGTTATGAAAAAAGGAAGATAACAAGAAAATTTTTCTCATGATCAGGAGTTCCAAACATTGGAATAAGATATGAAGGAGATATACAGACTCAAACATGAGATGACAGAACTAAAATGGAAATGAGGAATTGAAATGCTTTTGGGAGCAGTAGCGTTTGTAAACCCCTCTAAGGACAAAGGGAAGATAGTGGAGGAACCTATAGTTGTATTCATAGAGGAACCTATAACATCCTCCTCCACCTTGGTCAAAAAAGATCCTATATTAGAGTATGCTCTATCTTTGGTACCTTTCTATCAGGGATTTCTTCCTCCATTGCCCACTACACCTACACCTACTATAGAAGAATTTATTGATGTAGATTTCTCAACCACCACTCCAGTAGAAACTAATGATCTTTTGATTTTTTTGAAAGAAAATTTTGATGATAATAAAAATTACCACAAAGAATTGGTGATGAGATTCAAGGGTTATGCTCAAGAAAAAGAACAACATGGAGAATTGTAAGAAAAATTGGAATTTGCTTAAATTAGGATCAAATATCTAAAGAAAAAGATTGGTAGAATGCATGAAACTATTGAAATTCTAATGGAGTGTAGACCACCTTCTAGGGTGTATGTCGTGTACCTAGAGGAAAAATGGCTAAAATTTAGGTATGATAGGATTTTTAATGATCAATCTTGTATGGTCTATGACCCAAAATCTTTCTTTGAAGAATATAGACATGTTGATCCTAATCTTCAAGCCCAACTAAGTGAATTATGCATTCACCAATATGTTGTTCCTAGTGATACAAAATGGAACCCCAACATTTATTTGGGGGATGCCTTATTAAATGCATTTTCTTCATATGTTTTGAATGAAATTTAAAGAAGAAAAAAAATGGAAGGATATCAAGAAAAAGAGAAAGAAGCCACCCTGATGATTAGGAGTGAATCCAAATATTTAGATGTTATAGTAGATGAATGGATTTCATTTATGAACACAAATGCTCCATAGGATTAGGTTGCTAGAAAATAGGTAGAAGTCTAAATCCACTATTTGAGTCTCATGGAAGGAGATGGAAGACAAATTTTTGTTGCGTGCTCTCATAGATGGGAAGAACTCTCAGATGGATTGAAAAAGAAGGAAACATACTCCCCTTAAAACCTTAGGGAGGCCATCCACTGAGTATACTTGTCTATTAAAATTGTCAGGAAATGTAGAGTACAATGGTTCAGATTGATGTTTTAACCCCCTATATTTTGGTTCCCAATCCTTGACTGGGAAGGAAATGTTCTAGCTAACAGGGAAGTAGAGAAGAAAAGATGGAGGCACATTGATAATTCTAAAGGTTTTTATCTCTTTAAAGGGGTAGGCTACCCTGAGGCCCTAGACTTTAGAAATTTTTGTGGTTTTAGAATGCAACTAAGGCCTACTTGAGGTTGAGTAAGAAATTAAGTAGGGGGATATGATGAGGCCACCAATTGCTTATTGTTATATCCTCATCCATGCATACTCTATGCCCTCTTTCTATATAAATACCATAACTATCATTAATGTAAATGAATGAATGAAGTTATGATTTTGTATGTTCATATATATATATATATATCTATGTCTGTGTGTGTGTTATGTTATGAATTATGAATGATTTTCCTTGATTTAATTATATTGGTGTGACTTTGTCTAACCAGCATTTGAAGGGTAATGTAAAGCTGTAGAATCTTGCTACAGTCAAAGCTTCTATAAGCTACCCATAATAACTATAGGCTTCACCTACAAGTTGCCTACAACTACTACATAGTGCCCATAGTAACTGTAGGCTTCACCTACAAGTTGCCTATAACCACTACAGAGTGCCCACATCAAATGTAGGCTTTACCTATAGGTTACTCACATCTACTATAGAATATCCCACATCAACTATAGGCTCCAATTATAGGTTTTCTATAGCCACTATAAAATGCCCATAGTAACTGAAGGTTCCACCTATAGGTTGCCTATACCCACTATAGAATGCCTTTAACAACTGAAACTTCCACCTATAGGTTGCCTGTAGATACTATAGGGTGCTTGTAGTTACCATACGAAGTAGAGTCATTATTGAGGAGACCTTGTAGACACATCTAGCTATATTTGGAAACCAATGAAAAATTGATAAGAATCATAGCTATATGGATTCCCTACATTCAAGGATACATTGGATATGCTATAAAAAGTGGTAAAGATAAGGATAATGAGAAAAAACAAAAGGAGAAAAAACAACAAAACAATATGCCTTGTCTCTAACCCATTCAAGCCTAAAATAGGTAACTTTAGTTACTAACTACTTGAAGGTTGATTGGAGTAGTTTCTAAGTATTTGTATTCTTTCCTAGTTTGGTATTTTAGTTTAGAACTAATAAATTGCCATTTTTATTTAATGGTAGAATTTAGACCAAATTAGAAAGATAATTTTGATGAAATAATAGAATAATTTTTAACTATATCATTTGTATCCAAAATTGAGTAATGAGATAGTTGAATTTATAAGAAGTTATGAATTCTCTCAGAGAGGTATTGGAGTTTAGTTCTAAATGAGGATAGGATATAATTTTTTACTATATCCTTTGTGTCCAAAATTGAGTAATGAGATAGTTGAATTTATAAGAAGTTGTGAATTCTCTTAGAGAGGTATTAGAGTTTAGTTCTAAATGAGGAAGGGCCCCCTTGAAATGAGTTGCTATGAAGATCTTGACCCTTTTGATTGTTAATGTGTTGTGTAAGTAGATTTTACTATTAAGTTTGATTTTATAAGTGTGATGCATGTATGATACCTAAGTGTGGAATAGTTTTATAATTATATCATATCAATTTCATAATATAACTATTTAGTAAATTCAACATAAATCTATTGTAATAAAACTAGAAAAACATGTTGATTTTTGAATTAGTAATGCATATATAGTGTTGACACTCTTGAAAAGCTTATGCACCTAGGGTTGACAACTAATGTTTAATCAAACTGGTGAATCTGTTAATCACTAGGTAATTAGTCTGCACAACAACATAATCCATAAAATTATCAAAGATTATGTAGATGACCTCCTTGGAAAGTCAAAACTCTACAAATATCACCTATCTATACTTAAGGTTATCTTTGATCATCTACTTCATTATCATGTACATCTAAATCCCCAAAAATACATCTTTGGTATCTTAATGGGTATGATTTTGGGTTTTATTGTTTCCATTCAAGGCATAGAAGTGGATCCCACTAAAATCAAGGATATTTTAGAGATTCCTTCTCCATCCAACCTTAAGCAACTTCATATTTTACAAGGCAAGCTCTAGTCTATTCATCATTTTATTTCCTAGCTCTTTGATCAATGTCAACCTTTCCACCATCTATTAAAGAAGGATAGTCACTTTATATGTAATTCTAAGTGTCAAGAAGCCTTTAATGTGATTGAAAACTATATTTTGTCTCCTCCAGTCCTCACTCTACCTAAGGAGGGGAAACCCTTCTTCCTTTATATTTCAACTATCAATCATACTCTAGGTGCTATGCTTACCCATCGAGATAAGCATCACAAAGAGTGGGCTATTTATTATATAAGTCATACCCTCATAGAGTATAAAATGAGTTATCCACATACCAAAAAATTATGCCTAGCATTGGTTCTTGTATGCCCTAATATTCATCATTATCTCCTTAGCCATAAGCCGTATGTTATTACAAGTACTAATCCCCTTAAGTTCATGCATTCTAAACCATATCAAAATCAATGAATGGCTAGATAGATCATGCTGTTAGCTGAGTTTGATCTAGAATTTCTCCATCAAAAATATATTAAATGACAAATTATTATTGATCAACTGGCCTAAGAACCTCTTAATGATAATCAACCAATCAATTGTGAATTTCTTGATGAATCTATCACTTTCACTTCCCAATTGGTCTCAAAATATCAAATGACTCTATTAATTAATGGATCCAATGTGAGTGAGGAGACATCACAAGAATTATATAATCCCCTCTCAAGGTATTCCCATGCCTTTATCTTTTAAGTTAGACTTTGATTACACTAATAATATGGCTGAGTATGAAGCATTGATTATAGGGCTCAAAACTACCCTTGCATTAGGAGTCAAGACCCTTAATATCTATGGTGATTCTCAACTAGTGGTCAATCAAATCAATTATGTATATCAATGTAATAATAATATCCTCCAATGATATAAGACATTAGCTGATTAGCTCTTATCTTCCTTCAAACGTTATGTCATCTAGGCTACCCCTAGCTCAACAAATAAGTTCACTGACACTATGACATATATTGCCTCTTTTATCCCATCCTCATCTCAGGAGTCCAAGTTATTTTTCATTATCCATCGAGTTAATCAACCTTCCTACACAAGGACTGATCTTCCATCCATTAGTAATATTTAGGAAAACTTGTTGGAACCATGGTATGCACAAATATTAAATTATTTGTCTACAAGATTATCTCCTCCTCATTTATCCAAAGGTGTCAGGTGTATATTCCAATAGAAAGTTACTCGTTATTTCATACTGGGGGTTTTATTTATAACCACAATTTTGATGGCATTCTTCTCTACTATCTCCAAAAACATGAAGCAACCCTAGCCAATTAGGAAGTTTAGGATGGTTCATGTGGTGGACATTTTAATGGCCACACAATCGCTAAGAAGATCTTACATCTAGGTTACTATTGGCCCACCCTAAATCAAGATTGTTGCACCTATGTTAAGATGTGTGTAAAATGTCAATAAAATACAAAATTATCCTATGTCCCTAGTAAATCCTTGCATGCAACAAGAGACTTTTGTCCATTCTCCCAATTGGGGCTCGATCTTATAAGATAAATCAATCCTAAGTCTTCCCAACATCATGGTTTTATTATCACCACTATAAAATACTTCATTAAGTGGGTGGAAGATATGTCACTTATCTCAACCACATCAAAAAAGATTGTGGAGTTTATCCACCAGCACATTATTTGTCATTTTGGAGTTCCATATAAAATCATAATAGATAATGGTAAATCTTTTAAGAATAAAAAAGTCTAGGCACTATGTGACTCATTTAAAATCAAATTGAGTTTTTCCTCACCTTATTATCCTCAAGCCAATAGTCAAGCAGAAGCATCTAATAAAACCATGATCAAAATACTTACTAAAGTTGTTAATGAAGTTGGCAAGGATTGGCATCTTTGTATCCCTTTCACCTTATGGGCATATTGAACTAGTGTTCGAACCCCTACAGGTGCCACTCCATTTTCTTGGGTCTATGGTTCAAAAGTTGTTCTTCCATTATAAATCCAAATCCATTCCCTTTGCATATCCCTCAAAGACATCAATAATGATGAGGATTTATATTAAGAGCATTTATCCCAGCTTGAACTCTTAGATGAGCATCATGGGGTAGCCTTTGATCACCTTCATATATATAAAGAATGACTAAAACATGCATATAATCAATATATAAGAGAGCATGAATTTAACATTAGAGATATTGTGCTTAAATAAAATCAACATGTTACTAGTATGGAACATAGTAAAAGAGGTAAATTTTCTCCTAATTAGATTGGACCATACATCATAACACATAAATATAGATTTGGGGTATATCATTTGGCCTCTCTTAATGGAAAACTAGAGCATGAATCTCTTAATGTATTACACCTGCATCCTTTCTATAGTTAATATATCTTGACTCATCTTGGTTAGCTTATCTCAAATTACTATCATCTCCCCTTATCCTAAATACCAAATAATGATATGATAATTATGTGGTTATTCGATAGTCATTATAACCCCAACCTTGAATATGAATAGCCTGGCTCTATTCATAGCATTATTTCATGGATAAGTTTCACTTGTTGCAGGAAAAACCCTAGATCATTACTCCCATTATTATTTTAATGCCTTTAATTTTCCAAGATAACACCATCACCCCATGTCTTGAATTCATGGAAAATATCCTGAGGTATCTTTTTATGACAACTCACATTACTACTTTTGGGATCCATAATCAATTAAGCAATGAAAAGAAAAAGTATCAAAATGGGCTAAATAAATAGATTGATCTCTTAAAGGAAAATAATAATCAAATATATAAAGGCAAAATAATAGACTGATCCTTTGAAGGATGGCTGTGTAAAAACATAAAACATGTAGATCACTCCATTGAAGGATGGCTACCAAGCAAAAAACTTCCCACATTGATTAGTTTTCAAATTATGCCATTTTAAATCCCTAAAAAAGAAGCAAAGTATTAAAATAAATTGTCAAAAGTAGTATCCCAAGAAAGATTCATGCATTTATCATCTTTCTAAAGTAGGCTTCTCGTATTGATCAACCTGCTTGTTAGCATAAAATTAATCCCTGAAAGATAAATCTTGGTTTTGAGATATGGTGTGGAGAATGTTATCTCTAAAAGTAATACATTCCCCCATTCCATCAACAAGTACAATAGTCCTAGTATAGAGAACAAAGGTTTAATCTCTAAGTTAACTAAGGTTGTGTCAATATCTCTTATCATCTAGCTAAGGATGTATATGACATGTATATGAAAGATTATCTTTCTAGTTATGGTCCAAGTCAATGTCGAGCAAATCCATAAACTATAATCACTAAAATTCATAACTTCACAAAAATAAATCACTAAAATCCATAATACATAATTATTATTTAGCACAATCCAAACTAATAATCTGTTAATATGAAACCATATCATGATATACATAACATTTACATCAATCCATAAACATTCACAACATATATAAGCATTGATCAAAATTAAATGCATAACACCTAAATCTATAATCCATCACATCCATAATCTAGAATCCATCCATAGCATACATGATAACAATAATTAAAATTAGAATACATAACATTTAAATCTATAAACCATCACATCCATAAATCCATAAGATCATAACATATCCATAACCATCAAATCAATCCCTAAATGAATAAACATGATCCAACCATAAACATAAAATGTCTATATATATATATATATATATATATATATATATATATATCAAAGGTCTATACAAATGTCATAATATGAATATAATAGGGGTTCTATGCCCATGCAATATGATCTACTCAATGAACTTGATCTTGCTAAGGTGAATGCTATCACCTCCCTCATTGTCTCCTTCTCGGCTTGCTATACTCCCTACATGAGCAATACCCCTAAGAGTTCTCTATGATCTATGATGGCCAAAAACGTATGGAACAAATTGAGGAACATCAAGTATCTACCCCTATACTATCCTCTCATAATATGACATCTTTGAAAGTAAATCTCTATATTTCTAGAGTGGTATCATATCTATAAAAGGTGTTATATTAGATCCTATAATGTCTGGGATTGGTCTCTCTATCAAAGTAGATCTTTTCTACTCTAGATCTGACCTGTATCTATCTCACTCTTATGTGGCTTGATCACATTTCCCCTTTTTTATATTTAGATCACTCTGTAATATATAAATCTAATCCTATAGTGTAACATGGGATTCCCATGCCTCCTGTAGCTTAGTCTTTAGACTATCCCTCTCAATAATAACTGAAGCTATATCTATATGATCTTTTGCTAGGGAATCTTATAAAGGTCCTTCCTCCATGTGCACATCCAGGGCATCTTGTAATGGTCCCTCATCCATGTGTATATCTAGATCCCCTTGCTCTACTTCTCCTCTCTCCTCATCCTCCTCAGTCTCCTTCACCTCCTCAATAATCACCCCATGTCATGGTCTAACTACCTTGTCCTATTTCCTTGCCATCTCCACTATAAACCAAACTACATAATCATATATATACCTAAAATAATTTAGGTCACTCATTGTAGGATCCTCTTATGGCCCCATAAAAATAATAGTAGTATCAGGTGCTAGCCAGTCCAACTCGATATCCTCTCGCCTATACAAGCATAGGACTAAGGGAACATCTTGTAATAACCCAAACTATTGATGGACCCTATCAAAGTAAAATAACATGAGGTGTTATATATATTTTCCATGTACCCATATCTCTCAAGCCACATCTCTTATCTCCACTACTAACCCAAACCATGCTAACAAGTCTACATAAGGCCTTCATATCACATCCCCTATTTGTAAGCTATTGAACATGTCTATAGTGCACTAGATCCCACACCACCCTATTTGCATGTAGAACAATCAAATATTCCTTCTACCAAAGGAAGCCTACACTGTATACCATCTCCCCAAATGTGATCCATGGAGTTCCTATAGGGAAAATCACATGGATGTGTTCATATTCCTAGCAATGTAATATAAATATATTATCAATCCCTGAATGGTGCCTAGTATGCCAGCTCTACAACTCCCTATATATTTACCCCAATAGTGTGGGCACCCAAGTAAAAACCATCTATAACTCCACCATGTCTACTATAACGCTAGTAAAAATCCATGGTAGTCATCTTCCCCTAGAAATTAGTAGTACATAACAAGTCAGTGCCATCATCATCATCATCAACACAAGTCTTTCCACAAGATCTTGGTCATATAATGGCTAGAAGGAGAACCCCCCAACAAAGAATATAATATGCATCCTCATCATATAATCATGTCAATACTACCACTTATCTATCCTCATCCATAGTATACATAAAAGCACCTAAAATTGGTACTCAAAGAATGTGGTGGATGTCCTCTGTAGTGATCATCATCTCACCTATTGGTAACCAAAATTTGTTGGTGGTATAATTCTACCACTCTAGTAATTCCACTATCATGTTGATATCCTAATGGAAATGGTGATAATGATGAACCCCTCTAAATTCAACCACCTTGAGATGTTCCCAATCCTCATTACTCATAAACTCCTAAAACTGCACCAATAGTGGAGGAACCCTATCTCTCATCATCAGTAGCTCTCGTGTCTATCAAAAACATCCTTTTTATTAATTAAATGCCTAAGTTTTCTATTTTTTATCGATCTCCTAAGGATCGATGTCAATTTTATATTGATCTATAATGATTTTATGGATTGTGGTCAATCCCTTTTCAATCGATGTTGATCCTTTATGATCGACATTGATCCTTTAGGATCGACAATGAGTTTCTCAACCCCCCAAAAAAATCCTAGGTTGTACATTCCTACCCCTTTTTCCCCACCATTTTCCTATCAAACTAAATTTCTAATAAAAAACTCATAACAAAACAAAATATAAATAAATCACTAAATTTAACCAAAAACAAAATCACCTACCTCATACTGTAGTCATCATCATCATCATCTACTCTTGCTCACCTCCATTATCTCTCACATTAACTTACAAAGTTGAAACATGTCAAATTTTGCTCTCAGATTCTTGTTCATATTGATAGCCAAATGAGCCTTATGCCACATCGAATGCCTATATATAGCCTTTTTCATGATCAATGTAAATTCTCCCAATCAATGTCAATTTTTGTAAATCAATGTTGATTCTTGAGGATCAATGTTTATTGTCCATGTCCTATTCCCCTTTAGATTTGACCCCTTGTTAGTTCCCTAATCTCATTAAGGCATACCCTTGGTTTTTGGTATCTTTCCCCTTATAAGATCTTGAGGGTGTATTTTTGTCCTAAGAACATTTGTATATAGGTAATGCATATACCATACACACACTAGATGCTTTGGTTTTCTATTCTTATCTTTTATTCTCTTGATAGCCTTTTTCATAAGCCTACCTACTTTAGATATGGTATTTTGTTATTTGATCTGATCTTTCAAGAATTATTGTCTACATTAATTTTTATTCTAATAAGTGCAAACTTGGAATTCCATTATAGCCATCAACCTTTTTTGTGTGTCCTTAGATATATTTCACTTGTCCATTTCACCTCATTGACATTTGTTATCCATTCCATCTTGTTCAAACCCATCATCCATTTCATCTCACTTCTTAACACCTAGTTTGAGGGGGGATACCTTCTCACAATAAAATTGGGGCATTAGACACCTTATAGTTTTTGTCTCATGGCCCGCTATTGCATGCCACTCCACAAAAAGGGGTAAATTTAGTATACACCCTTGTGTATTAACTTGATGCATCATCACATTATTATGTTATTCCTAACATAATAACCCCCATTCATAATTATTTAAAATAATTAAATTCACCTCACCCCTTTCACTTTTACCACATAGGTTAATTAAACCTAATTACCATAGTTAAATAGTAATTAACCTTATTTCTACCATCTTTAACCATAAAAATAAATAAAAAACAAAATTTGTCTAACCTCTCAACCATCCTCTTAACCACTTGCCCTCATCAAAAACTCATGTAATAACTTAGTGTTTCATTCACTTTATTTGTCATGTGGATTAAAATAACCTTAGCTAATTTTTTATGAAATCAGGCTAATCGACGTTGATCCTCCATGATCAATGTCAATTTTCCTAGATCGACATCGATCTATATATACACAATAGACCTCCAAAGCTCAAGAGGAAGGTGAATATGCTTTTGGGACCATGTAACTCTACCAAAATTTTATTATGACCTATGTATGAACTTCATCAACAATATGCCATCCCGTGAAACCTCTATTTGCAATCTTGTCAAAGGATTCTTAAAGGTTTCTTTAACTCATCTTATCCAAGTTTATTTTCAACTATTAAAAGGTAAGTTTTGTACTTAAGTTTATTCACATTTTGAATCTACAATCTACTATGTTTGTCTATCACCGTTATGCATTCAATTTTTATTATTTTATCAATAATATAGGTCATTGATATAGTCTATTTTTAAGTTTAGCATTTTACACATAATTGACATCGATCCATCGGAATTGACATCAATCTTACAAGATCAACATCGATCCCTGTTAAACCTTCAAAACATCCTTTCAATCTATTTTCATAGCATTTTTAGTCTTAAAATCTATAAAAAAAACCTACATTTTGTTTTCTAAAAAACTATCTTTTACATGTAGATGACTCTACCTAGATTGGCACATGATAGTGTTAGCATATTTGATCTCCCCATTATTGCACAACCTTTTTTTTATTGATCAAAGTGACATTTCATTTGAATTAGGTATTTTTACTATGGTTTTTACACATGATCAGGAAATCACTGATGAACAATTAGCTGTAATTTAAGAAGATGTTGATATAACAACTAAATTTTAGGATAATTACTTTGATCATATTAATCTTAATATAGATTAAGTTATCTTTATAATTGTATATTTTCATCCTATCCATATATAAATTTGTAATTTTATGTTTACTTATAAACTTGAATGTTGAATGTGGGCTGACATCCACCTAAGGAAGCGTATCATTTTTTGGGATTGGTTTCTTACCAAACAACCCACTTATTTTCTTAATTAATCCATTTTTTTGTGAGTTAATGTGATTTTCAGGTCATTCCTCCCCAACCAAAGAGGAATCCCACAAATCTTGGTCAATGATACGCAGCCAACCATCCATATCTCCAAGTAATCTTTGAAACCCTATATGTACTTTGTTTTTAGTAATTAATTAAATCACATCAACAAAAAAAAACAAAAAAATACTAAAATAGGAGGTGTTTTACTAATGATTTGAACACTTAAAATTTCACATGATACACTATCAGACACTTTCAAACCTAAAAATATCACTTCACTCACTTTTTGATCAACTTCCACATAAGTATTTCATAAGAATGCATTAACTAGATATCAATCTAGCATGGTAGGGTAGTTGTCCACTTCCAAACTAATCAATAAACTATCTATGGCACTTATAATGACCTGTGAGAGTTAAAAAACACTTCATGAAGGTGAGAAATTTTAGACAGAGGTAAAGGAAATCATATATTCACTTAACCACATCAATGAATTTAAGGAACACACTTCAATTTAGCCTACAAATGTAGGAATTCAATATTTTATTAAATTAAATAGGTGTTGCATTAAAAATATTGGCATAGCCTAGGCAAGCCAAAAGCATATGATTCTCTTTTGAAAGTGAGAATGGGAGATATATAAGGAAAGGGGTAGAGAGAGAGGAAGTAAATAGGCAAAATTTAATAAATGAGGCCCAACCACTTTTTGATCAATTAACATTAATCTTGCCTCCACAAATTAACTTTCATCTACTACAAATAGATTCTAAGCCATCTAATTGGCTTAAAAAGACACAATAACTTATTGATGATGATAATTCATGATCCATTCAAAGGGAAAAGTCCCCAAATACCTCAAACATGCATTAAATGCTCCATCTGAACTCTCTAACCACAAGATCTCTTTCCTTTGGATTTCTATGCCATCTTCCACTTACCTTCTTTACAAAGACAAAAATATTCATATCCATGGACCTAATAGATCCATGACTATATCTATTTTGAGTGGCTATAGGTACCTATTTTTTGAGGGCATGGCTATGTTGAAAGATGAGACATTATTTTCATAAACACAACTCTGCCCCTACTCTAAATCCTAAACATAGGTCTACTATAGATGAAAATCAATCCCCTTATTGGTTTTTATATAGCCATAATCTCCATGAAAATCCATAGGATATTAACCTTTAATGTTGAACATGATTTAGTCATAATTCAAAATCCAATACAGACTTCAAAACTTGATTGAGCAAACTTGTATAGATCTAATTTTTAATGACAAACATATTAATCTATAAGGTTTTCTCTAGTAACCTAGATTGTATTTGATCTCGTATCTATGCATGTAATATTTAGTGGTGTAAACCTTTGATCTGATGTGTCTTCCCATGTGGAATCTTTCCCTCATGTTATTATTTATTCAAAATTTATGACTAGTGCAAACTTGGACATGTTTCCTCATCATATACACTCTAAGAACTCGATCAAATTTGTGCCTTCGATCTACCAGGAAGTCTTTTAGGATTGACTCTCAATGTTGACTATTAATCCTTGATCCACAATCAAGATTATGACACTTGGTAGTCATGTGTGCTTCATATGGACCCAACTATTAGTTCATGTGATCAAACATGCTTACAACATGTGGTAGCTTCATCTGTAATCTGAGCTTGTTGACCTTTTAACCTTGTTTTGTATCATCAATCTCGATCTAAGCTTGAACATGTGCCATCGATATTTGATCTACCTAGTTGAATGCACACTATTGGATCTATAGTTCATCAAGATTGGGACATTTATCATTACTTCATTTATATTTAGGATCCTTTGACTTATTGACCTTATTCTTTCCATTAGATCCCACTTGCATGATTCATCATGTATTTTTGATCTATTTGACCTTTTGACCCCAACACGTATGTGTGTTATTAGATCTGATCTGATTGCCTAAGATTTTGACACTTGTCATTATTTCATTCATTCTCAATATCTTTTGAATATTTTGAACCCAAATGGATACTTCTTATGTCTTTAATTTGACATCCCTAAGCACATCCCTTACTACGAGATCTCCTTTGAAGGCTTATATCTTGAGATAGAAAACTCATCAAGACACTAAATTTGTAAGAGATGTTCATAGCATGAAATACATCATTTTCATGTAATTATTTAAGTCTATTTGAATTCCCAAGTAAACTTATCAAATACATAACCAAACTAACCTATTCAATCTTGCATGGCATTCTATGATGGTTTGGTTCCTTGAAATCTCTAAATTCACACTTTAAGATTGTTTAAAGTGTTTCAAAATCTTACCAGTGACATGTGGTCTTTTTATCTCACCATTGGATCACTTTCTCAACCAAAAATATACTTAAAGTGTGTTAAAAGAGTGGCATAATCCATCTAGGCATAAGTTTTAAATTATAGGGGTGTTAATTTGACCCGTGGGGTCTAAATTGTCAATATTGACCTACCAAATTTCTAGAACATAATAAATGTTGAATAAAAAATGATTAGATTCAAATAATCTATGATAGTGGGTTACCCTAAATAGAAGTTTTCTCACTATCAGTAAAGATCTTGAAGCTTGTGCTCATAATGGAAAAGCACTATAATGTTGAGAAGAGGGAGGTGGTGAATGATAAAGGAGAGAAGATTTTGAACCTGGACCCTGATTTATATAGATACTATATTCTTAATTCTAAAATATGAAAGCTATATATACATAACCCCTAACTCTTCTAAGAACTTCTATCAAGATAATAATATTTCCTATCTATAGGTTCTAAATAAACAATGACTATAAACCTCTAGATCTACATCTACAAGAATGATTAAAACATTGGCTAGAATATAATTCAAAGATGAAGTAGGTGATATTATTATACTGTAGCATAGAGTTATAGGGAACCCAAGTGTTAAGAATTATTAGGATTGGATGTACTAGTATATCTAGGTGATTCACGAAATCAAATAGTATATCCACTAGGCCTAATTGATTTATGTCTCCATTCACAAACAATTGATGAAAGTCCAAACTACAAGCAAGTTATACATGACCTTATACTTGATCCACATATTAATAAAGGGGAGAGCACTCTCAAGATTAAACATAGTGTTTAATCAGGTCTAAAAAGGTCTTTAACTACTATCTTGACCTCACCCTTGAGGCAATCAAACAACATTTTAGAAGGGTCAATGATGCTTTCATGTACTACATAAAAATTAGGTTTGATAAGGAGATCAAAAAAATAAGATTTTATAATGTTGCAACATATAAAATCATAAATTGGAGATAATATTTCATTCAAATCTCAACATATTCATACATCATAGTTGGGGATTTTATAGTGTGTCCTTACACCCTTCCTAGGTATGTTAGTGACAAATGGTTCTTAATGGAATTTGTGAGACAACTTGCAAAAACCCACAAATTCTTATCAAGTAGGTATAAGGTAGATATATATTTCCCTATTAGTATAGGAAGATACACCTACCCTTCCCTATTAAAATCTAATAGTGTTGATGTTAACATGACTCAAATGACCTTAATAAATTTTGATATAAGTCCATTCTATGATTTTACTAGCCATATTAAAAGTATAGTGGGTGTCACTACATATTCCCACATTCCTATTTATGAAGATTAATGGGGAGATATACAAGATGAAGAGGAAGTGAGATTAAGAGATTATTCTAAAATGACTCTGAAACAAATCAAAACCTACAACATGGAATTAGTCCCTAAAGATTTGAAATATGATGAGTCACTAGTTGATAGGGTATATTATGATAATAAAATCTATCTCCAACCTCTTCCACTAGTCAGGTGGTCTATACCCAAATCTTTCTCATTGATGGATAGGACTACCTAAGTGATAAATAAAACAATAAACTGGGTAAGGTTCAAAGGGTTCAAGATAACCAAAAAGACCCTGAGTATCACTGGCATGTTGAGAGAAGTGAAGGATAAAGGTGTGGTAATAGTAGTAGAGGGTCCCAATAGTAAAACCCAATTAGACTAGGTAGAGTCACATAAGTTAAAGCAGAAGTAGAAAGAAAAAAGGGGACCTTCTAGTAGTCATGAAATAGCAACACATCTAATGGATCAACCAATGTCAACTTATACAAAGGACACAACTACTATTTAACCAACCCAAATAGTTCCCCCTCCTAGCTTTATTGTTTAACTAACCACAATACTCCCTCCTCTTATTTCTACTACCTAGTTAGCTCCAAAAATTACCCCTCCTATTTCCACTAATGTAAGTAATTTCAAATTCATCTAACCCACATGTGTAAGTAATTACCTTGGAAGTAATCCAATAAACACAGTTGGACACTTAGACTCCACCTTCACCTCCCTCGTATGTAGTCACTTCCACCTCATCCCCAATATCCACTACCACTATTTTAATCATTAATATCACCCAATAGTACATAGATATAGACTCAGTCATCTTAACTACAACCCCATTAGCCATCCTAACCACTAGAATAAATACTACTTCATTTCCATTTTCCATTACACTCCTATTTCATCTACTTTGAGTGTTCCCACCACATTGATTGATTAATTTATTACCTTAGATTCTACCCTTCCATAGGTTCCCCTTTTCCAAGTACCTATTCCTACCTTCCCACTTGTGTCACTCCCAACTCCCACACCCCTAGTAATCACATCAATACCCACTTTACCCATTCAAGTACCCATTTCTTCCATTCGCACAGTAACCCAAGCCCCCACCAAGGAGGTAAATATAGAAGTACCCATTAATATAATTGTGGATGCTCAACCAATAAATGGGAAAGAGATAGAAAAATCATTAGTCAAGGATTTAATGGCAACATCAGTGATAAATATAATACTTTTCACAATAACCACTAGTGTAACAACTTTAGCTATAGATACATAGATGATAATGCCAGATTCATAGGTTGCCATTCTAGGTTGGCTAGCACAATCAATGTTGAAGAAGTAGAAATAAATGGTGTCTCTTAGCACACTATACTTTGGTCTATTGAAGGCATCTAAAAGATCAAAGGTATACCCCATAACCATATCCAAAATATCTTATGATTCAATATGGAAAAGATATGTGGAAATATTAGTCCCGCCACTAGAAAAACAAAATGAAGATTTAGTGGTGGGAGATTATCAAGTATCTAAAGTGCACTTGGGTTATTCGAATAAATAAGGGATAAAACATGATGTTCATTCAAGAATTAGATCTCTTTTTGAGAATATGAATAGTGACAAGGTCACTAAATACGAACTGAAGAATAAAATTAAGTAGTTAATAATTACCCTAAGGAAGTTCATTGATTCAGTAACCCAACCAACTCAATCTCTTGATCAATTCCCATACAAATAAATATTTTAAGTAATTATAAATATTGGTAAGATGGGAAGGGACATAAAATATTAGGCTGAGGAACTCATCATGAAAGGAAATAGAGTGATAAAGATAATAATGGACTATTACAAGACTCTAAAGGATGATTGATCATCTCTGAAAGTAGAGATAAGTAAATATGTGGAAGAGATTGAAAGACTAGTTCTATTCTTTCCAAATTTGTAGGCTATTGACCTAATTGAAGTGGATACCCTCATACCAGAAAAGATATTGAAGAGTTTTGTAGAGCATGAAGTGATGGATAGTGCAACCCATTTCAAAATTAGGATACTTACTAAGAATATTAATAAGGCCAAAGTTACATGTGACAAGGCCATAAATAAAATCTATGATATTAAAGTTTTACTCATTAAATTGACATGTGAAGCAACAAATCATCAAGATCAAACCCTTTTGGTTCAAGATATTCAAGAAAAATTCAAAGGGGTAGTCAAGAGAGAATTAATGCAAGACACAAATTTTAACTTGAGTTACATCCACTAATTTATCATGTATCACAATACACTAGATCAGATGGTAAAAGATACTTAAGTCTATAAAGCTACATCTAGGGAACTATCCAAAGTAATGGCAGAATGTGAGATCATCAACCTATACACCCTTGGTCTTGATGAAGAACACCTCTAAGAGATCTTCAATAGATTTGATGCCTACATTGAGAAGATACAAGCAAAGAAGGATAAGGGATCTTCAGAGATCATGGTTTTGGACTAATTATTTAAAATTAATTGTAAACATACATTTTGTAAATTACATTTATTTACTATAAAAAACATTGTAAAATTGTAAGTTGTAAATTACAACTATCATTTTGATATCTCTTTTTGAGAAAGAGCCACTTGTAATTTTCAAGTATCTTTTTGGCAAGCTTAAGTTACAAAAGTAAAACTTGTAATTTGCACATTTCCTTTTGATAAGGTTTGAGTTACTTAGCTTATACAAACACATGTAATTATTGTCTATTTTAACCACAAGTAAAAATAAGTCAACTCCATAGAGTATAAAACTTTTATAAAGTATAATAGGGTGCATCATAGTCATAGATAGGGGTCATTTAATATGTCATTACCTTGATTACATCGATTTTAGCCCCTTATATCATTTCTAGTCACTCAGGGTCATATTTCAGCCATTAATAAGGTTTTTATAGTTTCCCTTGGTTGAAAAGTGTTGTAAAGTCTTCCTCAACATCCTTCATGTCAATCCCTTATCAATCAATTTTTAACTAAAAATGGATATAGAAACATCAGAACATGAAGAAAAGTGGTACCTTGGGCAGTTTCAATTGGTTGTATAGCTTCTACAAAAGTATGGCACATGTGGTAGGATCCTAAAATGACCCTTTAACTTCACTAAACTCATTTCAATTCTTTATCATCTTTGAAAGTCCCAAAAATGTCTCAAAACTATTTCTCTTCTCCATCGCCCCATTAGGCATGTAGAAATGACCAACCAATTTTGGTCTAGTATGGATAGTAGAGCATGAGTCAAATGATCTTGTAGGATGTTATTAAACTTGGTATACTTCATATTCATGGTATTATTTCAAGGTTTGGTATATAAATATTTATGAAGCATTGTTTAAAATTTTATTGTTCCTTTCTACATGTTTATCCCCATACCATGTAGGTTTTGCTTCTTGTTTCATAGGTTCATATAATCCAACTAGTGAAAGTGTTTCTAAAAGATGTATAAACCCTTATCTCATGATTTTTAGTTATTTTTCATGTGTAGAGGTGGGTTGAAAGGAACTAATACTTCATTCTTCTAGTGAAAGCTCTATGATTAACTTGTAGTCAGTGTTTCATCAATTACAAAAGGTTTCTATTACTGTAGTGGTTTAAAAAAAGGTGAAATGTTGTATTCCATGATTATCATGACATTTTATCATCCCCTCTTTTCAAATATTAGTCTCAAAGGCCAATACCAAGGGAGTCATAGTCATAAATGGAACATTGTCAAACCTTTCTACAAGTGTTCACCTACAGGCAGTTCAAAGGACCCTTACACAGTCATGATGATGTAATGAAGGATGAAAAAATGGTGAGAGATTACCTAAGGTTTAAAAAGATATTTTGAATAATTTAAATTTCTTGATATTGGTTGAAGAAACCAATTCTCTAATACATGTAGTATGCTTTGTATAATGTTGATAAACACCTACACGAGGTTCATATAGAGGTTTGTGAGATTATAATACTATTGTTGGAACTAGTTTAAGAGACTTATTAAGTTTATAAGAATGGAGAGTATCACAACATCATTATGAAAACCTAATATTTGTTCTACTCTACCATAAATATTGTTTATGTCATATTATTTAGAATCCTATGACCTGCATATACACCTAAAGGTGTCCTAACAGAGGGGTGAACAATTGAAATGAGGTGTCTGAAGTTTATTGGAATCTTCATTAAGGTATTGAAATATGGAAAGCATTATAATAACCAAGAAGGAGACATGAGGTAAAAAATATACCTATGTTATCCCACCACAAGTTGAGAGGCTGAATTAAAGGATTCATTACCTTAAAAACTCCAAAATAGGGACCCTACAGTACTTTTGATCCTTTCACTATAGATTATTCTAAAGTATGAATTGGTCTACATGTTTCCATTATGGATACCTATCACAGGGACAATACTTCATCAAGGAATTTTGTTTATTTGACCATGTAAGTAGATTATATAAGGGCCTCCATATTATGCACCCCTCCACTATAGAACATTAGTATTCTTTATAGAGTTTTGAACTTTAAATGAACTTATGATGAAACAAGTGTATGAAAGTTACATAACTCATGTAAATAGTTCCATGATTTGGATTGAGATAGAATAGAGGACTCCAAGTTAGATCAAATCATGAGAAGTCAAATTAATGGAGATATCACCACTTATAGGTCCCCTTTTGGTCATAAAATGATAACTATAACTTGACTATAGTATGACTTGACACTAGGACATAGCAGTCTAGATGATGGCCTACCAGATACATGATGTGAATAAGTCTTATTGAATATAAAGGGACCTTGATGAATTTTAGGATGTATTAAAACATGATATACAAGGTCTAATAGGAAATATTCACCTATAGGCATGCCATTTTTTGAGTAGATAACACAGTCATAGTTGACTGCAAACTTAGTCAAGAAAAAGGTGAAGGCACTTTGAGTTGGCAAGGAAGAATGAATGTTAAGCATAATTATAACTTGCTCATAAATGATAGGGAAAATTTTATTAATTATTAATAAAATTAAATAGGGAAAGAGTTAGTTTTTAAGTACACCTATAACCATACTTATAAATCTTGCATAGTTAGTGTTATACAAAGTCTATTTTGAGGTTTATTAAGAGTTGTAAGGCTTATGAGTACAATATAACCATAAAAAAAACTTTATAAGATCCTTATAACTCCTTTGATACTCCCACACTTTTATTTTTCCTAAGAAGATAGGGGAGATTCCCTCTTTTTTGTCTCATACAAAGAGCACTCTCAGAAAGTGAAAATTTGTAGGTTGAGTAACTAATGGCCAAGAAGATGAGTTGGGGATTGTTAAAACCTTGAAAGGGAGTGTATGGAGTTGAGTTGAACATGAAAAAACATAGTTTACTCACCAAATTCATATCAAAATACTCAAAGGTGGTGGTGAGTAGTTATATGCAGACTAAGCCTACTAGGCCTTCATTAGGCCTAAAGCCCTCAAGAGTTCCTAATATCACTTATAGCACAAGAGGAACATTATAGATCATTGGAAAAATTTCATGGGGAGATATGAAGTGTGTTATAATAATTAATCTATAAATACTCACCATATTTTGGCTAAACATGATCCTTTTCACCTCAAGCTTGCACAAAATGTAGGGAAGAGTTTGAGAAGCTAAGTTTGGAAGCTCATATATGTATGGATACTTAGCATTGAGTTCTAAAGATATAGGATATGTTGAAGAGGGTCCTAAACAATATCTTAGTGATGTTTATTTGAGGTTTGAATGTCACACTTTTATGAACTATCCTTAAGAGGATAAACCACCCAAAACCCTCCAAAACCCTTATTCATGACCTGATGGGAAAGATAAAGAAGTAAATACATTAAAGAGGGATATTTGGGTCAGTAAAGTGATTATGACTTGAAGAGGACTTCCCCATGCTCCTTCCCATCAAGTCGGCTTCTACTTTATTTATAATATAGGGTACAAAACTAGTTTGCTTGATAGTTTTTAATGTTTTACAAGTATAAAGGAGTCTCCAAGGATGAATATCACTTTGGGAGATATAATGAGACCAAATATAACTCCTTATGATCATTTATTACTTAAAAAAATCATGCAAATACCTCTTCTAGCTCCTTCCCTTTAGGTAGTCCAGAATGACATAGTGAATAAAGAGTGATCACCAAGTGAGAAGGTGATAAATCCAATTGGGAGGCCTTTTATGATCTATTTGATGGATATAAGGACATGAGGACTCTTGAAAAGTGTCATACCAACCCTGTATGGTTTGGATTGGAAAATTGAAGACCACCTTGGTGCCAAGTGTGAAGGATGAGTGAAAGAAGGGTAATTATGACTGCAAACTAGGAGAACACTTGTCCATAATAATATTGATGATTAGGGACATATCCAATGCATGTTAGAACATATTTATAACCCCCCCCATTCATATAAAAATTATTTCATTTATTACTAGTCTATTTTGGAGAGCTCAAGAGAAGCTAATGATGAGGGTAGTTTCAAGAATCCATATGAGAGACCTGTATGCCATATTTAAGGAGTTTCATGCCTTTAAGGGAAATTTGTCCAAAGAGACCTTACATGGTCTATTTAATACTTAATTATTATATATATTTAATTATCTCTCTCAAATTGACACCTATTTTTATGACTCTTGAGATTCATTCTTCTCTTTCCTCTCTCACATTCTATAAGTACTAGCCAATTTATCTCTTGTAAAATAATTCCACACCATGTATGGAAAAGCCCTACTTGTCTGATGTTGTAATTTACCTTTGAATAATACATGAAATCTTTCTTTGAGTTCATAAAATTTTTGTCTAAGTGTGTGAAGTGATGAATGGTGAGGTCTAATGATAAACTTTTATCCTTGCTTTTCCTTATCATTTCATGTTTAGTGCAAGAAGCTCTCATTCTAATAGGTCATATAGAGTGTAACTAGTGTTTGTATCCATTAAAGTATGAAAGTGTTCTTAGAGTCTATAAATAACCTTTGGTATACTTACCTTGCTTTGTCTCATGCTTATCAACTCCATATTGAAAGACTAATGTTAGAACATTTTAGGAATTTGAAGATAGTATTGTAGGTCTTATTTCTTAGTGAAAGAAGTATGATGATATTGTGTAGATACTTATGGTGTATCACCCCCTAGAGTATATTTATTTCATTCATATTTCTACCCCCTTTTCCCACAAATAATTAGTTAGTTTAGGTGATAAGGACTTCAAGGTCAATTCAGGGAGCTAGCCCTTCAACCTAGAGGTATACCTATACTATAGGAAACCCACATGCCTAGATGTATTATAATGTTGCAAAAATATTAGAATAGGCTTGAAAAAACTCCTCTATGGTGAAATATTTGGTGAAAAATATTCTAACATGCCTGATGGGACCAAGGTCCAAGAGAGTGGATATATTTTTGGTTTGTCTTTCTTTTAATTAGCTTTTATAAGCAAGCAAGATAACACCAATGGTGACTTTGATTGAAATAGTTTGGTTATAAGCATCCAAGGTATCTATTATTAGAGGTTTTGATCATTTATTACATTTAATTTGACCCATGAGGTTAATATGAATATCTTTGATGAAAATCCTCACTATGCATCTCCATATCAGCCTTGTTATGAACCATGTTATACCCCTCAATATCTCTATCAAAGTTGCTATCAGTCTGATGATCCATGGCAGCCCTATGGTCATCCATTTCCTCTTCAATATGGCCATCATGTTGTTGGAAAACCCTATGAGGAAAGATATCTATAAAAATATCAAGAAGTTCCTTTATATCAATCCCATTATGACCCTTACCAACCATACCATGATGTTTATTAACCTCAAGAGTATTCTTACAGTAGTATCATGAAGGATCAGACAATCCCATTGATTTTAAAATAAGATACTATAAGATAAAATATAAACTCCTAGTACTACAAATGGAATCTCATCATAATCCCCATTATCACATTCCTCCTCCTCTATCAACCCCATTTCATATCAAATATTTATTGGCACCCATACTAGATCTACTAGATAATGAAAAATGGATGGGAACATGGGATGATGAGTTTTCAAACGACTACTTCAACAAGTAACCCAACCATAAACAATGTCCAAAGTTTAGCATCACCAACTACCCAATCCCACCTAAACCGTGACATGACTTCCCTACTTTCACAACCATAAGTAGTTCAGTCAAGTCTCACCCCATTTCAAAATTTAGTGGTATCTATTCCATCTACTCTCACACCTATAATTACCCAAGTTACAACTCACCCTTCATCTAGTATAACCATGCCAATAACCCATCCTATTATAACAACATCCAACCAAAACATAGTTTCTAACCCAATAGGACAAGCCCCTTTTATTTCTACCCCTAGCCTATGACTCATTATCCTTATGTTGTGCCAAAACAACCTCAGAAAGCTATGTCATATGCTCCTTCTACTTCCTATTAGGTTTACTATAACTTAGGGGGTATCTCCTAAACCAATTCACCTCCAGACCTCATTAAGATGCTAATGGACAAGATGTCTAATCTAGAAAAATCCATTTCAGCTTCAAAAAATGTGTTATCTTATGATTAGATATGCAATGTGTTGTTCCCAAAAAATGAGTCCTCATTTTTTGGACAACATATGACTATTTTGGTCCTACATAACCAAAATTGTCTTCCCCCCTTTTCAAATTTTGCTCTGAGCTTTCAAATTCTTCATTATTTGAGCTTTTTTAGTAAAGGGACTAGTAGGTTCAACACACCGAGTTCAAAGGTTCAAAGACTTCCTTAGTTATAAAGAGAAATGCACGCAATGGAAGGAGTTCACCAGAACATGCCACGTGTCATCATCCACCTAATCTCAAAGAGCACAGAAAACCACCACGTATTCCCTTTAGAATCCCATAGATGCTACCAAGTGTCATCGGTTGAACCTCACTAAACTTTGTTTTCATGAATTGGTGGATATTACCATGTGTCCCTATTGAAGCTTGATGAAATCCTCCAAGTGTCGATACCCACAGTCTCTTCCTCATGCTTCTTGTTTTCATAAAGACTATGGTGGATCCCTAGTGAGCTACTGAAGAAAGTAGAATGTGCCATGTGTCACCATCTGTGACTTCTTTCTTTTGCTACTAATTTTCATCAAAGACCATGGTGGGCCTAGGGATGAGTGATTAAATAAAGTGAAAAGCACCAAGTGTCTACATCCACATGACTAACGAGTATATTCAGACCATGCCACATGCCCCTTGCAGAGATCAATGGAAGCTGACAAGTGTCATCATCTGTGAGAGCCCAATTGAGCCCCAAATGTTTCTATGATTTTGCAAAGACTCGAGGAGGTGGATGTTACTAAATGTTAATAGTGAAGGGTTTCAACTCAATAGTGAAGATGCCACATGCCCCTTGCAGAGATCAGTGGAGGCTAACAAGTGTCATTATTCGTGTGATTACTAAAGTGGGTCCTGGCTATTTTCGTAAGTGTTTCTAGAGTTTGACGGAAGACTCCATGTGTCTTCCCCCACCAGAATCTCAAAGGTTTCTAAGAACTCCTCTAAATTAGATGGATGCTTCCACCTATCCTCGACTGTTCCTATGGAAGGTGCCATGTGTCAGAGGAAAGGGACACTCGCCATGCAAAGACCCATATAGAGGCAAGTTCCCTTCAGGAAAGGTTTGAACCTCAGAGGGCTGCAGAAGCTACCAAGTGTCATGAGCTGAGACACAATTTCAAATAAGGCTTCATAGTACAAAACCTACCTCGTATCCTGACCCATTGTAGTGGAAGCTACCATGCATCTGCATCTGTGCCTCCCTCAGGCCTCTATATAATGTAATCTCTTGTATCATTAGAAGGGAGATCTTCCCCTAACCAAAAAGTGAAACTCTATCCAAATTGAAAGGCATTACTGAGACTTTGAGCTCAAATCATAATTCATATTTTTTTGATTAAATGAGAAAGCAAGTTACTTACAGACTTTGTGCTGTTATAGATTGTGCTACTTTAGGAGATTGTTCTTATGTCTATTTTCTGAAAGCATTCTTATTTATTTGATTTAACAAGCAGGACTAGTGGAGGTGATAAGGAAGGTGTCCTAAAGTCCCACTTTAGAGAGACTTTGCGCCCCCATAAGTACCTTCAGTGTGTTTGTATTTTCCTTTCTTGTGTAAAGAGCCTTGGGATGACTTTGTGCCCCCATTGTTCTTCGTGTCTTTCTCTCTTGGGTTGTTGGTCACTCAGCACCCCTATTACTGGTTACTTGCTACTAGAAAGAGTCCTACTATTTGCAAGAATAAGCACTTCTGAAAGAAGAGAAGTGCCTTTTATTGCCTCACTAGGATTTCTACTATTTAGGAAGGAATCTGGCTCTTGGCTAAAAGTTGCTTCTGAAAGAAGAGAAGCACCTTTCCCATCACCCAGTATTTCTCCTCTATTTGTCAGAATCATCTCTGAAAGAAGAGAGATGGATGGTTTGTCCTACCCCCTGTGTCTTATTTTCTACACACACACACACACAATATATATATATATATATGTATATATATATATATATATATATAGTATATAGCCCCCTACATCTCCTGCATATCTATAGGGAACCTCCCCTTGATGAGAGGAGAGATTCATCTCCAGCTGATGTAGTAAAGCTGCACACCTGGCCGACTGATCTTCCTATGCTGTGGTGATAGGAACTATTTTGGTCACTAGTTAGCAGGCTGACAAAATATTCAC
The DNA here is from genome assembly GCA_037957365.1 of Torreya grandis. NCBI lineage: Eukaryota > Viridiplantae > Streptophyta > Pinopsida > Cupressales > Taxaceae > Torreya > Torreya grandis. The sequence goes on along the minus strand of JARHVA010001228.1, from coordinate 2,281,702 downwards.
CCAATAATTTTTGGTGACTCCACTGGGGACACAGTAATTTTGTGCAATTTGGAACCTCAAGTTTTAGATTGAAACATCACTTATGTCTTACCCATTATCATTATAACCCTTATCCATTATAGAGTCTGGCGACTCCCATCTGGGTCTTACCCACTATCATTATAGCCTTACTATCTCCCTCCACCCTCCATATCCATTACATTATCTAGTCTACAAACTAGATCCACTGGGAAGGACAAGTAGTTTGAAGCCTCAAGCTCCAGGCTGAAGTAGGACCAGTCCTTTTCCTTTCTTTTGTTTTAAATCTGGCAACTCCATGATACACAAGAAGCCAAATATCCAAGGTGTTGTTGACCCTATGTTTGAGTTGGCATAGCAGAGCAATTTTGATCTGTTTCCTCCACCACCTCACTTCCAATGAACTAAGAGTCTTCCTCCTACCCTTATCAAGTCACCAACATAAGGTAGAGCTTCTTTTCCTACTGTTAATAGAGCCCTACCTATAAATACTCCACCTAGATTTGCTATCCCCACTTTCCATAATCCAATTATAGCAGCTTAGGGCCCCTGGGGTAACTCATTTGGTCCACTCAACCTTACTCCACTTCTACATGAGCTTCCACATAGCTCGAGGAAGAACTTCCCCAAATTCCTTGGTAATGGGAAAGTTCACCCCGATGAACACATTGCGGCCTTCAGCATAGCCTATGGCATGATTGGAGTAGAGTATGAAGATATAGCAGTGAGGCTATTTGTGGAAACACTACAAGGTGCTATTGCTGACTAGTTCTACCACCTACAAGCTAGGTCAGTGACTGACTAGGACACACTCAAAGCCAAATTCAAATTAAGGTTCAAGCCTATAGAGGATGCACATGCCTTGCTAGCCCAGCTCACTCAAATGAAGAATGAGCCCTAGGAGCCTATGAGGGAATTCATTGCCAAGTTCAACAAGCTGAGGAACAAGATTATTGTAATTGCCCAACCAACACCTCATAACCTCAAATGCTTCTTCATCAACTCATAGCTTCTTAAAGTAAGTTTCTTGTTGAGGCGCATTGGCCAAATAGACCTGGCAGAAGCTCAAGACCTAGCTACTAAGTTAGAAGATGACCTTATCTTGGCTAGAAAGATAAGAAGGGATTCAAATAGAGGCACATCTTTCTCATCTTCTAATAACTCACCTACAACCGCCACTGATCCAATGGTGCAGAAGCTAGCAAATGAAGTGCTGACCCTCATAAGACAAATGGCACAAGGGATGTCATCTGCTCCATACAGAGATGTACCAAGGAGGGCATTCCCTAATCAGGCACATTAAGGGCAACCCAATCATCTTCCTCCCCCATTGAGGAACCTTGCCATTGAAGCACCTCCAGCCAACTCAGTAGTTGGATATTTGGAAATAGAGCATGATTGCTCTTTCCAACTTGAGTTTAATCAAGAAAATGACACTGACCTCTTCAGGGAGGATCAAGAAGAGTCAGCTGCCGACTCCCACATTGGTTTTTTGAGTTACCAGGATGAACCTAGAAGTAAAGGTGAAGAAGCTGAGGGATCATGCACAGTGTTCACTGGGTCTAGGAACCAGTCAGCCTAGCAAGCTGATAAGGAAAAGATAGAGGAGAAACCTCAACCAAAAATTTCAATTGCTAAGCAGGAACCACTCTGCCTCTCCAGCCAAAGGATCTGGTAGTTGCTACAAAAGTAAGTACATCAAACATCTCTACACCTTCTACTTTAAAATCAAAAATCAATCCTTTCGCCCCTCCCAAAAACCAAAAGAATGAACTCCCATCCTCTGTGCCTAGTCCAATTCAATTATTTGACATAACTGATCATGTCAAAAAGACCAAAAGTCAAATGACTAAATTTGAAGTCCTGCAGTCCAACCCCGATCAGTTGGACAAGTTAGTACAAGATGTCAAGACCCAAACATCAGCCCCTAAAGCTCAAATTTTGTTTAAGTTTTTAGGTAGGGGTGATTACTTCTTAACCACGAAGGACATCCATGTTCTTGGAGATGAAAGTCTGGTAGGTGGTGATCCAGGAATTGATTCAAACTAGTCATCAAAAGGATTGGTAGGGTGCAGTATAAATGAAAAAGGATCTTCTATCTCTAATGAAGAGAAATCTAAAAGAAGATCCACTTTTGGTGATCTTTGGATCTAGGAAATGGATGGCAGTAATTCCTCTACAGGTGCTGGGGCCAAGTTGGTGTTGATATCTCCTAAGGGGGATATTCTTCCTTCTTTACATGAGTTTTAGTTTAGTAACACCAACAACATTGTTGGGTATGAATCTTTGTTACTTGAATGGGGAGCTACTCAAGACAAAGGAGATGCCAAGTAGGTGGTCTGCCAGGCGTCTGAAGGGGACAATCAAGACATGTGCTGGACTAAACTATCAGAATAGCAAATTATGGTAATAGACCAGGCTACTACCCATTAGAATCAGAAAAAGGGACTCCACAAGAGAACCAAGATTCATGGTTCTCAGACTAGAAAGCAAGTCTTGCTAAGGGGCAGTAAGAGAAGAAAACCAAGAGGAAGACATAGGAGATTGAATTCTTGGTGGAGAGTTCCATTCGCTCATCACTGATTTTGGGGACAAAATGGCTTCTTGCTAGTTTATCAAGACAGAAGGCCATTTTCACTACTTCTCAAAGGGCAGCATCTGAGGTACTTCAATTCTTAAAGTACCAAATAAATTCACCTGTACATTTGTATATCTGTATAGTTTTTGTTTCTATTTTATGATTTTCATTTTTGTTTGTTTTTGTCACCTTTTTTCTTGGGTAGCTCGACTCCATAGCCCAATGGCATGCTTTAAGGCACTAGAGATTCTAGATTCTACTCCCCTCAGCTATTTTGAGTTGTCATTTGAAGGAAGTTCCCCAACAGGGGCCAGCTATTGTTCCCAAAAAAATGAGTCCTCATTTTTTGGACAACATATGACTTTTTTGGTCCTACATAACCAAAATTGTCTTCCCCCCTTTTCAAATTTTGCTTTGAGCTTTCAAATTCTTCATTATTTGAGCTTTTTTAGTAAAGGGACTAGCAAGTTCAACGCACCAGGTTCAAAGGTTCAAAGAATGCCTCAGTTATAAAGAGAAACACGTGTGATGGAAGGAGTTCATTGGAACACACCATGTGTCATCATCCACCTAATCTCAGAGAGCACTAAAAACCACCACGTATTCCCTTAAGAATCCTGCGGATGCTACCAAGTGTTGTCAGCCGAACCTCACTGAACTTTGTTTCCATGAATTGGTGGATATTGCCATGTGTCCCTATTGAAGCTTGTCAAAAGCCTCCAAGTGTCAATACCTGTAGTCTCTTCCTCATGCTTCTTGTTTTCATAAAGACTATGGTGGACCCCCAGCGAGCTACTGAAGAAAGAAGAACGTGTCATGTGTCACCATCTATGACTTCTTTCTTTCACTACTAATTTTCATCAAAGACCATGGTGGGCCCAAGGATGAGTGATTAAATGAAGAAAAAAGTGCCAGGTGTCTACATTTGCATGACTAATGAGTGTATTCAGACCATGCCACATGCCCCTTGCATAGATCAGTGAAAGCTGACAAGTGTCATCATCTATGAGAGCCCGACTGAGCCCCAAATGTTTCTACAATTTTGCAAAGACTCGAGGAGGTGGATGCTACCAAATTTTAATGGTGAAGGGTTTCAATTCAATAGCGGAAGACACCACATGCCCCTTATAGAGATTAGTGGAAGTAGACAAGTGTCATCATCCACATGATTACTAAAGTGGGTTCCAACTATTTTCGTAAGTGTTTCTAGAGTTTGACGAAAGACTCCACGTGTCTTCCCCCACCAAAATCTCAAAGGTTTCTAAGATCTCTTCTGAATTAGATGGATGCTTCCACCTATCCTTGATTGTTCTTGTGGAAGGTGCCACATGTTAGAGGAAAGGGGCACTCACCATGCAAAGACCCATATAGAGGCAAGTTCTCTTTAGGAAAGGTTTGAACCTCAGAGGGCTATGAAAGCTGCCAAGTGTCGTGAGCCGAGACACAATTTTGAATAAGGCTTCATAGTGCAGAACCTACCATGTATCCCAACCCATTACAATAGATGCTGCCACGCATCTGCATCTGTGCCTCCCTCAGGCCTCTATATAATGTAATCTCTTGTATCATTAGAAGGGAGATCTTCCCCTGACCAAGAAGTGAAAATCTGCCCAAATTGAAAGGCATTACTGAGACTTTAAGCTCAGATCATAATTCATATTTCTTTGATTAAATGAAAAAGCAAGTTACTTATAGACTTTGTGCTGTTATAGCTTATGCTACTTTAGGAGATTGTTCTTATGTCTTTCTTCTGAAAGCATTCTTATTTTATTTGATTTAACAAGCAGGACTAGTGGAGGTGATAAGGAAGGTGTCCTCAAGGCCCACTGTGGAGAGTCTTTGTGCCCCCATAAGTACCTTCAGTGTGTTTGCATTTTCCTTTCCTATGTAAAGAGCCTTGGGATGACTTTGTGCCCCCATTGTTCTTTGTGTCTTTCTCTCTCAAGTTGCTAGTCACTCAGCACCCCTGTTACTAGTTACTTGCTACCAGAAAGAGTCCTATTGTTTGCAAGAATAAGCACTTCTAAAAGAAGAGAAGTGCCTTTTGTTGCCTCACCAGGATTTCTACTATTTAGGAAGGAATCTGGCTCTTGGAAAAAAGTTGCTTCTAAAAGAAGAGAAGCACCTTTCCCATCACCCAGTATTTATCCTCTATTTGTCAGCATCATCTCTGAAAGAAGAGAGATGGATGGTTTGTCCTACCCCTTGTGTCTTATTTTCTGCATATATATATATATATATATATATGTATATGTATATGTATATATATATATATATGTATGTATGTATGTATATATATATGTGTATGTATGTATGTATATATATATATATATATATATATATATATATATATATATATATATATATATATATATAGCCCCCTGCATCTCCTGCATATCTATAGGGAACCTCCCCTTGATGAGAGGAGAGATTTATCTCCGGCTAATGTAGTAAAGCTGCACACCTGGCCGACTGATCTCGCTATGCTGTGGTGATAGGAACTATTTTGGTCACCAGTTAGCTGGCTGACAAAATATTCACCCAACACAATGAACCCATTCATCCTTTTATGCCTATTAACCCTTATCCAAGCCAATGGTAACTCCCCAAATTTACTAATTTCTAGAGTAAATAAGACCCACAATAGCATTTTCAAACATTTAGACATGATTGTTATTTAATAGAGAACGATGATGCATTATTACTTCGTACTTTCCCTGTGTCTCTTTTGGGTGTTGCCCTAGATTGGTATAGCTCTATAAATTAGTACTCCCTTTTTTTATTTACCCAACTCACACAAATATTCCTATACCATTTCTCTATTAACATTTTTAAAAAGGTTTCTATTACAAACCTTTATTCTATTCAAAAATTTGATGATGAGTCTATCATAGATTTTATCGCTCATTGGAGAGGCTTGATCAATAAACTATCCTTATCCTTACCCCAACCTAATATTATTGAGATCTTCTAGAGGGCATGTGTTAAGCATATTTCATCCATAATCCAAGTATAAACTTTTTGCACATTTGATGAGGCCTTTATAATGGCACAAAAACTCAAGATTTGGGCTATAGACGAAGGTAGAGTCAAGTTGCATAGTAAGAATGCCCAAATCAAATGACTCTTCTTCTAAAAATTATCCTTCAAACCAAAAATATAAAGGCTCCACCAATGTGGTGGTTTTTAAATCATATTCTTCCATAACCACACACTAACCTAATTCCTTGACTTCCCAAAATCTGACCACGCAATTCCAACAACGGTATGAAATATTATACACTCCCATTGGGGAGTCATATACTTCCATTTTGGAAAAAAATATTGCAATAAGGTGTCATAACCCTTCCTCAAATCAAACCTCCTATATATTCTAAGCCTCCCATCCTATTCTAAATTGGTACAAGGAAGATGAGTTTTGCGGCTACCATCGAGTTAAAGGCCAAAATTCTAATAATTGTAAAACATTTAAGAACATTGTTCAATACATGCTTGATAGGGGTGATCTCATCTTTGATAATCCTAATATGCCCACTAATAAAAATATAGATGTGTTTAAACAACCTTTTCCTAACCATTCACCAATAAAAATATTATTCAGACCATGACTACCTCATGTGATCATAATGTCTATATAGTTAATATGGTCTTTCCTTTGCCTCTAGTTCAACCTCTCCCATAATAGGAGGCACCCATTTTATCTACTCCTCCCCCATAGTCAATGGCATTTGTTTTACCTATCCTTCCTCTTTAGGTAGAAGAGCCTATTTTACCCACTCCACTCCCATGTGAGGAAGAGCCTCTTTTACCACACCTTTTTCCATCAGAGGAGCCTATATTGCTAGTTATTTTTGGACCAATTTTACCAATCCTCTTACCAATTGAAGACCATGCCTTACCCATTTTGTAAATACATGTTGAGGGGAATATTATTCCTATGTTATACCCTCTTGAGAAACCCTCTTCACCTACCTCTCCTCCATCAATAAAGAGTAATAACCCATCCACTCCACCTTTGCACCTAGAAGAGTCAGTGTTATCTACTCCTATATTATATGAGAGACCTATTATGCCTACTCCAATTCGACCACTTTTGCCACTTATTTTACCTATGGAGGATCATACCTTACCTATTCCTCACCCACATGTTGAGGGAGAAATTATACCTATGCTCCACCCCCTCAAGGAACCCTTATTGCCTACCTCTCCTCCACCCATGGAAGACCATGCCTCTTCTCCTATCTTTATCGAAGAAGACCTTGTTGCAGCTCTTTATCATCTTTGGTCTAAGGTAGTAGAGACCAAAAATCTACCTCTTTCTCAATCACCTCAACCTTATAAATAAACAACCATAAGGCCTATATCAACTTCATCTAAACCCTTCTCACAGTTGGTAAAAAGTTTAGAATTTCTTGACTCCATGAAGCTAGATCACATGGCATTTTGGGACTGACTTAAAAATATTTATCCTACACAATGAGTGTCTACCTTTACCACCAAACCTCTCACTACCTTTTACCCCAAGGTCTTCGACAAAGCCACAGATTTTTCACCAAAATCACCAAAAGCTCATCCATCTATGTCAAAACTGTCACTCTTGCAGGCATATACCACATTAAAGTAGATCAGGTCTTTATGCATATGTCCCATCTCTAATATAATTCATCCATAGGTGAAATTAGATCTAACTCTCCAGCCACAAGTTGGATTTTCACAACCTAAACTACAAAAAAATGTTAAGTTTCCTAGATCTCACCAATCCTTCCCTCTTCAACCCTCAACTTTAACATCAATTTTAGGACCACACCCCTATATTTTAGTTGGAGTATTGCCAATCCAAGCATAACAAAAGGCTAAGTTACCTAAAATATTGCCTTTGCCACTTGGTAGGCCTTTCATATCTAACACCATCATACCTAACACCAAGAAAGTGTTATCAAAACATGTAACTCCACCACCACCAAATAAGGCACCACGCAAAATCACCCTTTTGAATCCTAAACAAAAAAGGTGTCCACTCCTATTATCACAACAAGTGCTAGCCCACTCATAGGCTCTTAAAGATTTTTCCTAAGTCATTTGTTGTAATATTATATAATATATATTCCTCCCATTAAGCCTTATATCCCTCTTGGACTGAACCCATCTTGGTTTAATGATACACAAGTGTGTATCTATCATCATTCACCTAGACATGATACAGAGAGTTGTAAATCTCTCACAATAGTCATTCAGTAACACTTTGAGGTCAACACTCTCTTTGTTGATACTCATGTTAACCTTTCTATTATTCTACCTCTGGCATCCACAATGCCTCATATTTTTCAACCTAAATTCAAACCCAAAGATGTCATACCCCATTTGCCACCTCCTTCACTTATGTTTCAGATCAACACAGTTAATATGGCCACACGATTACAAAATTAAAAGGATAAAGGTAAGGAGAAGGTCATTGATCCTTAGGCTCATCCCTTTTCCAAAGACACTCCTCCTCTGATGTAGACACTAAAATTATGTCACACACTCATACATAACTCCCTATTTCGAAACCCCTCTTAAGCCCATTTTTCAATAATAATAATTATCCTCCCTAACCCATGCTTTTACCCCTCACACATTTAATTAATTTAAAAATAATTAATTAAGTTAATTAAAAACCCCTTATGCCACCTTACTTGGCCACCTCATCCTAAGATTGATTCTCACCTGATGACTCACCTCAAGACTTAGTCCCCTTATCCTAGCTACCCAAGACTTATTCTCACCTCAAAATTAAATTCCTAACCAACTACATCCTTTTTAACCTCCTATTTTTACCATTTTATAATGGGTGCCACACTTAGCATGAGGAGTAATAGAAAACTAGCCAAAAATAGTAGTTTTACCTATTCTAAGGCCATCGATGCCAGTTAGCCCATGGTCGATGTCAGTGGGATCATTGATGTCAATTATATAAGCCAAACTCTAACCTTATGTTTAGGTCACTAGAAATCAAGAAAATTCACTCTTATTTTCATCCAAGATTTTGGCATTCAACTTTTGGCATCTTGGCTTACTGTTCTCTCACATAAGTCAATCCAGATCAGGAACCAAGCTCTTGAAAACCAACAACACCTATTTATTTTTCCTATTTAGGGCATCAGTTCAAACTACCAGATAGGAGCCATCCATTTGACACTTATCATTTAGTCACCACTATAGCTAAGTACATCACTTATTCTATACGTCTTTTAAATATTTACTTTGCAATTACTTTATACCAACTATTCATTACTTTACACATTTCTAACCGGACCCCCATGAGGGAGTTATAAATCTTAATTGCTTTTTTCTTCTTAAACTAACACACCAAACCTCTGACTAGATCCATCCAAACCATACTCTCTCTCTCTCTCTCAAAATTCTCCCTAACCTTCCATGCCTAAACAAAACCATTTCCCAGACTTGAAAAAGCATTTTGTAAGCTCCTAGGCAATTATTGCCCCTATCGATCTTGGTAGCCTAACCGACATTGATCACCTTCACCCACCGATTTCGATAGCATAATTGTTATCAGTCACTTCCTTACTAACCCTAACAACATAACTGATGTTGATAACTATGGATTTCCTAACCCTTCCAAAACCTACCCAAACAATTTCCAAAATACAAATAGAACATACCACCTATACTCGGTTACTTTTTGCTGCACTCAAGATGTGAATAATGGTAACATTATCTTTATTTTACTCTATTTACCTCTCTTTTGTTTATTTATTAATATTTTGTCTCTAAAAAATGGATTGCCATCTCTAAGGAAGTTTGACACTTCCTTGAACAAGCATGTAGCTTAGCAGCCCACTCATTTATCTACTAATAAACATCTTGTGATAGTGTTTTATTACTTACAGGTAGTCCTCCCAACCAAAGAGGAGTACTCAAAACATCTATATACAACATGTAAACTAATATGGGTTCATTCTAATCACTTATCCCTATCATTCTTCTCTATTTTTTATTTAAACTTAAAATGGACAAATTATAGCAAAACATTTTTGGCATGCTCAGTGGGACCTTGGAGTTTTCCTTGGATTCATTTTTTGTTTTAAGCATTCATATAAGTGCATTATAGTGAAAACTTCATTTCTTTCACTTTTCTCTTTTTTTCTCCCTCAAATCAAAAATTCAATATTTTTATTTTTTGTTTAAGGGCAATAAACTAAAACTTCTTCCTTGTCGCTCTTCTTTTCTCTTTGCCTTTAAAAACATTTTATCATTTTTATTACAAGTTGAAAAAATTTCTTCTTTATTTCTTTCTTGAATGCACATTAGGATATTGAATTTCATTCTCTACTCCTATTTCATCTTTGTTTTCATTTGAATCTAAACATTTCAGATTTGGGTTTAAAACTTACTACACTTCATTATTTGCTTACTGCATATTATCTCACCTAGTTAATTACAAGTATTATGAATGAATTGTAGTACACCTATATTACTCAACTAAATCACTCTCACAAAAACAAAAAACTAAACTCACCCGAGACAAGGCCCATAAGGATTTCATCACCTAGTGGATCACCTTACCCTACCCAGCTATCCTACTTGGATTTCACCACCAAAGGGAGAACCCACTCCATTCTCTGGCAGAGTATAAACTCTAGGTAGGAGGTATATATTAGCTAAGTAGCATGGATTAGATTTAGGTCCATGAAGTGTGGGGATAAAGCTCCTATAATAAGCCATGTACTTGGTCTAACACAAATTTCATTTTGATCACTAAAACTAACCTAAAACTATCTCTAGATTGCTTTCTAGTACCTTCACTAACCAAATTCATTTCTCACTATCTAATTAAGGCATAAACCAACACGAGACTAAAATTAATCTCTAAGAGTTAATAATTAGTGGTTGTATGTTTTTTTCTACTTTTTTTATTACCTTTTATATTTTGGAGTTGGTAAGGATGTTTTTCCATTGATTCACAAAATCAACACTATTTATAATACTCAGTTTATATAACATGTTATATCAGGTTTTCTGAGTGTTCTTACTTATTACACAAACCTCTTCCATCCTTTGTTTTACCTAGATTCTACCTCTATATTACTAAAATGTTGGATTTTCTATCTCCAAGTTATCATAGTGACTGGCATCGCTTAACTATACTGACATTGGCAAACTTAAGCTACTGACATTGATTAATCCCACTAATTTTGGTAAAATTTTACTACCAACATTAGTGAAGTGACTAACATCGGTGACTGTGTAATTTTTATTTTCTCAAAATAGTAAGTTAAAATAACCCACTTCCCTACACCTAAACCTAGTTTGTCCTTATTATATCACTAACATAGAGTATTAAGACTATTTTTACTTATTCTTGCATGATATTAACGTGATCTCAAGCCAAAATTCTTGATAATTATGCAAGATGGAAACCACTTCCATCTTAACCTCTTGTTTATCCTGCCATAGAGCATACTTTAGATATATATCATACTCTAAGCCCCAACCAAATTCCCATTGTGCCTAAAGGAGATCAAGATTTTGCTAAATTTTTTGATCATAATGTGGTAGCCCTTCAATATTATCTTACCATGAGTTGACCCCACAATTCTTTGGGTGACCCAATCTATGGTATGCCAACCTCTCTAATAGAGACAACTTCAATTTTAGTTGTCTCCACTATTTTCCATATGGTTACTCAAACCACTACCACAACAAGTAACCCAACTATAAACAATGTCCAAAGTTTAACATCGCCAGTTGTCCAATCCCACCTAAACCCTGGTGTGGCTTCCCTACATTCATAACCACAAGTAGTTTAGTCAAGTCTCACTCCATTTTATAATTTATTGGTACCTATTCCATCTACTCTCACACCTATAATCACTTGAGTGACGAATCACCCTTAATCTAGTTTAACCATGCCAATAACCCAACCTATAGTAACAATATCCAACCAAAGTATAGTCTTTAACCCAATACGACAAGCCCCTTTTCTTTCTACCCAAAAGCCTATGACTCATTATCCTTATGTTGCACTAACACAACCTCAACAAGATATGTCATATGTTCCCTCTGCTTCCTAAAAAATTCCCTATAAATTAGGGGGTATCTCCCAAACTAATCCCCCTCCAGACCTCATTAAGATGTTGATGGACAAGATCTCTAATCTAGAGACATCTATTTCTAGTTCAAAGAATGTGTTATCTTATGATCAGATATGCAATGAACCCATCCATCCCTATGTGCCTATTCACCCTTATCCAAGCCAATGGGAACTCCCCAAATTTACTCATTTCTAGAGGAAAGTGGACCCTCAATAACATTTGTGAGCATTGAGACATGCTTGCTATTTAATATGGCATGATGATGCATTATTACTTCATACTTTCCCTATGTCTCTTTCAGGGGTTGCCTTGGATTGGTATAACTCTATACCTCAGCATTCCCTTTTCTTATTTATTCAACTTGCACAAATATTCCTAGACCATTTATCTATTAAATTTTTAAAAAAGGTTTGTATTATAGACCTTTATTCTATTAGATAATTTGATGACGAGTCTATCACAAATTTTGTCACTCATTGGAGATGTTTAATCAATCAACTCTCCTTACCCCAACCTGAGCTTATATAACTCTTCTCAAGGGCATGTTCTAAACACATTTTGTCCACACTCCAAGTACAAAATTTTTGTACATTTGATGAGGCCTTTACAACGGTGCAAAAACTTGAGATTCAAGCTATAGACAAAGGCAGAGTCAAGTTGTGTAGTAAGAATTCCAATTCCAAATTGAATGAATCCTCCTCTTCTAAAACTTCTCCTTCTAACCAAAAATATAAAGACTCTACCAACATGATGGTCATTAAATCAATTGCTTCCACAACCACAAACCAACCTAATTCCTTGACTTCCCTAAATTTGACCAAGTAATTCCAACAACGGTATGAACAAAGGCAATACACTCCCATTAAGGAGTCATATACATCCATTTTGGAAAAACTATTGAAACAAAGTGTCATAACCCTTCCTCAAATCAAACCTCCCATATAGTTTGACCCCTTTCATTCTATTTTAACTTGGTACAAGGACGATGAGTTTTACGGTTACCATTGAGTTAAAGGCCACAATTCTAATAACCATAAAACATTCAAGAATATTATTTAAGATATGCTTGATAGGGGTGATCTCATATTGGATAACCCTAATGTGCCCCCTAATCAAAATATAAATGTGTTTCAATAATCTTTTCCTAACCAATCACCCAACAAAAATAGTGTTCAAATGACTAACTCATGTCATCATAATATCCATACATTTAATAATGTCTTTCCTTTACCTCTAATTCAACCTTCCCCTCAACAAGAGGCACCGATTTTATTGACTCCTCCCCCACAATCAATGGCATTTGTTTTGCCTATACTTCCTCCCTAGGTAGAAAAACCTATTTCGCTCGTTCCACTCTTGAGTGAAGAAGAGCCTCCTTTACCACTTCTTTTTCCACTAGAGGAGCCAATATTTCTAGTTCCATTTGCACCAATATTACCTATCCTCTTACCACTTGAAGACCATGCCTTACCCATTCTTCAACCACATGTTGAGGGCAACATCATTCCCATGCTATACCCTCTCGAGGAACCTCCCTTTCCTGCCTCTCCTCCATCGATAGAAAGTAATACCCCATCCACTCCATCTTTTCACCTTAACGAGGTAGTGTTATCCACTCATACATTAGATGAGAGACCTATTGTGCCCACTCAAATTCCACCACTCTTACCACTTATTTTACCTATGGAGGATCATACTTTACCTATTTCTCACCCACATGTTGAGGGAACAATAATACCTATGCTTTACCCACTTGAGGAACCCTCTTCACCTACCTCTCCTCCACCTATGGAAGACCATGCCTCTTCTCCTATCTCTGTCGAAGAAGACTCCATTGTGGTTCTTTCTCATCTTTGGCCTAAAGAATCAGAGACCAATAATTTACCTCTTTCTCAAACATCTCAAGCTTTTTTTGATACAACTGTAAGGCCTATGTTAACTTCATCGAAACCCTTCTCATGGTTGGTGAAGAGTCTAGAATTTTTTAAATCTATGAAGCTAGATCACATGGAATTTTGGGACCAACTTAAGATTCCTTATCCAACATAATGAGTTTCAACCTTTACCTCCAACCCTATCACTACCCTTTACCCTAAGGTATTTGACAAAGTTAGAACTTCTTCACCAAAATCACCAAAAGCTCATCCATCTATGTCAGAACCCTCATCCTCGCATACATCTACCACATTAAATTAGATTGGGACCTTAGGCATATGCTCTATCTCTAATTTAATTCATCCATAGGTGAAATTAGATTTAACTCTTCAACCACAAGTTGGATTTTTATTACCTAAACTACAAAAAAATGTTAAGCTTCCTAGATCTCACCAATCCTTCCCTCTTCGACCCTCAACTTTACCATCAATTTTAGAATCACACCCCTTTACTTTAGATAGAGTATTACCAACCCAAGAAAAACAAAAGGTTAAGTTACCTTTAATATTACCTTTTCCACCTGGTAGACCTTTCACATCTAACACCATGATACCTAACACTAAGAAAGTGTCAGTAAAACATGTAACTCCATTGCCACCAAACAAGACACCACGTAAAATCACCTTTGTGACTCTTAAATAAAAGAAGGTCTCCACTCCTATTACCACAAAAAGTGTGAGCCCACCCATAGGTTCTTAGAGATTTTTCCTATGTTAGTTGTTACAATATTTTGTAATAACTCTTCCTCCCATTAAGCCTTATAGTCCTCTTGAAATGAAGCCATATTGGTTTAATGATACACAAGTATGTCTATATCATCATTGACCTAGACATGATACTGAGAGTTGTAAAGCCCTCACAATAGTTATTTATAAACACTTTGATGTCGATACTCTCTTTGATGATACTCCTATTAACCTTCGCATTATTCCACTTCTAGCATCCACAATGCCTCCTACTATTATACCAAAATTCAAACCCAAAGATGTGGTCGTACCCCCTTTACCACCTCCTTCACCTATATTTCAGATCAACATAGTTAATGTGACCATGCAGTCATAAAACTAGAAGGATAAAGGTAAGGAAAAGGTCACTAATCCTTAGGTTCATCCCTTCACCAAAGACACTCCTCCTATGAATCCCAAGGTTTCTATCTGAGGGGTCCCAAAACCAACATCTTCAAACATTATTCAAAGTTTGATGGTGAAATAGCTTCACCAAATGCCTATGAAAATGTCCTTGTATGAGTTAATACAAAACTCATCCCAAAATCATCAATCTTTGATTAGTGCCTTGTAAGTGATTGAGGTATAACCTGATGATCTTCAACCTCTTACATCTTTAGTCAGCTTTTTTAATTCCATCTCCCTAATTTCTTTTAGTAATTCAAAGATTCCATTTCAACACCTTGAAGATTAGGATTCTACCATTTTTATTACCACATATATTTATCAAAATCATGTCAAGAGAGTCATGATCAATGGGGGTGAGAGTATTAATATTATCTCCACCCATGCTTACAAATAGCTAGTTCTTCTTGACAATTACATATCTCAAACCGATGTGGTACTCTGTTCATTTAATGATACCATAGCTACTATGGTGGGCATTGTTGTCTTACATATCTATGTAGGACCTTTCATAATTTTTGAGATCTTTTATGTTGTAGAAGGAGAGTTCCAATATAACATCCTGCTTGGATGAACTTGGATACGGGCTATGGCATGTGTACCCTCTACTTTATACCATTATGTCAAGTTTGAGCATGATGGATAAGTGCATGTTATACTCATTGACCCAACTCTATTTAAAACATGTAACATGAATTATATTCCCAATGATTTTCTCATTCCCTTGAAGATATCATCTTCTCTGCATGATACTTCTAAAGCTTCCACAAGCTCTACTCCCCTAGTTACACAGATATAGTAACATAAATTCTAACAAGGATCCCATCGAGGAAACTTTTCAACATTTTTCACTTGATGAATATCATTTGTCGACACTTGACATGTTCTATACTCCACAAGTGTATGGAAAGTGATGAGGCCAGGATATGCCCATTAAATGTATAATAAATGACCTCATCTTACTCTCTCTTTCTATTAAGTTTGATTGCATTTTGTGACTTTTATTTTGATTTGATATGAGTTAGGATGCAATTATCCATATTTTGTTGATTGTGATTCTAACATTTAAAAAGCTCTGTAATTCCTAACAAGTGTTTTTGAAAATTCAAGTTTTGTAATAAAACATGTCATCATCAGCTAAAGAACAAATATGAAGCAGATTTTATGTTTTTTAAAGCATTGGAATCAATACACCTTAGTTTTGGAACCCCACCACTCTATTTCAAGTAGTCACATTTTTGGACTTAGTTCCAAAACTCTATATTTAGCTCTATAATTATCTGAATTAGTTCTGGTACTCCTACAGATAGGCTCTAGAACTTTCATAGTTAGACATGGAACTGATAAAGATCTATTCCAAATGGCCAGCGATCTGTCAAATCAATGATCCCATCAAATTAGGAGCAGAATTCCAATTTCCATACTTGCAAATCTGAGACATTTTATCACACAGTTGGATAGCCAGCCACATCTTAATTCAGCATCTATTCTGGGCACGATTCAATTCCATCGTATCCATGAAACAATTACAGCCATCAATGCACCACAAGTAAAATAATATATATAGAGATCTAGGAATTTAGGAAATGAGAGAGAAAAATAATTAAAGAATATAGGGATAATGATAGAATAGTACATTTTTGTAATATAGAACATTTTGTTAATGAAATAGCCATTTTTATTTTGAGAGGGAATTAAGTTGTTCAGTCCTATTTCTAAGCAGAGCAAGGGCCCACTCCTCCAAGAACTAGGATCTTCATTTTTGGTCGGTATTTATATTTTATTCTCAAAATAAAATAGGTATCTCTGTTAAATTTATAAATGCTTCCAACTCCTTAAAGTTAAAATTTGTTATAGATTTTCCCCTGTGGATGTTCTAGATTAAATTCTCATTTCTTTGTAATCATTTTCCAAGCATTCTACAAAAGTGTGTTTATTTCTAGCAATCTATTTCATTCTGTAAAAGTGTGTTTATTTCTAGCAATCTATTTCATTTTTGTAATGTGTGTTTACTTCCAGCAGATTTTCATAGTTTGATTCTAATAAGGTTTTAACCAAGAAGTCCTTAAGACATTAAAAATCCCCCAAAACAAAAGAAAAATACAAATACCTACAATCAATTACTAAATCACTGAGATTATTCTTGTTACATATAGCTTTAGACATAGCCCTGGTTAAATATGACATCAATAGAAAGTTGATTAAATGAAGGGCATAATGACACCCATCATTTTTGGCATCATTGTCGGGGAACCACTAGTTGGAATTTTCTAATTAGGTGTCAACAAGAGCAACAATCATACATTTAGTAATTAAAGAAAATTTTCCTAAAGGTATCACAAAATTTATGAGTAGACCATGAGAATCCAAGGGTAGATTTCTCCCCAAAATATCTGAACAATATTTTCCATCACCTTCTAGTTAAATAAGGAATTTGAGCAAGAATTGGAGGCACCATTATCTCCTACAAGACAAGAAGCAAAATTGCCATTTTTGGAATTTTTGGATCAATCACCAGAAGCAAGTAGAACTTTAGGGAGGAGTATTATTTCTCAAGATCCATTAAGGGAAATTTTTGATTCTCAATTGAGTAGTCAACCTCCTACTCCTGACTTTTCACCATCCCCAAAGCATACCACATACCACATTGACCGGGAGAAGGGACTAGAAAATACTAGAGAGATGGCAAGAGAAGTTGGAAGAAAACATGAAAGAACCTTTACCTATCCCATTTAGATAGAGGATGATGAAACCACTATGAAGAAAATTTCACCTGCAAACTTGCCCATATTTAGAGGAATGTCATCTGAGGATCCTGACCAATTTTTGTTTGAGTTTAAAGTACTATGTCAGACTTATGATTACAAGACAGATAATCAAAAACTCAAGTTGTTTCCATCTACCCTGAAGGATGTAGCAATGAGGTGGTTTATGGGATTAACATCTAATTCTATTACCAATTGGGAATAAATGGAAACTATCTTCCTAGACAAATATCAAAATTATTATAGAGGAAGAAATAGAAAGGAGGAATTTTTCAAAATCAAACAAGAAGAAGATGAAAATATGGAACTCTTTGTGAGTAAAAGATGTGGATTTTTACTTCAAGAAGATTTAAGTAAAATCATTTTTCTCAAAGGTCTAGATGATGAATCTAGGGAAACCCTTGATGTAATTGGTGGGGGTAACATTGCTCAATTAAGAATGGACGTAATCATAGAAATTTGTAGAAACTATTCAAGGACAAGGGGTGGACCTAGAAAGGGAAAAATGGTTAAAAATTCAAATTCAGATATGAAAAAACTGATGGATGGATTGGAAAACTTTAAAATAGACATATTAGTTCAATTAACCTCCACCATGGATGGATTGCAAGCTAAAGCAAATGCCCAACTTGAACCATTAGCCATGTATTTTCCTAAATGTAGGAAGAAGCATGCAATAAGGGAATGTCCTTTGGATAAAATAGAAATATGTCTTGTCTATGAATCTAAAGAACATGATACTCATGCTTGTTCTCTTCTTCCACTCATAAAAAAATAGCTCAAAAAAACTAGTACATCATCCACCACAGAAGAATTAAATTTTGTTTAGATACAACCTAGCCAAGGACAATTTATGCCAAGACCAGCTCCTAATCCTTAGATGATGCCATGGGCAACTCAAATAGTACCACAAAGTTTGGGATAGCCACCTTGAGTCCTTCAACCAATATAGCATCCTCAGGATTGGGCAAGTCAATCTTGGTATACTCAGGGACATCAACAACCTTGGGCTGGTCAAGGAAATCCTTATGCTTGGCGACAACTTAGGTGGGGCCCTAGTAATTATGTGCAAGGGAAAACATATCCAAATCAGAACCAACAAGCCATAATGGGATCTTTAGCACAAAATCCATAGGCTAAAAATATAATCCAAACACAAATTCTAGCACAACTAGTAGCAAACCCAAGAAATAAACAAATAACTCCTATATATGAAATAGAACTAGAAAAATTAGTTGATCTAAATGTAATGGATTGTAAAAATATTCAAACTAGATCTAGAAAAATAGTTAGCAGTCCACCTATTATAATCACTGAGATGATAGAAGAATCTAAAACCCCTAACCCGGTTGCACCTAAGGAAGATGAAAAAGAAAATGATAAGGAACTAGAAGGAAATTTTACTGAGATTCCATTTTTAGAAAGATTTAAAGAAGCCATAAAAATTAAGGAATTTGAATTAGTGTAGGAATTAAGAAGATTGAATATTGAAATACCATTGTTATAAGAAATTAAGGATATTCTAGACTTAAACAATTTAATCAAACTGTTATGTTTTAAAAAACTTGGAAAAAAGAAGCAATACCCCAGGACTATTCATGTAGACAGGAAACTTGCTGATTTATTAGCAGGAAAACTCCTACTTCCCAAATATGGAGATCCTGGTAGCCCTGCTATTTCTATCTCTATAGGGAATAAGGATATACATAACATTTTGATTGATTTGGGAGCAACTATCAATGTAATGACAGTAGAAACTTTGAAAACATTACCATTAATAGGCATACAACGTACTAACACCATATTGTAGATGGCAGATCAGTCTATAGCAAAACCAGAAGGAGTTATTAAAGATGTGGCAGTAATGGTGGAATCATGGGAATATCTAGTTGAATTCCTTATATTACAGCCAAAATGTAAAACACTTGGTTATCCCAATATTTTGGGAAGACCATGGTTAGCTACAGTTGCTTCCTTAATTGATTGCAGGTCAGGTGATATGACTATTTCCAATGGTAAGAATTCTAAACAAATTTCATTATATCCCTCTACACAACCTTTTATTGATAATCAAACAAAATTATGGGTTGATAATCCTGATATTAATGAGAAAAATCTATCTTCTTTGGCTATGATAACATTACAGGATCATGCATAAGAAATAGAAGATATGGTTAATCCTTCATTGAATGAACATCAATTGTCATTGGAGCAGTCAGGATTAGTTTTGGAACTTGTAGAATCTATTTTGGAACCATCACAGTTAGTTCTAAAACCACACCAACAATAATTCCTTACAAATGAAGGTAATTTCACTCTGGAGGAATGAGATTTCTCTTGGGGAGAGGAAGGATCTATAGCTTTAGATTTACAGATATCAGGAGATGATGAAGAATTTATAGAAAACAATAGTAATAAGAAGTTCGACCTACAACAAGATAAGTATCATAACTCTTCTTGTTGTCCTTTATTTAGCATTCTGTCTTAAGGAACTTTTGGAGATGTTGCTACATATCATATGTTGTTACCACATGCATGTCTACTAAACACCTTAATGGAACCCCTTCAACAAATCATTTCATCATATACTAGAACCAAACATGTTGAGATTTAACTAGGAATTTTTTTGAATATTAATAGTTGGTTAACGAATGATGAAGAAGCCAAACTATTTGTTATTCTAAAGGATCATACTAAAGCTTTTGCTTGGGACTGTAGAGACATGAAGGGAATTCATCCAAGTATATGCACCCATCACATTTATACTAAAAACATTAGACCAGTTAGGCAACCTCAAAGAAGGATTAATCCAGCCTTAAGTGATATAGTCAAATAAGAAACTGAAAAACTATTACAAGTAGGTTTTATCTACCCTATCTCAGATAGCCAGTGGGTGTCTCCTCTTTTAATTATCCCTAAAAAGAATGGAAAATGGAGAATTTGTGTTGAATATAGAGAACTGAACAAAGCCACCCTGAGAGATTATATTCCCTTACCATTCATAGATCAAGTCTTAGACAACCTTTTAGGTAAATAATAATTTTCCTTCTTGGATGGATTTAATGGATACAATCAAATCAGAGTTGCTGCTAAGGATCAGGACAAAACTATATTTACTTGTCCATGGGGTACCTTTGCTTACAGGGTATTGCCATTTGGACTATGTAATGCTCTAGTAACTTTTCAAAGAGCTATATTAGCAATTTTTGTAGACCTAAGAAATGACTGTGTAGAGGTATATATAGATGACTTTACTGTGTATGGAGATACATTTGATGATGCCTAAAAAAAATTGGATAGAGTATTAACAAGATGTGAACAACATGATTTGTCTCTTAGTCATGAGAAATGTTTGTTAATGGTTGATGAAGGGATCATATTAGGACACCATATTTCAAAAAGAGGAATTCAAGTTGACCAAAACAAAATCAAGATTATTTCATACTTGCCTATTCCTCAAACCCCCACAAATATCAAGTCATTTTTAGGGCATGCTGGATACTATAAGTGCTTTATTAAGGATTTTAGTAAAATCACTGCCCCCATGCTTAAGTTGCTTACCAAGGACTATGAATTTATTTGGGATGAAAAGTGTCAACATGCTTTTGAAGAAATTAAAGAGAAATTAGTAATTGCCCCAATATTAAAAGGACCTAATTGGGAGAAACCTTTTCACATCTAAATTGATGCCTCAAATAACTAAATTGGTGCAGTTTTGGGACAAAAAGATGAAGAAGGAAGAATGTATGATACTTACTACCTTAGTAAAAATCTTGCTCCCACTAAAATAAATTATACTACCACTAAAAATTAATTTTTGGCTGTGATCTATGCAATCAATAAATTTAGACATTACATTATAAGGTACAAAATATTTATACATACAGATCACTTATAAATTAAATATTTAATGAACAAACTAGTGGTTGGAGGTAGAATAATTAGATGGGTATTACTTCTACAAGAATTTGATATTACCATTGTGGACAATCTAGGTAAATCTAATGTGGTAGCTAATTTCTTGTCAAGATTGACCACTAAAGGGGAGTAGGATCTAGTCAAGGACAACTTTCCAGATGAACAATTATTTTTTATTTTAGCTGATACACCATGGTTTACTGACATGGAAAATTATCTTGCAATAGAGAAGTTTCCTCCTTCTTTCACTAAAAAATAATTAAAGAAGTTAATCAAAACTAGTGCATAGTTCAAATGGTTAAATGGAATGCTATTTAAATGTGGTCTTGATTTGGTTTTACACAGGTGTGTAAGAGAAGATGAAATATTTGACATCCTTTGGGCATGTCATGATGAACCAAGTGGAGGACACTATTCAGTGAAAAGAACAACTTACAAGATACTTGGCACTAGTTACTATTGGCCATCTTTGTATAAAGATGTGAAGAGATATATCAGGCAGTGTGATCCTTGTCAAAGGATGGGACAACCAACTATTACCAATGAAATGCCTATGCAACCACAAGTAGTGATTGAACCATTTGAGAGATGGGGATTAGATATTTTTGGACCCTTTAATCCTCCTTCATAGGGAAAAGAGCACATTATTGTGTGTACTGATTATGTAACAAAGTGGGAAGAAGTGTAGGCTTTAACAAATGCCACTAAAGAATCAGTTACTGATTTCCTTTGGCACAAAATTATGGTAAAGTTTGGAGCACCAAGAAGCTTAGTTTCAGACCAAGAACCACAATTTATGTCCAATATGATCTAGGCTTTCACAATGTATTATTAGATCAATCATAGGAAGTCATCTCCCTATCACCCACAATCAAATGGACAAGTTGAAGTAATAAATAGAGAATTGGAAAATATCCTCACTAAAACAGTCGAAGCAGAAAGAAGAGATTGGGTAAAAAGACTACCTGAAGTTTTCTAGGCTTACAATACAACTTTGAAAACCACAACAGGGTTTTCACCATATGAGTTAGTCTATGGGAAAAAACCCTTGTTGCCTATTGAGTTTGAACTATAGACATTGAGGACAACAACTAAGGTGGGAATTGAATTAGATGTAGCTCAAAAGGAGTGAATCCTTTGACTTAATGAATTAGATGAATTAATAATAGAAGCACTTCACCAGACAGAGATAATCCAAGATCAAAGGAGGCAATGGCATGATTCACATATCAAGGAAAGGCAATTCAAAGTAGGAGACTAGGCATTGTTGTTTGATTCTAAGTACTAACAATTCAAAGGCAAATTAAGAACAAGATGGTTGGGACCTTATCAGGACAATATTTGATAATGGTTCTATCTAGTTACTTCCCATTGATGGTAGTAAAAGAATACTCTTGGTCAATGGACACATGCTAAAACTTTGTAGGAAGCCTCCTACTAAGGATAAATTCTTGAAGCAGATTGAAGCAAACAAAGAATTTGATCATATAGAAGAACCCAATTCTTCCAAAATGATCAAATAATTAGATGAAAAGATATAGAATAAAGGGAAGAGGATGAAAACTAGTAAATGGCATTCTCTTCTCAAAAAAAAAACAAAAAAAAAAATCAATCTCTCAAAGATCAATTGAAAACCAGCAATGGTGGTTGATCTTCTCAAATAAATGGTTAATTCAAATAAAACTTTTTTTTTTTAATTCTAACTATTTTCTAACCAATTTTTTTAGGAATGATGAGTCATCATGATGGAGGGATTACATCATCAAGGATGGTAATTATGTTTTTAAATTGTTAAAGGTTATATTGAAAGTTTGCATGTGTGATTATACTTGATTTAAAAAGATTAGTATGATGAGTCATCTATTGTACATCATGATTAAATGTACAAAATCATGAGAAGGATATTGATGATGGAATAAGTTGGTGGATAGTTATAAGGAATCATTCTTATTATTGAATCAACAAAGTAAAAGCTAGCTGTAGAAAAACTTTGAAAGAGATACAATGAATTAAATCCATCAGTTCCATAGCTAAGTACAATAGTTCTGTAGCTGAATTAGCTAAGTTCCATAGCTGAGTATAGTAATCCCATAACTAAATTCACTAATTCAACAATTGAATTCACCAGTTTCACAACCAAAGTCGTCAGTTCCACTGATAAGAGAAATAATCTTCAGCTAACCTGTGTAAGATTAAATAAGAACAAATCATGGGGATTAAAAAGAAGTCAGAACCAGAAGATGATACCCAACTCCTTATAGATGAAGAAGTAACAACTATCTTTCAACAAGTAGGATGGTTGGAGTTTTTGAGAAAATTTCTCAAATATAACAATGAATTGGTAAGATAATTTGTTATCAATTTAGAATAAACAAGGACAAAGATTAGGAAGGTTTTCATTCCTTTTTTTGTGAATGTAATAAGTGAGATGTATGGAATATCAATACTACATGTCCCAAACCATGTCAAGGGGACATTAAAAGACCTGGTTGAAACCCTACTGAAAGAGGGGGAAGCTAAACCCTAGTATATATACAACACAAAGAAAATCATCAAAGGAGTCAAAAGGGCTAGCTTGCCCAAACCCTTTGATAGAGTAGCATTTTGGATAGTAAAGTATTTAAATTATGATGGAAAATTTGGGATAGTAGGAAAAGAAGTCCTAAAAATCCTCATACATCTTAGATATGGAGCCAAAAAACTAGAATATATAGTAAACCTTCCAGGGTTTCTTTTTGACTCCATCCATACAATGTCCCAAAGGTATTATTGGGGTGTAGGAACAATCAAACATCATGGGTTAGTGCATTTAGTATGCCAGCACCATTTCCTTTCAAAGAAAAATAAGGAAGAAATGTGGGACACATTTCTTGGAAAATTTGGGTAGAAGCCTGGTATTTCCAAAAGAACAATAGCAACTCCTCCCACCCCTTCAGTTCATTTGAAAATTGATACCACTGCTAAGGAAAAGAAAGAACTAGGGGAAGAGGAAATACCAAAAAGAAGAAAATCTAAAATTGCACAACCTACTGTGCTTTCTCAAGAAATTCCTTCTTCTACAGAAGCTACAGAAGAACTAATACCTATCTTTGACAGTGACAGTTCACCTAGGCCTGAGAAAAATGTGAATAGCAGAAGAAGCTCTAAGAGGAGACCTATGTCTACACATTTTGAGGCTCTTCAAGGAAGAATTTGTAAAAGGTATAAATAAATCATAGAGGAGATGAAATAATAAGAAAGGCTAGAAACTGAAGCTACTGATATTTTGGGTAGCATGGCCATGACTCCTCCTGGACCAAACCAAATAGAAAAGGAAAAAGAAGATGAAAGATTTGAGGAGCAAGTTTTCCAAGAAATGGGTGAGACAACAGCACCATCACATGCATAAGATGAACATGCATCTTGGAAAAGGAAAGGGAAATCCTCTATGGTGGAAGAAAAATGCTTAACTCCCCAAGAAATTTTAAAAAAAGAACAAAACTAGCAGATTAAATAGGCTCTATTTTTGTCTAGAGTAGAGCTCATTATCAAGGAAAAGGTTGAGGAATTGAATTTCCTCAAACTCAAATTAGAACAAAAAGAAATGCTATTTGAAGAATTAACAAACTAGTTCACAGCCAAGACTGAATAATTAGTAGAGATTAAAAGGCAATTGATGCAGAATGAGGAAAATGTATAATACAGACTGTTGTGTCAATAGTCTCTGCAAAAACTGAATTGACTTATCTACCACTTAAGCAATTATGGGATGATACATGTAGAGAAATCAATGTAATCAAGGCATCTAATATAGACTTGAAAAGCAAACTAGAGGAAGAAAAGAAAGCAAGGAAGGAATAGGAAGAAAAATTTTACGAGGAAAATGATAAGTATAAATATCTTGTGAAAATACAAATAGTTTGCATGATGAGTGAGAAAATGCTTGCATGTATAAGACCTTCTCCTGCATATAGCATGTTTTTAGAGGAATAATTCATTCACTCGTAGTTGGCAAGGATAGCATGTAGCCTTCCACATGAAATAAAAGACAAAGCTAATTTCTCAGTAGCCTACTCCTTAGCCAATGCAGAACAGAAAAATCTTCTTTATGAATTTTACCTTTGCAATTTCATGCTAGACATAAATTCAAGTTTTATGATCAATTTATATGTATGGGAAATCTAGATTAATGCATTTGTCTTTGTTCCTCAAAATCAGATTGCATGGAAAGAAAGGGAGTCAGAGCATTTGTTAAAGGCTAGTTCATCTGGTCTCTATATGAGAATTCATTATGGTAACCCACTCACCTTTGCTACACATTTCTAATCCCATGCATTTAATGACAAGTTCAGGGAACCTTATCTTTATAATTTATAGAAAAGCATTAATGCCTTCACCTCTTATCAAAAGGCAAATTTTGATAATATCTATGATGCATGTTTAAAAAGATGGGAATTTCTCTCAGTGGTATTGAAAAGAAGGGAAGTAATATCCCCTTCAAATTTGATCTAGAGTCTAGAAAGGGAAAAAGATTTATGCATAATAATTCCTCAGATCAATGAAATTCCCTTGTGTATATGGATAGGCATGCAGACAAGGCCACCTCTACTTCTCACCCCCATATCTCCTTGGCAAAACAGAGAACTTCAAGATCCCACTCAATTTGAGGAATGGAAAAGAAAAGTAGAAGCAGGAGCAGGGTATAGTGCCTTTGAATCAAAGCATTATGATATTCAGTTCTAGCCATTTGATCTGAGCAATCAAATGGATTGCAGAATATACAATCCCAAATTTGAAGAGTAACATTTGTAAAGGGACTTACAAACAAGTAAGTATGGGGGAAAATGATGAGGCCAAGATATGCCTGTTAAATGTATAATAAATGACCTCATCTTACTCTCTCTTTATATTAAGTTTGATTGCATTTTGTGACTTTTATTTTGATCTGATATGAGTTAGGATGTAATTATCCATATTTTGTTGATTGTGATTTTAATGTTTAAAAAGCTCTGTAATTCCTAACAAATGTTTTGGAAAATTCAATTTTTTTAATAAAATAGGTCATCATGAGGCTGAAGAATAAATATGAAGTGGATTGCATGTTTTTGAAAGCATTAGAATTGATACAGCTTAGTTACGAAACCCCACCACACTATTTCAAGTAGTCACATTTTTGGACTTAGTTCTGTAACTCTATATTTAGCTCCGGAATTATCTAAATTAGTTCTAGTACTCTTGAAAATAAGCTCTAAAACTTTCATAGTTAGACATGGAACTGATAAAGATTTATTCCAAATAGCCAGCGATTTGTCAAATCAATGATCCCATTAAACTAGGAGTAAACTTCCAATTTCCATACTTGAAAATCTAAGACATTTATCACATAGTTGGACAACCAGCCACATCTTAATTTAACATCTATTCTAGGCATGATTTAGTTCTATTGTATCCATGAAATAGTTACAACCATCAATGCACCACAAATAAAAGAATATATATATATATAGACCTAGAAATTTAAGAAAGGAGAGAGAAAAATAATTGAAGAATATGGGGATAAGGATAGAATAGTACATTTTTATAATACATAACATTTTATCAGTGAAATAGCCATTTCTATTTTGAGAGAGAATTAAGTTGTTCAGTCTTGTTTCTAGGCGGAGCAAGGGCCCACTCCTCCAAGAACCAGGATCTTCATTTTTGGTCGGTATTTATATTTTATTCTCAAAAGCAAATAGGTAGATTTGTTAAATTTATAAATGCTTCCAACTCCTTAAAGTTAAACTTTGTTGTAGATTTGCCCCTGCGGGTGTTCTAGATTAAATTCTCATTTCTTTGCAATCATTTTCCAAGCATTCTACAAAAGTGTGTTTATTTCCAGCAATCTATTTCATTCTGAAAAAGTGTGTTTATTTCCAGCAATCTATTTCATTCTACAAAATTGTGTTTATTTCCAAAAATCTATTTCATTTTGCAAAAGTGTGTTTATTTCTAACAATCTAATTCATTTCTGCAGCGTGTGTTTACTTCCAGCAGATTTTCATAGTTTGATTCCAATAAGGTTTTAACCAAGAAGTCCTTAAGACATTAAAAATCCCCCAAAACAAAATATAAATATAAATACCTACAATCAATTAATAAATCACTAAGATTCTTCTTGTTGCATATAGCCTTAGACACAGCCCTAGTTAAATATGACATCAACAAAAATTTGATTAAATTAAGGGCATAAAAACACCCATCAAAAAGCTTCACATGTACTAAAATTATAATCCTTGTATTAGGTTGGTCAACCCTTATGCCCCCCCTAACCTTTGAACCAATTTCACATATGGGGGAATTGATCAAGCTCCCACTGTCGACAATCCATCTTCTTCACCACAACCATTTACATGTGACTTCTCTTTCCTAAGCAACCCTAGTTTCACACACACCTATCTCTATTGGTGTTCCTAAAAATGATTTGGTTTGGGTCATTACGAGTAGGGTGTCCATATGCCTATTGAATATCCCACTAGCCAAAACATTGAAAATTCCAAAGAGAAGCATGGAGTGGGATATGATGAACCAACCAAATTCACTAAAACTTCTCATGAACCAATTATTGAAGAAATAGTCTCTCCTTCTCCACCTTCTTCTCCACCATCACCTAAAAAATCAGAGGTATCTATACCTCCTAATTTTTTTCTTTTTTTTTCAATAAATGCCATACATTTGGGGCCTCTCACCTATCACTAGGGTTAGGAAATAAGGTCCCTTCCTCTCATTCATCTTGAAATAATTGATGAATATTCTCCCACTATTAACACTATCCAATGTAAAGATGATGATGTAATTCTCACATACATGGGTGAAGATGATTCTTATATCCAGTGACCACTCCCATCCAAAACACAAGCTATGTTAAATAAATCAACCATTTATATTAATCTTCCCTCTCATGATAACCCTCACATCCTCAAGATTGGCCAATCTTTAGATTCCTCTGAGCAAATTGATTATGCCACATTTCTCAATAACCATAGCAAATCCTTCACTTGGTCTTATAATGGCATGCCTAGTATTGACCCCTCTATCATCACCCATAACATTGTTACCAACTGAGATGCTAAACCTGTTAAGTAGAAGCTTTGTAAGATGCATCCTCATATTACTCCCCTTGTCAAAGAAGAGATCCAATGCCTCCTTTCTATTAACTTTATCCAACCCATCGACTACCCACAATGACTTTACAATATTGTTTCTATCACAAAAACTACTAAGGGAATTGTATTTTCATCGACTATCATGACTTAAACCTTGCTTATCCAAAAGATGACTTCCCATTCCCAAGTATCAACCAACTTGTTGATCTCATAGTCAACCATGAGATGCTATCAATTATGGACGGGTTCTCTGGATATAATAAAATCTTGGTTGTTCCCAAGGATCAACATAAAACAACCTTCATTACCCCATGGGGGACTTTCTATTATCAGGTCATGCCTTTTGGTTTGAAGAACATTGGTGCCACTTATCAATGTGATAGACTTACATCTTCCATGATCTCCAATACAATATTATGGAAGATTACGTGGATGACTTACTCGACAAGTTAAAACTTTACCAAGATCACTTGATGATTCTCAAAACCATATTTTCTCATCTCCTCCAATATAAAGTTTGTCTAAACCTAAAAAATGTGTCTTTGGTGTTATTTTTAGTAAGCTCCTATGTTTTATCATTTCTCTCCATGGTATTGAATTTAACCCAACTAAGGTTAGAGAAATACTAGAGATTCTTCCACCTACTAATATCAAATAACTCCATAGCCTGCAAGGCAAACTTTAGTCAATTTTCCACTTCATTTCCTAGCTGTCAAATCATTGCAAACCCTTTCATCATATCCTAAAAAAAGATGTTTCCTTCTATTGGAATATAGATTTCTAGGAAGATTTTGATGCACTCAAACAATATCTCCTTTCCCCACTAGTTCTTATTCCACCTAAGAAAAATCAGCCTTTCTACCTATACATCTCTGCAATAGATCATTCTCTGGGTGTTATGATTCCACATCAAGATGATTAACATTTAGAATAGGCTGTTTACCACATAATCCACACACTTATTGATTATGAGACTTAATATACCCATACTAAAAACATTTACCTCGTGTTGGCCTTTTCTACCTCCAAGCTTTGCCATTATCTCCTAAATCACAAAACCTATGTGGTCACCCATACTGATCCCCTCAAATATATGCATTCCAAGCCATACCACAACCAACTTGTATCTCGATGGCTCATGCTCTTTGATGAATTAGACTTAGAATTCATTCAATAAAAGTTTATTAAGGGGAATATAATCATTGATCAGTTAGTTACCACCCCTTTACCTGGAAACCAACCTTCAAACCTCAAATTTCCTAATGAATCCATCACAACACTCTCCATTAATGACATCTCTTATCAAATGATGATGTTCTTTGATGGGTCTAAATGTTAGCATGGTGGGGGTGTGGGGTTCATTCTCATTCCTGTAGATGGTAAGCCGATGCCCTTATCATTTAAAATAGATTTTGAATGTACTAATAACATGGCTGAATATGAGGCTTTGATCTTAGGGATTCAAATGGATATTTTTTTGGGTATCAAATCCATAACCATTTTTAGTGATTCTCATCTAGTGGTTAACCAGGGTAATGGTTCCTACCTATGAAAAACCAAAAAAAATTAGTGGTATAAACATCATGTAGATACACTATTGGGATCATCTGACTCTTATCTCTTACAAATTGTTCCTCAATCTACAACCAAATTTTTTGACACAATGGCTTCACTTTCTCACACATACCCTCTTCATCCTCTTCCTTGAAAATCTATGTCACCGTGCATCACTTAACATTACCCTCCTATGCATCAACTAATATTCTCTTTATTTGCAATGTAACATCCAACCCACATGACTTATGGTACAAGTAACTCATGGATTATATTTCCTTTTCTATTACCCCTTCTGATCTCTCCAATAACAGGAGACGTGGCTTCATAAAATGTGCCACTCATTACACTATGCTAGGGGGACTTCTCTATAAGTGAGGTTTTGATGGTCTCTTCCTTAGATGTCTCACTAGTACTAAGACTCCCTTCAATATTAAGGAAGTCCATGATGGGATTTGTGGTGGACATTTTAATGGTCACATATTTTCCAAGTGTATCCTTTGACTTAGCTATTATTGGCCAACACTGCATTAAGACTATAGTGATTACATTTGGCATTGTGTCAAATGTCAACAACATGCTAACATCCTTCACATTCCAAGTCATGCATTACAAGTCACTAAATAATTCTGGCCTTTCTCCTAATGGGGCTTACATATAATTAGGGAGAATAACCCTCATTCCTCTCTCCATCATCATTTTATCATAACTGCCACTGAATACTTCACCAAGTGGGTTGAGGCCATTCCTCTCATCTCCACTAAGGCTGACAAAATTGTTGACTTTATCAACCATCACATCATCTATCATTTTAGTGTCCCTCATAAAATTATAATAGATAATGGCAAATCTTTAAAAAATAAGATTATCCAAAGTCTTTGTGATATATTTAGAATTAAATTAAGCTTCTCATTACCTTACTACCCACAAGCAAATGGATAGGTAGAAGATTCTAACAAAACATTGACCAAAATCCTCATGAAGGTAGTCAATGATACAGGCAAGGATTGGCACACACACATTCCTTTTGCTTTATGAGCTTTCCACACTAGCATTCAAACACCTATGGGTGCTACCCATTTTCCTTGGTATATGGTATGGAGGCTATTTTTCCTCTTGAGGTTCAGATTCCTTCTATTCACATTTATCTAAAAGATATACTTACTAATGATGACATTCACTATGAATGTTTGGCTCAACTTGAGTTTCTTTATGAGTGCCATCTCATATCCCTCAACCAACTCCAAATATATCAAGATCATATCAAACATGATTACAAAAAAAACCTCAAAGAGCTAGATTTCAATATTAGATATCTCATCTTAAGAAAAAATCAACATGTGATGAACATGGAGAAAAGCAAATGAGGTAAGTTTGTTCCTAATTGGCTTGGACCCTACATCATAACTCACAAGTATGGCTCAATAACTCATCTATTGTCTTCTCTCGAAGGAAGGCTAGAACCTGAGCCTTTAAATGCCTTACACCTATGACCATTCTTTTGTTAAATAAGCATTTCTTCACCTCATGTTTCACTTAAGCTCATCCCTTGATCACCCCATTACATTCATCTCCCTTCCTCTTAACCCTTACTCCTATACGCTTATTTAACTTATGAGGTGCTATGGTTTTTCCCTCAAAGTGGAAAACTCCTAAGCCTATATAGACTTGTCCATGACTAAAAGCACACAAAAAATGGGATATGTAGACAAATTATAATCTCTAATGTCATGTTTCTCAACGTAGACTACTTCCTTGTAAGATAGCTATGTAATTTCTCTTTTCTAATATCAATAGACTTCTCCCTTGAAGGACAACTATTTAAAAATCACACAAAAATGCTTAGACCACTCCCTTGAAGGATGGCTAGGCCGATATTTGTTCTCAAGAAGGAATATAAATAAAAAGGTTCTTGTATTGATCAGCTTCGTATGACCTCAAGACATACACAATCCCATTGTAGGCTTCCCACATTGATCAACTCACATAAAAAAATCCTTTAAGTCATGGACTTGCCTATAGTCACTCTCAAGTCACCCACAATAGGGGCATATCATCCCCACTTCAAGGGTTAATATACCTAAACACTTTCACTCATTTACCCTTTTTCCCTTATACTCTTTCAAGGGACTTTGAACTCACTTAACACAAGGTGAACACGACACTTCTCAAACAAACAAAATGGTCCAATGATGCAAAGCATGAAAGAGGCTCATATTATTGAACCTATTTATGTTATGATTATGGTCTTTTCCAATACATGAGCATTCTACCTCTTTATTTTCTGATCCAAATGTCCTACATGCACTATCATGCCTACCCCATTTATTTTAAGCATACATCATCAAAAATATGGAAAAATGCTAAAATAAAATAACGTACCCAACCTATTCATTTTAGGCATACACCATCACAAATATGGAAAAATGCTAAGATGAAGATACCAAACCAACTATGCATATACCATCACACATATAGGAAATGTTAGGCCAACTCAAACATTAAAATGAAATTAACATAACATAAAATAATCATCCACATCAACATCAGCATAATCACAATAAACTCATCTCATATATATATATATATATATATATATATATATATATATGCTCAACATACATTTACATCGATACATCATCAAAATATCATCTCTCTCTTAAAATATACATCTCTCATCTTCAGCTCATAGGACAGTGTGTATATAACATATATAACAAAAGAAAACTCTAGCACTCAGAGTCCTTGAGGCTCTCTGCATGGCCATGATGAAGTAGTGTCATCACCAAACTCTGCTCATCTACGTCTACATGAGATAGAAGTCATGGCATGTGTCACTAATCTCTCCTACTCGCTAAACTCAGAATACCTTTAAATCTATGGGAACTCCTTGATGTCCCTCTTGTAATAGGAAATATCATCAAGGGTAGTAGTATATCTCACTAGAGATATGGTTTATGGTGGTCCCATCATACCTACTAAAGGCCCAGCCTGTACTGGTCCTTGTGGTGGAAGAGGAGGAGTAACTTGACCTAATTCTCTCAAACTATCCCTCTCTACTATCAGTACAGTAGTGCCTCAACCTAGTCTTGTAGTACCCCCACCTAACCCTATAATGTCACCACCTATCCTTGTACAACTAATACCTATGCCTAAGATGTATCTCAAGCTTACACTTCTAGATCTCAAGCCTACACTACTACATCTCATGCTTTTATAGTTACATATCTCTCTCACCAACCCCTACAAATTTGGTGGTGGCCTCCTAACCTCCACCATGTGATGCAAACATGCCCACTAGGACATATATGCCATTATGTACCCTGGATCTACTACACCTAGCCCTGTTGGCAGCTCCTCAAAATCTAGCCTATTTGTCTCCTAGGGTAAAGGTAGATGTGCCTCTATATCATCCTTCTTATATCAAGGGAATGTATGTGGTACATCTTGTATTAGGCTTAACTACCTCTTGACTCATGCAATGGGTACCATCTCTAGCTTGCCAACTCATTTCCCTATGACTCATAGTAAGTTATGCAATCCAACTAGCTACTCTACCTATCCTCTAAAGGAAAGGTATGTCAGGTAGGGTCTCCAAAAAATATTTTTAGGGATCAATCCATCTATCATGCACCTATAATAAGCAATTTCATTCACTATGTCATCTACTTAGGTCTTTGTCATACCATCTCTCCACCATTTGAAACCAACCCTAAAGCTAGATAGAATCATGTTAGGTAGCCCCAATGGTCATGTCACCACAATATAATCATATGCCTAACAGTGAATTAAATGTTTGACACATAAACTTTAACATCATCATAGTCTCAACCCCCATATCTCTTTGTATAACTATGCTAAAAACACTGGTCCCCATGTAAATATAGTTTGCTACTTAGCCATCTATGTTAGCACACCTATCAATACAATCATAAATCTACCACCTTCTGCATCTGGTAATACATACACAGTAATCCTTATCATCATAAGGATGCTCAGTTGATGTTGTTCCTCATCAATAATGTATAGTGGCTCATAGGTGAAGCTCACTAAAATAACAAGTTACCTCACTAACCTGCTCTCCAAATAATGCCACCATGTGAATATCATGCTCCTCTCTCAAAGATTTGAATGTACATCTTGTCTTTGAAGTAATGAATGAATATTATATATTTTTAAGTGTTTTATCATTTTAAAGTGGCAACCATAAAATCTTGTATATATCTTTTTGAGTCACTATCAACTCTTCAGTCAGTAGATGAAAGGTGTTGGTGGTACGATCCCACCTCTCAATCAATGCTATCATCAGGCTCACATCTCAGGCAACTTTGCAATATCATCACACTCCTCCTAAACATATAGTTTCCATGTGATGCCACTCATCTAGGGTGACATCCCTCCTCATCTATGTTAGTATCATTAGTAGGTGATCTTGTATCATTAACTCCATCCTCTCCTGCATCCATACACACACACAACTCAAGTCACATACTCTCTAACATACCATACAACCACCTTTTTCCTTTCTCTTTGGGATAACTATATTGGTCTAAAGCCCTTTACCAGGATATGTAGGCAACACTTAGTTGACATGGTGTCTTCTAAGGTTAGCTCAGCCATATACCCACCTAACTATATACCCTACTCTCCCCTCTCTACCCTAGGATTCATTGCCTCTCTCTCTCCACCTTAGGCACAATTGCATATCACAACTCTAGGCCTTATGGCTTATATCCATACCCTTTAACCCTATGACCTATATTTTAAGCCCTAGGTCTCCTGACCTATCTTAAATTACCTTTTTTACCCATTTTCTCTAACACACTTTTAACCATACCTTAGATCTTTTTCCCTAGGCTCTAAGAGAACTACATTGACTTGAGGCCCTCAACTAGGCTATGTAGGTAACACTCAGTCAACACAAGGTCTTTTAAGGCTAGCTTGACCATTAAGTTAGTGGGATACTTCAATTAAGAATCCAAACTAACATTTTATCCTATTTTTGGGTTCTTCATAGTCACTGACATCAGTTTTTAATGTCAACATCAGTGCTTGGTATCGACCAACATCGATAAAAACCTATCAACCTCAGTGCTGTGTTAGTCAACATCAATAAACCCCACCGATGCTAGTGAGTGGTTCAACCCTAGGGCCAAATGAATCATCCCCAAAAAATTCAACTCTCCCAACTTACCCTAAACCTACCCCACCCATTTCCTACCCCTCTACTAACTTTTTTTGCCCCCCCAACTCTCAAATTAACCTACCATAACAAATTAACTAATTCACATTCAAAATAAAATCATAAAGACTCTTACCTCACCTCTCCATCTCCTCTAGGTTGGCACAGTTGGATCTTGTGGTGGTATGCCTCCCACTAGGTCCCCTCCTAGCTCAATGATCTCAATCATAGTTAGATCTCTATTTTTCTCCAATAAAAAGTTGTAAATGAGATTGGTTGGCTACTAAAACCCATTTTGTTAGGTTTGGTCAACCATCAATGTTAGCATCCTTAACCTAATCCACTGATGTTATCACTTAAGCCCATTGATATCAACAACTTTGCCCTAAGCCACTAACATTGGCACTATTTACTACCAACATTAATGATGTCACTGACATCAGCGCCATTGAATTAATGTTTCCACTAACAATCCTATTTTTTTAGACTTTACCTATACTCTAGGATAATTTAAAGATTACGCATATCTCCTCAACCATGACCATCAACCTAGAGATCACATATATCTCCCCAACCATGCTAACCACCCTTGGAGATCACTTCAATCTCCCCCATGATGAAATTACTTAGATATCATGAATATCTCCTCATCCATTAACCCTTTTACACCAACCTTGCATTACTTATCTTGGCTATTTATGCTATTCCACTCTAGTTAGATATTATACACACACATGTATATTAAGTATTTATAATGGTAGCCAAGCTCATCTTGTCACCTTCAACCTTTCTGTGTTTTCCCAAGGGCACTTCCTACCTCAGATACTTGGGACATAGACCATTGGAGTTATAACTTTGATTATTTTGACCTTCTCAGCTATCACTTACAAGCTATGCTTTAGTTATTTATATATGAGTCCTCATCAACATTACCTATTCTTAACTTTTTCAACTATAGCTCATAGTAGTAAATGCACACATAGCAATACCATGTTCTCTTCCACTCACACAATTCACTTCTTATCAAATTGGTACTCGATTCTGGTTTCTCCTCCATCATTTCCCATTTTGAGGGAGAGATACCTCCTCCAATACTTGGAGCATCTAACTCCTATTTTTGTCTTACAACTTGTCAGTGCAAATTACAAGACAAAAAGGGACAAATGTAGACACTAAAATTACATCACACACTCATGCGTAACTCCCTATGTCAAAACCCCCCTTAATCCCATTTTTCAATAATAACAGTTAGCCTCCCTAACCCATGATTTTATCCGTCACATTTAATTAATTTAAAAATACTTAATTAAGTTAATTAAAAAAACCCCTTATGCCACCTTACCTAGCCACCTCATCCTAAGACTGATTCTCACCTGATGAGTCACCTCAAGACTTAGTCCCCTTATCCTAACTACCCAAGACTTATTCTTACCTCAAAATTAAATTCCTAACCAACTACATCCTTCTTAACCTCCTATTTTTACCTTTTTGTAATGGGTGCCACACTTGGCATGAGGAGTAATATAAAATTAGCCAAAAATAGTAGTTTTACCTATTCTAACGCTGTCGATGTCGGTCAACCCATGGTTGACATCAACAAGATCATCGATGTCGATTATATAAGCCAAAATCCAACCTTATGTTTAGGTCAGCAAAAATTAAGAAAAATCACTCTTATTTTCATCCAAGATTTTAGCATTCAACTTTGGCATCTTGGCTTATTGTTATCTCCAATAAGTCAATCTAGATTAGGAACCAAGCTCTTGAGAACCAATAACACCCACTTGTTTTTCCTATTAAGGGCATCAATTTGGAATACCTGATAGGATCCATCCATTTGACACTTATCATTCAATCACCACTGTAGCTAAGTACATTAGTTATTATGTAGGTTTTTTAAGCAGTTACTTTGGAATCACTTTATACCTATTGTTCATTGCTTTACACATTCCTAACCAAACCTCTGTGAGGGAGTTATAAAGATTACCTACTTGTTTTCCTTTGAACCAACACACCAACCTCTGACCAAATCCATCCAAACCATACTCTCTCTCTCACAACTCTCCCAACCTTCTAGACCTAACCAAAACCATTTCTCAGACTTAAAAAATCCTTTTGCAAGCTCTTAGGCAATTATTACCCCTACCAACCTCGGTAGCCGAATTGACATCGATCACCTTCACCCGCTAAAGTTGAAAACATAATTGATATTAGTCATTTACTTACCAACCTTGAAAGCATAACCAACATTGGCAACTATGGATTTCCTAACCCTTCCAAAACCTACCCAAATAATTTCCAAAATACAAACAAAACATACCACCTGCACTCAGTAACTTTCTACTGCACTCAAGTTATGAATAATGGTAACATTATCTCTCTTTTACTCTCTCTTTGCCTCTCTTTTGGTTGTTTATTACTCTTTTGTCTCTCAAAAGTGGATTTTCATCTCTAATAAAGTTTGACACTTCCTAGAACAAGTGCGTAGCTTGGCATCCCACTCATTTATCTACTAACAAACATCTTGTGGTAGTTCTTTCTTACTTGTAGGTAGTCTTCCCCGACCAAAGAGGAGTACTCACAACATTTGGATACGGTGCAAAAAACAATCTAGGTTTATTCTAATCACTTATCCCTATCATTCTTCTCTATTTTTTCTTAAAAATTTAGTGAAACATTCAAATCCCAAGATTTCCATCTTAGGTGTCCTAAAACCAACCTCTTCAACTATTATTCAAAGCTCGATGGTGAAATAGTTTCACCAAACTCCTATGAAAATGTCCTTGTATGAGTTAATACAAAACTCACCCCAACACTATCAAGATTTAATTAAAACCTTGTAAGTAGTTAAGGTACAACCTGATGATCCCCTACCTCTTGCAGTTTTGGTTAGCTCTATTAATTCCATCTCCCTGATTTCTTTCAGTAATTTAGAAATTCCACTTCAACACCGTAAAGATCAGAATTCTACACTTTTTATTACTGCATATATTGATCAAAATCATGTCAAAAGAGTCATGATCAATAGGGGATCTAGTATTAATATTATTTCTACCCATGCCTACAAATAGCTAGTGCTTCCCAATAATTGCATGTCTCAAACCAATGTGGTGCTCCACTCCTTTAATGGTACCACATCTACTATGGTGGGCACTATTGTCTTACATATCCATGTAGGTCCCTACATAATTCTTGAGATCTTCTATATTATATAGGGAGAGTTCCAATATAACATACTACTTGGATGACCTTGGATATGTGTTATGGCATGTGTACCCTCAAATTTGCACTATTGTGTCAAGTTCAAACACAATGAGCAAGTGTATGTTATACCCATAGACCCACCTCCATTTAAAACATTTAACATGAATTATAGTCCCAATGATGTTATCATTCCATTAAAGACATCATATTCTCTGCATGATATTTGTAAACCTTCCACAAGCTCCACTATTCCAGTTACATAGATATCGGCAACATAAATTCTTGACAAAGATCCCATGGAAGAAACTTTTAAACTTTTATCACTGAGAGAATATCAATTATTGATGCTTGACATGTTCTATACTCCACAAGAGTATGGAAAGCTTTACATACACCCAAATTATGATCCTTGTATTGGGATGGTCATCCCTTATGGCCCCCCTAACCTTTGATAATTTAACATATGGGGGAATTGATCAATCTCTCACTATTGGTAATCCATCCTCTTCACCACAACCATTTATATGTGACTTCTCTTTCCTAAGCAAGCCTAGTTTCACTCACACCTATCTTCATAGGTGTGGCTAGAAAGGATTTGGTTTGGGTCGTTATGAGCAGGGTTTTCATATGCCCATTGAATATCCCACTAGCAAAACCATTGAAAATGTCAAAAAGAGGCATGGAGTGGGTTATGATGAACCAACTAAACTCATCAAAACTTCCCATGTACCAATTATAAAAGAGTTAGTCTCTCCTTCTCCACCTTATTATCCACCATCACCTATCAAATTAGAGGTATCTATACCTCTTAATTTTTTTTCCATAAATACCATCCATTTGGGGCTTCTCACCTATCACTAGGGTAAGGAAACAAGGTCCCTTTCTCTCGTTCATCTTGAAATGATTGATGAATACTTTACAATTATTAACACTATCTAATGTCAAGATGATGATGTTATTATCATATACATGGGTGCAGATGATTCCTATATCTAATGATTACTCCCATCCAAAACACAAGAAATGTTAAATGAATCAACCATTAACATCAATTTGCCCTCTCATGATAACACTTGTGTTCTCAAGATTGGCCAATCTTTAAATTCCTCTAAGCAAGCTAATTATGCCACATTTCTTAATAACCATAGAAAAGCCTTCACTTGGTCTTATAATGTCATGCCTGGTATTAACCCGTCTATCATCACCCATAACATTATCACCAATTAAGATGCTAAACCTATTAAGCAGAATCTTCATAAAATGTATCCTCATATTGCTCTCCTTGTCAAAGAAGAGCTCCAACACCTCCTTTCTATTAACTTTATCCAACCCATCAACTACTCATAATGGGTTTCAAATATTGTTCCTATTACAAAAGTGACTAAAGGAATCCACATTTGCATTGACTATCATGACCTAAACCTTGCTTGTCTAAAAGATAACTTTCAATTGCCAAGTATTGCCCAACTTGGTGATCTAACAACCAACCATGAGATGCTATCACTTATGGATGGGTTCTTAGGATATAATCAAATACTAGTTGCTCTCAAAGATCAACACAAGATAACTTTAATTACCCCACGGGGGACCTTTTGCTATCAGATCATGCATTTTGGTCTAAAGAATGCTGGTGCCACCTACCAATATGTTATGACTTACATATTCCATGATCTCCTACATAAAATTATGGAAGACTATGTGGATGACTTACTCAAAAAGTCTAAAGTTTGCCAATATCACTTGATAATTCTCAAAATCATATTTACTCATCTCTTCCAATATAACGTTTGAATAAACTCAAAGAAATGTGTCTTTGGTGTCCTTTCCAATAAGATCTTAGGATTTATCATTTCTCTCCATGGTATTGAAGTTGACCCTACTAAGATTTTAGAAATACTAGAGATGCCTCCACCTACTAATATCAAATAACTACATAGCTTATAAGGAAAACTTTAGTCAATTCACTACTTCATCTCCTAGTTATTGGATTATTGCCAACCCTTTCACCATCTCCTCAAAAAATATGTTACCTTATATTGGAATACATATTGCAAGGAAGCTTTTGATGCACTCAAATAGTATCTTCTTTCCCATTGGTTCTTATTCCACCTAAGAAAAATCAACCTTTCTATCTTTACATCTATGCAATAGACCATTCTCTATGTGCTATGATTACACATCAATATGATCACCATCGATAATAGGCAGTTTACTATATAATCCACACACTTATTGATTATGAGACTGGATATACCCATATCAAAAATCTTTGCCTTGTATTGGTATTTTTAGCCTCCAAGCTCTGTCATTTCCTCTTAAATAACCAAAAGCTACATTTTTACCTATATTGATCCCCTCAAATACATGCATTCCAAGCCATATCACAACTAACGTGTAGTTTGGTGGTTCATGATCCTTGCTAAATTTGACTTAGAGTTTATTCAACAAAAGTATATTAAGGGGAAAACAATTGTTGACTAGTTAGCTACCACCCCTTTACCTAACAACCAACTTTCAAACCTAAAATTCTCTGATGAATCCATCATAATGCTCTCCACTGATGATATATCTTATCAAATGATGATGTTCTTTGATGGGTCTAAATGTCAATACGGTGGGGGTGTGGGGGTCATTCTTATTCCTCTAGATGATGAGCCTATGCCTTTGTCATTTAAACTAGTTTTTGAATGTACTAACAATATGGATAAATATGAGGCTTTGATCTTAGGGCTTAAAATGACTATCTTATTGGGTATCAAATCAATAACCATCTTTGATGATTCTCAGCTAGTGGTTAATCAGGTTAAGGGTTCCTACCTATGCAAAAAAAATTGTAGTGGTATAAACATCATGTAGATACGTTATTGGAATCATTTGACTCATATCTCTTACAAACTATTCTTCAATCTACAAATAGTTTTCTAACACAATGGCTTCACTTGCTTCACACATACCCTCTTCACCGTCTTCCTCAAAAATATATGTCACTATGCATCACTTAATATTACCCTCTTATATTTTAAATAACATCCTTTTTATCAGAAATGTAACATAAAACCCACATGACTTATGGTATAAGCAACTCACAGATTATCTTTCCTTTTCTATTACCCCTTTTGATCTCTCAAATAATGGGAGACATGCCTTCATAAAATGTGTCACTCCTTACATTATGCTATGGGGACTTCTCTACAAGCGAGGTTTTTATGGTCTCCTCCTTAGATGCCTCGCTAATACTGAGACTTCCTTCACTATTAAGGAAGTATATGATGGGAGTTGTGGTAGACATTTCAATGGTCATGCAGTTACCAAGCGTATCCTTTGACTCAGCTATTATTAGCCAACATTCCATCAAGACTATTGTGATTACATTCAGCATTGCATCAAATGTCAACAACACGCTAACCTCCTTCACATTCCAAGTCATGCATTACAAGTTTCCAAAGAATTATAGCTATTTTCCTAATAGGGCTTGGATCTAAACAGTGAAATTAACCCTCATTCATTCCTTCATCACCATTCCATAATTACTGGCACTGACTACTTTACCAAGTGGGTCGGGGCCATTCCTCTCATCTCCACTAAGGCTGACAAATTTGTTGACTTTATCAACCATCACATCATCTCTTGTTTTGGTGTCTCACATAAAATTATAATAGATAATGATAAATATTTCAAAAACAAGATGTCTAAAGTATTTTTGATACCTTTGGAACCAAATAAAGTTTCTCATTTCCATACTAGCCACAAAAAAATGGACAAGTAGAATCTTCTATAAAAACATTGACCAAAATTCTCATGAAGGTAGCCAATAATATGGGTAAGGATTGGCACACACACATTCCCTTTACTTTATGGGATTACTGCACTAGCATTCAAACCCATATGAGTGCTATGCACTTTTCCTTGGTCTATGGGATGGAGGATATTTTGCCTCTTGAGGTTCAGATTCCTTCTCTTTGCAGTTATCTAAAAGACATGCTTACTAATGATGACTTTTACCAAGAACATTTGGCTCAAATCAAGTTGATTGATGAGCACCATCTCATATCCCTCAACCACCTCCAAATATATCAAGAGCATATCAAACACACTTATAATAAAAACCTCAAAGAGCAATA
Source organism: Torreya grandis (assembly GCA_037957365.1). Lineage (NCBI taxonomy): Eukaryota > Viridiplantae > Streptophyta > Pinopsida > Cupressales > Taxaceae > Torreya > Torreya grandis. Next base: position 2,239,078 of record JARHVA010001228.1, on the reverse strand, counting down.
TTTCAATATTAGAGATCTCAGCTTAAAAGAAAATCAACATGTGACAAGTATGGAGAAAAGTAAACGGGGTAAGTTTACTCATAATTGGCTTGAATCCTATATCATAACTAACAAGTATGGCTCAAGAACTTATAACTTGTCTTCTCTAAAAGGAAATCTAAAACTCGAGCCTTTAAATGCCTTACACCTATGACCATTTTTTGTTAATCAAGTGATGCTTCACCTTGTGTTTAACTTGAGCTCATCCTTTGAGCACCCCTATTACATTCATCTCCCTTGCTCTTAACCCTTACTCCTACACACTTAGTTAACCTACAAAGTTCTATGGTTTTACCCTCAAAGTGGAAAACCCCTAAGCCTATATAGTCTTGTCCATGACTAAAATTAAAAAAAAAGGGATATGTAGAAAAGTTTTAATCTATTAGGTTATGATTCTCAATGTAGACTGCTCTCTTGAAGGATAATTTAATACCATCTCTTTGATACTATCAATAGACTTCTCCCTTAAAGGACAAATATTTAAACTCAAAAACAAATGATTAGACCACTCCCTTGAAGGATGGATAGGCCAAGCTTTGTTATCAAGGGAAATAAAAAAACCAAAAATCAAAAATAAAATAAAAATCTTCTTGTATTGATCAACTTCATATGGCCTTAACACAAACAAAATCCCATTGTAGGCATCCCGCATTGATCATCTTACACATTAAAAAATAAAAAACTTTAAGTCATGGACTTGTCTATAGTAGCTCTCAGGTCACCCACAGAAGGGGCATACTGTCCCCACTATGAAGGTTACGCTACCCAAACACTCTCATTCCTTTTAAATTTTCCCCCTCATACTCTTTCAAGGGACTTTAAACTCACTTAATACAAGGTGAACATGATTCTTCTCTAAAAAAAAAAATGGTCAAAAGATGCAAAGCATAAAAGAGGCTCATATTCCTAAGCCTATTTATGTTATGATTATGGTCTTTGCCAGTACATGATAATTCTACCTTTTTATTTCCCATCCCATTCACATGTCAATCTCTCTACTGAGATGAAAAATTCATACAAATAATAACATAAATAGGCTATCCTTTTTAAGCATACACCATCACAAATATGGAAAAATGCTAAGATAAAGCTAACAAATCAACTATGCATTTACCATCACACATATGGGAAATTCTAGTCTAGCTCAATTAACATGCTCAACATTAACATAATATAACCATCCACATCAACATCATCATCACTATCACAAAAAATGCATCTCAAAATCACAATAACACATCTCTTATATATATATATATATACATTCACATTAATAGATGATAAAAATATCATATCTCCCTCAAAATATACATCTCTCATCTTTGGATCATAGGTGAGTGTGTATACAACATATATAACAAAAAACATATGGCACTTAGAATCCTCAACGTTATATGCATGGTTGTGAAGAAACAGTGTCATCACCACTCTCTGCTTGTCTACATCTACATGAGTTAGAAGTTGTGGTATGTCTCATTGATCTCTCATGCTCTATAAAATCAAAATGCCTCTAAATCTATGGAAACTCCCTAATGGCCCTCTCATAATAAGCAATCTCATCAAGGGTAGTGTTATACCTCGCTAGAGATATAGCCTTCAGCAGTCCCATTACACCTACTGAAGGCCTGACCTATACTAGTCCTTATGGTGGAGGAAGAGGAGTATCCTGACTTGATGCTCTGAAACTATCCCTCTTTATTGTCAGTGTAGTAACCTAACCTTGTAATACTCCAACCTAGCCTTATAATGCCTTGACCTAGCCCTACAATATCACCACCTATCCTTGTAAAACTAATACCTATGCCTGAGCTACATCTCAAACTTACACTACCATATCTCAGGCCTATATTGTTGCATCCAATGCCTATATCATTACATCTTGGGCTTGTACAGATACATCTCTCTCTCTCTCTCTCTCTCTCTCTCTCTCTCTCTCTCTCTCTCTCACACACACACACACACACACACACACACACACACACACACACACACACACACACACACACACACACACACACACACACACACACACACACATCACTCCCTATAAATCTAGTGGTGGCCTCTTGACCTAAACCATGGGATGAAAACCTATCCACCATGCAAGATACACCATTGTGCATCCAAGATCTACTACACCTGGCCCTACTGGTAGCTCCTCAAAATTTGATCTATCTATCTCTAGGGGAAAAGGTAAGGGTACTTATATATCATCCCTCATATATCAATTGAAGGTAGGAGGTATATCCTAAAACAAGCAAAACTATCTCTTGACCCATGCAAAAGGTATCATCTCTATCTCACTGACTCATCTCCCTTTGACCCATAATGTGCTCTATAAACTAACAAGTTGCTCTACTTGTCCTCTGAATGAAGGGTATATCAAGTAGAGTCTCCACATAATATTTATAAGGATCAATCCCTCTATCATGTTCCTATAATTATTAATATCTCATACTATGTCGTCTACTTGGGTATGGGCCATACCATCTCTCCACCATATAAAACCAACCCTAAAACTAGCTAAAATCATGGTAGGTAACCCCAATGGTCATGTCACCATGATATGCTCATATGCCCAATAATGTACTAAATTCCTGGCACATAAACTATATCATCATTATAGTCTCAACCCCCATAGCTCTCTGTATAACTATGCTAAAAAATTTGGTCCCCATGCGAATAAGATCCACTACTCAACCATCTATGTCAAAACACCTATCAACACAATATGATCTCCCACCATATACATTCAATAATGCATACACTATAATCCTTATCATCATTAGGATGCTCAATCGATGCTGATTCTCATCAGTAGTGTATAGAGGCTCATAAGCAAAGCTCACTGAGTGATAGGTCACCTCGCTAACATGCTCTCCAAATAATGTCACCATGTGAATATCATGATCCTCTCTTAAAAATGAGAAGAGATACTCACCCTAGAGTGACAATCATAAAATCTTGTACACATCCTCTTTTGTTAGTGTCAACTCTCTAGTCAGTAAATGGAAGGTGTTGGTTGTGTGATCCCACCTCTTGATCAACACTATCATCAAACTCACATCCTATGCAACTCTACAATATCATCACACTCCCCTTAAACCTATGGTTGTCATGTGATCCCACTCATCTGGGGTGACATCCCTCCTCATCTACATTAGCAACATAGGTAGGTGATCTTATAGTGTCAACTCCTGCCTAGGTTGCATCCATACACACACACCTCAAGTCACATAATTTATAATATAACCTACCACCACTTTTTTATCTTCTCTATGGGCAAAATACATTGGCTTGAGTCCCTCAAATAAGATATGTAGGTAGCACTCAGTTGACATGGGTTATTATGAGGTTAGCTCAGCCATATACCCACCTAACTATCTAACCTACTCTCTTATCTCCACCCTATGCCTCATTGCCTCTCTCTCAACCCTAGGCCTAACTACCTATCATAACTCTAGGCCCCATGGCTTATATCCCTAACCTTCAACTCTATGACCTATCTTGTAAGCCTTAGATCCCTTGACCTATTTCAACTTATCCTTTATTAATCATTTCCCATAACACACTTTTAACCATACCTTATATTTTTTCCTATGCATTGGGAGAACTACATTGGCCTGAGGCCCTCAATCGGGTTATGTAGGTATCACTTACTAAACACAGGGTCTTTTGATTCTTAAAGGTCATCAATGTCAATTTTGTATGTTGACATTGATGCTTTGTGTCAGTCGATGTTGGTAGACCCTGTCGACATCGACGACTGGTTCAGCCCTAGAGCTGAACAACCCATCTCCCAAATTTAAATTTTAACCTAAAAACTAACCCTAAACATATCCCAAATTTATCTAAACTTACCCTCACCTCATTCCATAGCTCTCTAATAACATTCTTTCCCTTCAAACTTCAAATTTAGCCTAAAATAGCAACTTAACAAACTTAAATTCAAAATCAACTCGAAGGGGATCTTACCTCATCTCTCCATCTCCTTCATGCTATAATAGCTGGCACTTGTGGTGGCATGCCTCCAACTAGGTCCCTTCCTAGCTCTACCATCTCACCAACACTTAGAGCTCTTTTTTTATCCAATCAAATGTTTCAAATGAGTTCTGGTGGGCCATCAAACCCCTTTTTATCAAGTTTGGTCACCCACTGACATTGACATCCTTGAACTAAGCCACTGATGTCAGTATTATTTCCTACTAACATTAGTGACATAGCCAATGTCATCACCCTTGAATTAGATTTTACACCAATAATCACAATACTTTGGACTCTACCTCTTATCCAGGGTAACTTGGAGATCACATATATCCCCTTGACCATGGAAACTAACATGGAGATCACGTATATCTCCCTAACCATGACAACCACCCATGGAGATCACTTAAATCACAACCCATAATGATTTTGACTAGAGATAAAAAAATATCTCCTTGATTATTGACCCTTTTAAATGAACCTTACATTAATTGTCTTAACCACTTATGTTATCCTTCTATAGTTGGTTATTATACACACACATGTATATTAGATGTTTTAGATGGCACCCAAGCTAGTTTTGTCACTTGTAACCTTTTATATTTCCCAGGGGCACTTCTTACCTCAGATACCTAACACACATAGACTATTAGAGTTACAACTTTGATTTTTTTGACCTTATCAGCTATCACTTACAAGCTTTGATTTGGTTATTTATTTCTGAGTCCTCCTCCACCTTACCTATTCTTAATTTTGTCAAATTTAGCTCATATTAGTATACATGTAAGAAACATACCATGTTCTCATCCAATCACCCAATTCACTCATTATCAAATCGGTACCTGATTCTAGTTTCTCCTCCTTTGATAATCATTTTGAAGGGGGATACCTCATCCAATACCTTGAGCATATAAATCTTGTTTTCATCTTGCAACTTGTTATTGCAAATTAAAAGATAAAAAGGGGTAAATGTAGACACCAAAATTATGTCACACACATGCGTAACTCCCTATGTCAAAACCCCCCTTGAGCCCTTTTTCAATAATAATAATTAGCCTTCCTAACCCATGCTTTTACCCCTCACACATTTAATTAATTTAAAATATTTAATTAAGTTAATTAACCACTTATGCCACCTTACCTGGCCACCTCATCCTAAGACTAATTCTTACCCTCTGAGTCACCTCAAGACTTAGTCCCCTTATTCTAACTACCCATGACTTGTTCTTACCCCAAAAATAAATTCTTAACCAACTAAGTCCTTATTAATTTTCCCATTTCTACCATTTCCTAATGTATACCACACTTGGCATGAGAAATAATAAAAAAATAGGCTAAAATAGCCCTTTTACCTATTCTTATGCCACTGATGTCGATCAACCCATGGTCGACGTCGACAGGATCATCGATGTCAGTTACTGAAGTCAAACTCTAAACTAATGTCTAGGTCAGCAAAAATTTAAAAAAACTCAATTTTATTTACATACAAAATTTTAGCATCCAATTTTCCACATCTTGGCTTGCTGTTACCTTGTATTTGTTGATCTAGATTAGGAACCAAGCTCTTGAGAATTAGTAGCACATGCTTGTTTTCACTATTCAAGACATTAGTTCAAAAAGTCTTATAAGAGCCATCCATTTGGTACTTATCATTAAATCACCTCTTTAGCTAAGTACATCACTTATTCTATAAGCCTTTAAGTAGTTACTTTATAATCATTTTATATCTACTATTTATTGTTTTACGCATTCTTGACTGAACCCATGTGAAGGATTTATAAAGGTTTCCTACTTATTTTCCCTTATTCCAACACACCAAACCTCTAACCAAACCCATCCAAATAACTCTCTCTCTCTCTCTCTCATATAACTCTCCTCAACCTTTCAGACCTAACCAAAACCATTTTCTATACCTATAAAATCCTTCTTCAAGTTCCTAGGAAATTATTGCCCTTACTGACATCAGTCGCCCAACTGATATTGGTCAAACATGATCACTGACCTTAACAGCCTAACTGATGTTGGTAATTGTGGACTTTTAGTAAGCTTTCTAAAACCTACCTAGACAACTACCAAAATACAAATTAAATATAACACCTGCACTCTATTGCTCTCTCCTACACTCAGGTTGTGAACAATGGTAACATATATGTCTTTTACTCTTTGTTTCCTCTCTTTTTGCTATTTATTACTCTTTTGTTTCTCAAAAGTGGACTGTTATCCCTAAGGAAGTTTGACACTTCCTAGAATAAGTGTGTAGCTTAGTAGCACACTCATATATCTACTAACATATATTTTTTTGGTAGTACTTTTTTACCTATAGGTAGTCCTCCCCAGTAAAAGAGGAGTGATCACAACATCTGGATATGGTGTGCAAACTAATCTAGATTCATTATAATCACTTATCCCTATCCTTCTCTATTTTTCTTTAGACTTGAAATAGACACAATTTTAGTGAAATATTTTTAGGATGCTTGGTGGGACCCTAGAGTTTTCCTTGGGTTCATTGCTTGTTTTAAGTATTCATATAGGTGCATTATAGTGAAAATTTCATTTCTTGCACTTTCTCCTTCTTTTCTCCCTCAAAGCAAAATATTCAACATTTTATTTTCTGCTTAAGGGTAATAAACTAAAATTTCTTCTTCCTTGTCACTCTTCTTTTCTCTTTGCCTCTAAAAGAAATTTATCATTTTTCTTACAAGTTAAAAGAATCTCTTCTTTATTTATTTCTTGCATGCACATTAGGATAGTGAATTTCATTCTCTATTCCTATTTCATCATTATTTTCATTTGAATCTAAATATTTCAAATTTGGGTCTAAAACTTACTACACTTCATTGTTTTCTTGTTGTATATTAACTCACCTAATTAATTACAAGCATTAAGAATGAATTGTAGTTCACCTATGTTACACAATCAAATCACACTCACAAAAACAAACATCTAAACTCACCTAAGATAAGGCCCATTGAAATTTCATCACTTGGTGGATCACCTTACCCTACCCAACTATCCTACTTGGATTTCACCACCAAGGAGATAACCCACTCCATTCTCTGATGGAGTATAAACTCTAGACAAAAGGTATATTTTAGCTAAGCAACCTATCTTGGCTTCAAGTCTGTGAGTGTGAGGAGCAAGCTCCTATAACAAACCATGTACCTGGTCTAACACAAATTTTCTCTTGAGCACTAAAACTAACCTAAACCTAGCTCTGGATTGCTTTATATTATCTTCATTAACCAAATTCTCTTCTCACTATCTGATTAAGGCATAAGCCAACACAAGACTAAAATTAATCTCTAGGAGTTAATAATTAGTGACTGTATGTTATTTTTCTACTTTTCTATTGCTTTCTATATTTTTGAGTTGGTAAGGATGTTTTTTCATTGATTTACAAAATTAACACTATTTGTAATACTCAAGTTGTATAACCTATTATATCAAGTTTTTAGAGTGTTCTTTCTTCTTACATATACCTCTTACATCCTCTATTTTACTTAGATTCTACTTTTGGGTTTCTAAAACATTGGATTTTCCATCTCCTAGGATATCACAATGACCAACATCGATTAATTCCACTGATGTCGGTAGACTTTAGCCTATTGACATCGATTAGTCTGACCGACATTGACAAACTTTGACTACCAACATCAGTCAAGTGATCGATGTCGATGACTATGTAATTTTAGTTTGCTCAAAATAGAAAGCTAAAATAACTTACTTGCACTTGAGCATGGTTTTTCCTTATTCTATCACTAATACAAAGTATTAAGACTATTTATACTTCTCCTTACATGGTATTGACATGAGCCCAATACAAAATTCTTGTTGATTATGCAAGCTGACAACCACTTCCACCTTCCCCTCTTATTGCCCATTCTATCATGGAGCATACTTCAGATATAGAACATACTCCCATCCCCAACCAAATTCCCATTGTGCCTAAATGAGATAAAGATTTTGCTAAATTTTTTGATCATAATATGGCAGCCCTTTAACATTACCTTGCCATGAGCTGAACCCACAATTCTTTAGGTGACCCATTATATGGTATGCCAACCTCTCTAATGGAGACAAATTCATTTTTAGCTATCTCCAGTATTTTCCCCATGGTTACTAAAACCACCACTTTGATAAATAACCCAACCATAAATAATGTCCAAAGTTTAACATCACCAACTACCCAATCTCACCTAAACCTTGGTGTGACTTCCCTACTTTCACAACCACAAATAGTTCAGTCAAGTCTCACCCAATTTTAGATTTTAGTCGTACCTATTCCATCTACTCTCACATCTATAATTATCTGAGTTATGACTCACCCTTCATCTAGTATAGCCATGCCAATAACCCAACCTATAATAAAAACATCCAACCGAATCATAGTTTCTAACCCAATACGACAAGCCCCTTTTCTTTCTACCCCCCAACATATGACTCATTATCCTTATGTTACACTAACACAACCTCAACAAGTTATGGCATACACTCCCTCTACTTCTTATCAAGTTCCCTATAACTTTGGGGGCATCTCCCAAACCAATCCCCCTCTAGACCTCATTAATATGTTGATGGATGAGATGTCTAATCTAGATATATCTTATTTAGGTTCAAAGAATGTGTTATCTTATGATCAGATATGTAATGAACCCATCCATCATTAAATGCTTATTCACCCTTATCCAAGCCAATGGGAACTCCCCAAATTTACTCATTTCTAGAGTAAAGAGGATCCATAATAGCATTTGTAAGTATTTAAACATGCCTGTTATTTAATAGGGCATGATGATGCTTTATTACTTTGTACTTTCCCTATGTCTCTTTTGAGTGCTACCCTGGATTAGTATAGCTCTATAACTTAGCACTCCCTTTTCTTATTTACCTAACTCACACAAATATTCCTAGACCATTTCTATATTAACATTTCTAAAAAGGTTTCTATTATAGACCTTTATTCTATTCGATAATTTGATGATGAGTCTATCACAAATTTTGTCACTCACTAGAGAGGCTTGATCAATCAACTCTCCTTCTCCTTACCCCAATTTAGCTTATTGAGCTCTTCTCGAGGCATGTGCTAGCACATTTTGTCTACACTCTAAGTAAAAACTTTCTACACATTTGATGAGGCCTTTAAAATGGCATGAAAAATCAATATTTGGGCTATAGATGAAGGTAGGGTCAAATTGCGCAGTAAGAATGCCAATTCTAAATAAAATAACTCCTCTTCTTCTAAAAATTTTCCTTCTAACAAAAAATCTAAAGACTTCACCAATGTGGTGGTCATTAAATCAAATTATTCCACAAAAATAAACCAACTTAATTCCTTGACTTCTCAAAATCTGACCAAGTAATTCTAATAACGGTATGAACAAAGACAATACACTCCCATTAGGGAGTCATATACTTCCATTTTGGAAAAACTATTTCAACAAGGTGTCATAACCCTTCCTCAAATCAAACCTCCTATATAGTTTGACCCCTCCCATCCTATTCCAACTTGGTATAAGGAAGATGAGTTTTATAGCTACCATCGAGTTAAAAGCCACAATTCTAATAACTGCAAAACATTTAAGAACATTGTTCAAGACATGTTTGATAGGGGTGATATCATCTTGGATAATCCTAATGTGCCTGCTAATAAAAATATGGATGTGTTCAAATAACCTTTTCCTAACCATTCACCCAATCAAAATATTATTTAGACCATGACTAACTCATGTGATCATAATATCCATATAGTTAATATGGTCTTTCCTTTACCTCTAGTTCAACCTCTCCCACAATAAGAGGCCCCCATTTTATTGACTCCTCTCCCATAGTCAATGACATTTGTTTTGCCCATTCTTCCTCCTCAAGTGGAAGAGCCTATTTCACCCATTCCACTCCCACATGAAGAAGAGCCTCATTTACCACTCTTTTTACCATTAGAGGAGCTTGTATTGCTAGTTCCTTTTACACCAATGTTACCTATCCTCTTACCACTTGAAGACCATGCCTTGCCCATTCTGCAACCACATGTTGAGGGGAACATTGTTTTTATGTTATACCCTCTTGAGGAACCCTCTTCACCTACCTATCTTCCACTGATAGAGAGTAATACCCCATCTAATCCACCTTTACACCTTGAAGAGTCAGTGTTATCTACTCCTACATTGGACAAGAGACATATTATGTGTACTCTAATTCTACCACATTTACCACTTCATTTTGTGATCTATGAATTTGACTCAAGAGAGGATGGTCAGTATGGTGTTAGTTTCAAAATGAAAACAAAATGAAATAAACACACTAAAAACATATCATCTCTAGGCCTAGACACTAGGGATAACTTAATTAACAAGCATGAATAAAACACACAACTAAAATGCAAAATAAACCTCTTTTACCTTCCTTGGATGCTCCAAAATTCCTGTTATAGTGGCTTGCTTGACTTGTGCTCATAAAATCTTTGGCAATGGAAGATTGGATACCTCCATCTCTCCTTGGCACCTTTGGCTTGTGGCTTGGCTTGGCTTGGAATCAATTTGGCATAATAACACTAATTTATTGAAGCTTTTAGAACTATCTGTGCATTATAAATTTTCATAATCATGACTTAGAAATTATGTTGTGAGGCCTCATATTTATAGATTTTTGGATTTGATTAGAATCAACCTGAATTGTCCATCTCAAGATTTAGATGTGTGGTTGAGGATTAATTCAATTTGTGAAATTAAGTTTTTAATTATCCTCATCATGGCATTAGAAGAAGGGTAAATTAAGAGGCATGAAGGGCATCATGAAAGTCATTAATGAGGCATGGAGGGCATTGATCCTGATATTTGTGGCATTTATGGCCTAGGGATGTCTTTTCAAGAAATGAGGTCACTTGATGATATAGGTATTTAATATTCATTTCCAAAAATAAGTATTCAACAAGTTTCCATGGAATTCTTAACTAGGCCTTGATTTGGGTTAATTATCTCTTAAGCATGTTTAAGCACTTTGTGCATAAATTACTCAATTTGATCAAAATGCCCTATTATTGGTCCTAAATTTGATTGGATTAGAATTAGAAGGTGATGTCAGGTGCATTGGAACCATATTCCCATTTAGAATGTTGCTAATAAAAAATAACAAAGGCACATGTCTTGTGCAAAAGGTTTGATAGGGAAGAGTAATACAAAGCATCGAGGTATTAAATTAGCATTTTGACTCAAAATGAACTTATCAAAGTTAGCTGGCCCATAAATTGCATTGCCCTATTTAGGGATACCCTGACCAAAATTAGCATTTGAATATGTATGTTTCACATCATTTATCATGTTTTAGTGTTTTTAGGCCAAATTATGAATTTTAGGTAGAAACTAGCCAAAATCCTGATTGGAGGTTATCGATAGCTAGATTTAGGTGTCTACAGTTTGCCCCTATTTGGGAAGATGTTGCAAATCGTAGGTAAAGTAATGTCTTCTCAAATAATGAGAAATGGCATATATGCCAAAAATAATATAATGACTAAAGAACAAAGCTCCAAATGGTTTTGGAAATCCTATGATGATGCCCCCTTGAGAGAGTGGCCATCACATTTGTTGATGGATGATCCATCAAAAAGAAATAAAAAGAAAGGTGGAATTAAACCATGGTTGAGATTAATCCAAATAATAAAATTCTTACATGTATTGATGTAAAAAGGTTACTGCATTACCCAAAGGTGGTTATAATCAATAATAAAAGTCAAAATAATGATTTGCCCATAGGCAGTTATAATCATTAGGAGGACCTAAATTGGCTAAAGATGATTGTTCCCTAGTTAGGTATGATTAGCAAGCATAACTCAAGGATATAACTTAGAATATGGATTAAATATGAGTGGGTGAAAAGTGATGAAATATATTAATAGAAGAATAAGATTGATTAGTGTGAATGATTCAATTATACTTGTCAATGAGGAGATGCTCATCCTGATTAACAATGATACAACTAGAATGGTCATTAGGTTAATTTGATCAAGGGTGGGATGTAAAGATTTTCCAAGGTACTAAGGAGAAACTTCTATGGCTCCATTGATTATAGACCTTCTTGAAACTAATTTTTGTTGTAGCATGTGATGTTAATCTTCATGATAGAACACCATGAAGACTTGGCTGAAATATGCATAAGGACTAACTCTCGATCCAATAAACACACAAAAACAAAACACCAATGATAAAAACCATGATGATAATGTTTACATATGAATATGAATGGACTCAAGAACAATGTGCTCAAGGAATCACCCCATGAACACATATAGATTGAGTCAAGGCAACAGTGCTAAAAGCAAATAAACAAGCAAGAAAACAAACAAATAGAAAAACAAACAAACAAACAACATGAAATAAACAAACAAATAGAATGCCTAAAAACAAAAGCAAAAGAAAACATCCTAACAATGACAAAACCCCAGTAAGGTGGATTGAGGATAACTGACTAGGCTTTAAACAAGATAAATATTTTTGGATTTTTAAATTGTTATAAATGTTTTTAGAAATTTGAGGTATCTTAACTCATTACAGAATGACAAGATACATACTCATGAAATGGTGAGAGCATTTGTCTTAGGTTGCTCATAAAATGATGAGAGCATATGGAAAGAGGGACTGAGGTGACCTCAACATGAATTGAATATGACCCACATAGTCTTAAAATGAACTCATGTCATAGAATTTCATCCACACAGAAGGTGAGGAAAAACCAATTAGGTCCCAATAAGCTCTCAAATCTAGCAAATGGCCAGTCAAATGAAAACAACAATGGTAAGGTGATGCAGTAATGCATGGTAAACAAGTGTTACCCATAGTTTGCCCATAGGTAGTTATAACTAGGATATAGCGGCATAGGTTAATGATACTAATTTTCTCATAGGTGGTTATAATTACTAGCAAGACTAGTGAGACATTGATTTGCCCATAAGAGGTTATAATCAGGCTCACATAAACAAACTTGATAAGATGAAAGATATCTTGCTAGATTAACTATCACACTACTTTCATAGACTGTCATTATAAACACATATTGGATTGATTATTGAAATTTGATCAGAATGCCCTCACAAAAAGTGTAGGAAGAACCAAAGTAACCAAGATCAAAACAAGATTGGATCAGAAAACTAAAAATAGGCTTTGGTCTAGATAGGAATGGAATGATAGAATGGTATGGTATTGCTACAAATAATGATGGTCTAGATAGATTGGATAAAATGGTAAGTGGGTGTGCCCCCAAGTGATGGGGTTAATGGAAAGAACCTAAAATAATGGTAAATGGATATGTAACAATGGCAATAACATGGCAATGAAATGGTATGGTACATGTTGTTGGCCTCAGTGTGGTTTTTTATTCTATTATTCCTATTGATGGGGAGATGCACGTCCTAATCAACAAATGACATAAATAGAATACTTGATCATGTTAATTGGTAGCCCACACCTTGTCTAAAAGTTGATCTATCAAAAATGTACTAAAAATTTGGTTGTCAAGAATACTTTTTTGATCTTCATTGGTCATTGATTTTGATTTCTTCAAACATCAATACAAGGTATCTTTGTAGCCTCTACAAAGGAAAGTGTAGCCATGGATGGTAAACAAAGACAAATAATGGATGGTAGATTTGATTGTGAAATGGAATGGTAGATGATAATGGAATTTGGAATGGTAGGGAAATAAATGAAGATCAGGACTTTTAGTTACATATAATTTTTTTGATACCAGATTCAACATAACTTTGGTTGTGGTGGGGCCAAAGACTTGTTCTCTCCATAAGACTACCAAATTTTTATATTGTTTAATCTTGAGAGTAGCTACCATCTGATTAGTCTATAGACTAGAATCTATTTTGATTTTTTTGGGTGAATATTTTGTCACCAGCTAAGGAAGACTAGTTTCTATAATAGAGAGATCCCCTCTGCATAAAATAAGAGATTACAATATATAGCAGCTAAGGAAGACTTGTCACTTTCTTTCATGGAATGGACCATGCTACATTCAATGTCTTGAATGCATTTTTAGTTTAGTCAAAGAGGGCCATGCTAGAATAGGGCGTCTGCCTTAACTGTGGCATGTTGATTCATCTCAAATGTCTTCTCTTAGGCCTAGGTTATCTAGTCTTTCACCAAATATGTACATGGTTGTCCCCTCACTTTTATTCCAAGGGAGAAAAAAAGGCCACACCTTTAATGTTTACAAGCTCAAATATCTACTTGGTGGACTATTCCACCTATTAGAAATAACTCCTACATAGATATTTCTGGTCTTTCCCTCTTTCCTATTGCAATTTGAGCTCTCAGGCTACCTTTTCCCTTTTTGCTAGCTCTTTTGGCTCCCTCTTTAGTTGGTCATTGAGTTTGTTTTTAGGTTCCACACCACATTTGAAAATCAATAGATATTTCATTACCTTGAATTTTACATCCGTAGGGACGTCATTGTTTTTTGGTTACTTGAACCATTTTGAACCCGTTGAACCTTTTAGTTGAACCTCGACATTGAACCTGTCTTGAAATTGCCTAAGTGTTGGGAACTTGTTCCTTTAAGAGAGCTCACCTATTGAAGTCATTGAACCTATTGAACCTAATAGTCCCTTAACTAAAAAAGCTTGAATAATGAAGAATTTGAATGCTCAGAATAATTTTTTTAAGAAAGGAAGAGAGAATTTTGGCCTGTAGGACCAAAATAGTTCATGTGTTGTCCCAAAAATGAGTGACAAATTTTAGGAACAATAGTTGGCTCTAGTTGGGGAACTTCCTTCAGTTAAAATTTTGAAACAACTGAGGGGAGTAGAAACTAGAATCTCCAGTGCCTTTAAGTATGCCATTGGCTACAGAGTCATGCTACCTAAAAATAAAGGTGCCAAAAATGAAAACAAAAAACACAAAAATATAACTAAAGACTATACAAATATACATATGTATAGATGATCTTATCTGATTCTTCAATAATTAAAGTGCTTCAAATGCTACCCATTGTGAGGCAGAGAAAAAGGGTGTGCCATCTTGATACTTCAATAGAAAAATATTTTCACCATTGTGCTAATGGAGCGTAAACTAGCCTCTCCATAGGGAATCAAACTTCTCATGCATTCCCTTTGGTTCTCTTCTCTTATCCCATAACAAGACTTGATCTCCAATCTAGAAATCATTGTTTTTTGCTTTCTGGTTGAAGAGCTTCTTCACTAGACTTTGATGCATAGCAATTCGGTCCACCACCATAGTTCACTGCTCACCTAGCTCAGTCAAGCACATGATCCTTTTGTCAATGGAGTTTTCATATGTCTAATCTTCAACCACCTTTACCAATTTTAGTGCTAGTAATTCTAGGGTGATTGGTATCTCTACATTGAGACCATACAAAATTTGGAATGGTGACATACCTATTACCCTTTTGGGTGTAATTTTATCTACCCATAAAGCATTAACTAATGCTTTATGCCAGGTTTGTTGGTTGTCATCCACTAGCGTCTTGATGATGGTCACCAAGTTCTTGTTGCTCGATTCTACTTTTCCATTCCCTTGTGGGAAATAATCAGAAGAGTGGGAGAGGGTAATCCCATAGTAAAAACAAAACTGAGTGATCTCATGAGAAGAGAAATAAGCTACATTATCTATCAAAATCTTAGTTGGGACCCCAAACCTAGAAATGATGTTTTCCTTGAGGAAATTACATACCACTTCTGAAGTAGCATGCTTGGTTGGGATTGCTTCCACCCATTTGGTGAAGTAATCTATGGCTGTGAGGACATAATCATGTCCAACACTTGAAGATGGGTTTATAGCACCAATGAAATCAATTCCCCATTGCTATAATGGCTCTTCTATCACCATTGGCTTAAGAGGAAAAAAAGCTAACTTGGGTATTCCAACAAATTGCTGGCACAGTTCACATCTTTGTACCCATTTGTATGCATCTTGAAATAGAGTAGGCCAGTAATACCTGGCTCGTAGAATCTTATGGGAAATTATAGGAGCAAAAAAATGTCCTCCATAGGATATATTATGGAAGGACTTCAAAAGTTGGTTCTGTTGCTCTTTATCCACACAGTGAAGAAATACTCCATCAAGGCTCCTCTTATACAAGTCGTTATCCTAGAGGACAAAATTTTCAGCTTTCAATTTAATAGTCCTCCTTTCTTTATGAGACAGGTGAGTAGGACACTCACCATAGGTAATAAAATGAGCAATATTCAAATACCACTCATTCATGGTGGAGATAAAGAGGACTGTTAGCGTGTCTTCCACTTCTATTTCTTCATGCCTTGCTTCTTCAAGTTTGTTGTCAGCAATCAATTAGCAGAGGCCCCTTCCTCATACAAGCTTTATTGGTTTGATAATGAGATCAAACTCCTATATTTTAGCAATTTAATTGCCTCTTTTGGTTCTAAAGTCCTGTTGAGTTAATATGGATTTGACTATGGTATTAAAAACCAGGGTAGTAACGTGTGAATTTAGAATGTAAAAATGGAAGTGATTTACTACCTTTACCACTGTATAATCATACTTCTCCATGTTTGAATACTTTAGCTCATGATATTTAAGAGGAAAACTCATGAAGGATATGGGAGATTCCACACCTTCTTTGTTCTGTTGAACTAGAATTATTAAAAGTGTGTGCTCAGAAGCATAACTTTACACTGTGAAATCCTTGGTATAGTCTAGATAAACTAGAATTGGGGCATGGGCAATAGCTATCTTAATGTCTCAAAATGTTGTTTTGCCTTCTTTAGTCTAGCTGAAAGTGGCCTTTCTTTTCATCATGTTTACAATATGGTGAGTCTTCTCTACGAAATCAGGGATGAATCTTTGTAAAAAATTCACTTTTTCAAAGAAAGAGTGAACTGTAGTCTTACTTGTAGGTAGGGTAAGCTCCTAGATTGATTTGAATCTATTTGAGTCAATATTTATGCCTTCTCAAGATATAATGTGTCGAAGAAGTTTCCCTTCTATTACCCCAAAAAATAGACTTCTTGAGATTTAGAGAAATGTCATTCTAGCAACATCGTTCCAACACTTGCTGCAAATGGCACACATAATCAGGGTGATGCTTAGAAAAGATGATCAAGTCATCAAGGTATACCATAATGAACTTACCCATTTCATCTTTGAAAGCAAGGTCCATTGCTCTCTAGAAAGTGGCACTGACATTTATCAATCCAAATGACATTCTTTGATATGTAAAGGTGCCCCAAGGGGTGGTTAAGGTAGTCTTGTGCTGGTCTGCTTCACTGACTTCTACTTGATTGTACACCGAGAAGCCATCTAGCATTGATAACATCTCTGAACTGGTCACTGTCTAAAGAACTTGGACCATGATGGGTAGAGGATAGTTATCCTTTAAGGATGACTGATTCAAATTCTTAAAGTCCACACAGATGTGAATTTCACCATTCTTCTTTCTCACAAGTATTATGTTGGCAATCCATGTAGAATGATGGATTGGAAAAATTATCCTACCATTCAGCATTTTTTGTATTTCAGACAAAATAGTACCTGATATCTTTGGATTGTACTACTTAGATTTTTGCTTGTAAGGTACCAAATCACCCTTGAGAGGAATTTCAAGGTGAATTTCATGAGGCTTGAGAGACTTTAGATCATCATAAGAGTATGCCAAAACATCCATGTAATGGTGAAGCAGAGTAGTGAACTTGAACTTCTCTTCTTGAGTGCAGCACTTCCCAATATCACCATCTTGGGATTTTCCTAGGTACCTAAATTTATCTAATCAAACTCCTAAGAGGATCTTAAATCCATCTGTTGCTATTTGATGAACCTATCATGCTTATCAAATAGCTTCTCAAGGGAAACCAATCCTTTGAAAATTTATTCCCTTTAAGCTTTAGGAATTCTTCACCTACGTATGAACTTGATTCAGGGGACTATCTTTTTGTTTTAAGAAGTCAATTATTTAGTTGTCACCATTAAACACTTGCCAATGATTGGCATTGTCAGTCACTCTTGGTTGAAAGCTCAGTTTGATAGTGTACTTGTCTCCTTTAAAATTAGGGTGAGGAACTAGAAGAGTTGTTAAAATAGCCAATGCATCAGCTTGCTCATTGAATTCTCTGGGAATTGTAGAGATACTAAAAGAATCAAAGCTTTCAATTTGATCCCAAACCAGATTGTGGTAGTGGCACAATCTCTCATTTTTGGTTTGGTATAAGTTCCTCACCTGACAAACCACCAACTTAGCATCTCCTTTGGCATGAAGGAGCTTGATGCTCTTATCTTGAGTGGCCTTCAATCCAAGTAGTAGCGATTCATATTCAGTAGTATTGTTAGTATTGTTGAACTGTAATTTGTATGATGAGGGAAGAATATCTCCTTGAGGAGATATCAACAAAATCCTAGCTCTTGAACTAGTATAAGAATATCTTCCATCGAATTCCAGAATCTAGACATCATCTGAATATGATTTTTTCTTAGATTTCTTTTTGTGTGGAGGGGAGAGTTCCTTTGGGCTTACACTACGTTCTCTCATGTCTTCTATTGTTTTATCTAAATCAATTTTTAGATTGTCATTTTCAAAATTTTCATTAGCTAAGAGAGGAACATTCTCTATAGTCAGGGAGTAATTACCCATTCCTGAAGACTCAAACAAAATTTAAGCTTTAGGCACTGATGTTTTAGTGACCACATATTTTTCTTCCTTCTCAGGGAGTAGCCTCTGCATGATGCCTTTAATTGGGATTCTTGATTCAGATAGGTCCATGCTCAACTCACCACCAACATCCTTGTAAAAATTTTGACTAAGAAGGATGTCGTATGAGGCTGGGATGTCGGCCACTAGGACTATCATCTTGATTCTCTTGTCTGGGAATGTTGTAAATGAAAATTGAGCATCCTTGATTTATCCCAATAGTGGGACTTATTTGTTCTACATGGAGAAACATCTCTCAAATGTCTTGGTCAATGTGAGACCAAGGGATTCGACTACTCTGGTAGGCATGACATTATCATACGTACCTATGTCTATGATGCAATTATTCAGCTGGTGTCCATTTATTAGTAAAGAGACATAAAATGGTTCAGTCTTTCTAGGAGTAGCAAGAGGAGTAATGACAAAGTTATTCTAGGTGGACATGGGAGTCACCTTTGGAATAGCTGGTCCTATAGGGATGGTTTTATTCTTCACACATTCTACTAACCTATCCAACTACTTGGGGTTGGATTGTAGGAATTCAAATTCAAACATTTGGATTTTAGTTTTCTTCACATGGTCGACTATGTCAAATGTCTGAAATGAATTATGAATAGGGGAAGGGAGTTCATCCCTCTAGTTTTTAGGGGGGAGACTTGATCTGTGAAATTGAAGTTGAAGGTGCAAAAATATTTGGGGTACTTACTTTTTTAGCCATCACTGGGTCCTTTGGCTGGAAAGGTAGAGAAGTTCCTCGTTTGGCAATTGAAATTGTAGGTTGAGCTCACTCCTCTATTTTTTCTTTATCAGCTTGTTGGGTTGACTGATTCTTGGACCAGGTAAACACAACATATGATCTCTCAACTACTTTACCTTCACTTCTGGGTTCATCCTGGTAATTTAGGAAACCAATGTTGAAGTCACCAGTTGATTCTTGTTAGTCTTCTGCAAAGAGATCAACGTCATTTTTTGGGTTCAACTCAGGCTAGAAGGAGAAATCTGATTTTGCTTCAAGATATCTAATTGTTGAATTGGTTGGAGGTGCTTTAATGGCTAATTTTCTCTGAGGGAGAGGAAGATGATTTGGTTACCCTTGATTCTTGGTAGCATTGCCTTGGTATGACTGATTAGGGAATGTCCTCCTTGGTATATCTCTATACGAAGGGGTAGAAGACATCATTTGTGCCATTTGAAATTTGAGAGCAAGCAACTTATTTACCAACTTCTACACCATTGGATCAGTGGTGCATGTAGATGGATATTCAGAAGATGAAGAAGATTTTCCTTTGTTAGGGTCTCTTCTTATCTTTCCTACCAAGATAAGATCATCCTCCACCTCAGTGGCTAAATCTTGAGCAGCATCAAGGTCTATGTGGCTAGAATGTCTCAACAAAAAACTCACTTCAGGTAGCTATGAGTTGATGAAGAAACATTTAATGTTCTCAGGTGTTGGCTAAGTAATTGTAGGAATCCTATTCCTCAGCTTGTCAAATTTGGTAATGAAGTCCCTCATAGGTTCATGAGGTTCTTTCTTCATCTATGTGAGTTGGGCTAGCAAGGCATGCACATCTTCTATAGGCTTGAACTTTACTTCAAAATTGGCTTTGAGAGTGTTCCAGTCAGTCATAGTCTAGGCTTGCAGATGATAGAACCAGTCTGTAATAACACCTTATAATATTTCCATAAACAACTTGACTGCCATGTCCTCATACTCCATGCCTATCACACTGCAAGCTATGTTGAAAGCTATAATGTGTTCATCAGGATGAACTCTCCCATCACCAAAGAATTTGGGGAAATTGTTCTTTAAACTGCATGGTAGCTCATGTAGAGGTGGAGTTAAATTGAGTGGGCCAAAAGAGTTATCCCAGAGGCCTTGAACTACCATGATTTGATTATAGAAAGTGGGGATAAAAAATTGAGGTAGAGTATGTATAGGCAAAGCTCTAATAATAGCATAAAAAGAAGCTCTGCCTTGTATTGGTGACCTGGTATTGGTAGGAAGAAGAATCTTAGTTCATTGAACTTGAAGTTGTGGAGGAAAAAAATCAAAATTTCCCTGTTGCACCAACTCAAAAATAGGGTCAACAACACCTTGGGATCTCTAGCTTCTAGTATATCTTGGGGTTACCAAATTGTAAAATAAAAATGGAAAAGAGATGACCCTACTTCATCTTGAAGCTTGAGGCTTCAAACTATGTGCTCTTCCCTAGCAGAGTCACCAAAAAACTGTTGGGTGAATATTTTGTCACTAGCTAACTGATGAGAAAAATAGGTCATTTCAACCATAGTAAGGGAGGTCAGTTAGCCAGATGTACAGGTTTACCACATCAAGAGGGTAAAAATCTCTCCTTTCATCAAGGGGAGGTTCCCTATAAATATGAGGATATATATATATATATATATATATATATATATATATATATATATATATATATATATATATATATATGCAAAAAATAACACTCAGGGGTAGGACAACACCATCCATCTCTCTTTTTTAGAGATGATGTTCACAAATCAAGGGAGAAATCATGGTGAAATCATTGGAAGCACTTCTCTTTTTTTAGAAGTGTTCTGCAGCAAACAGTAAGAATCCTTTCAGGTAGGTAACAAGTAACTAGTAAAAGGGTGCAGTAACCAACAGAATGAGGTGTAGCACAAAGTCTCTACCTCAACTGACCAAGAGTGAAATATGAAGGATAATGGGGGCACAAAGTCATCCCAAGGTCCTTTACATAGAAATAAAAAATAGATAAATGCACTAAAGGCAATTATGGTAGCACAAAGTCTTCCCATAGTTGGCTTCAGATACCTTCCTGATTACTTCCACTAGTTCTGCTTATTTCATTAAAATGGACAAGAACACATTCAGGAAATAGACATAAGAACAATCTCCTAAATGACACAAGCTATTACAGTACAAAGTCTAAAAGTAACCTACTTTCTCATTCAAACAAAGAAATATGATCGACAATCTGAGCTCAAAGTCTCAGTAATCGCCTTTCAATTTTGGTAGAGTTTTTCTTTTATAACAGAGAGATCTCCTCTGCATAAAATAAGAGATTACAATATATAGCATCCAAATAAGACTTGGTGCTTTCTTTCATGGAATGGTCCATGCTGCATTCAATGTCTTGAATGTATTTTTAGTTTAGTCAAAGAGGGCCATGCTAGAACAGGGTGTCTGCCTTAACTGTGGCATGTTCATTCATCTCAAATGTCTTCTCCTAGGCCTGGGTCATCTGGTCTTTCACCAAATATTTACACGGTTATCCCCTCACTTTATTTCAAGGGAGAAAAATAAGCTGCACCTTTAATGTTTGGAAGCTCAAATATCTACTTGGTGGACTATTCCACCTACTGGAAATAACTTCTACATAGATATTTCTAGTCTTTCCCTCTTTCTTATTATAATTTGAGCTCTCGAGCTATCTTTTCCCTTTCTGTTGGCTCTTTTGGCTCCCTCTTTAGCTGGTCACTAAGTTTTTTTTCAGGTTCCGTGCCACATTTAAAAATAAATAGATATTTCATTACCTTGAATTTGACATTCGTAGGGACATCATTGTTTGCTAGTCGCTTGAACCATTTTGAACCCATTGAACCTTTTGGTTCAACCTCGACATTGAACCTATCTTGAAATTGCCTAAGTGTTGGGAACTTGTTCCTTTGAGAGAGCTCACCTATTAAAGTTATTGAACCTATTAAACCTGCTAGTCCCTTAACTAAAAAAGCTTGAATAATAAAGAATTTAAATGCTTAGAACAATTTTTTTAAGAAGGGAAGAGAGAATATTGGCTTGCAAGACCAAAATAGTTCATGTGTTGTCCCAAAAATGAGTGACAAATTTTGGGAACAATAGATTTGATCTTTGATTTTATCATCATCAAGTAGTGAAGAACTTGTGTGCTCAACTATTGGTCCCTCAAAGAGGTTTTTACCAATGAATTTATCTTGATTGTCCCATAACACCTTCGAGAAAGTTTCACTAATGATCATTGGATTTTGACTTTGATTGTCTTCTAGCACTTTTTGAAAAAGTTTCACTAGGCGATGTTGAGTTCTAACTTTGATTATCCCTTAGTGCCTCTAAAAAGGTTTCACTAAGAGAGTGTTCTTCTGCTATATGAATATGGTCTTGACCTCCTTTCTCTTCTTCAACTGTTATGTCACCATGAATGTAGTTCAACAAAGTATGATTCTGGTAGTCCCAATCGACACTTGTGGGAGATGAAATGTCAATGATATGGATATCTTGGTTGATGGTAATGGCCTATGTAATGGTAATGGAATGGGGAGAGGCTACACAATACTCATAGAAGAGACTCGGAGAACTTGTGTTGAATCTAAAGTACTCATCCTCAAAAACTATAGAAGGATCACAAATGTATTCAAATTGATCTACAAGGCATGCGTAACCAATGTTGTAACAACCATAAATATATTCTTCTTCTGAATCTAATTATAACTCAAGGGACTCTAAATCTGATGTTAAGACTGATGTTGATTTAGATTATGATGCTAAATCTGACATTGGTTCAAAAATAGAACTTGACTGTAATTCTGATTCTTCATCAGATGGGTACTATGTTACAATGATGTCTTGTTAAATGTTTGGTTTTGGATAAGTAACAACCTGTAATGACATGATGAGATCCACAAAGAATGGTTTGTCAAAGTGAGACTCCTCTATGATGGGAAAAAGGTCAAGAGACAACTCCTCAGAGATTAGCTTGTCAATATGAGGCTCTTTAAAAATAGGCACATGGTCGAGGTAAATATTTTCCCAAAGGTATTTATAATCATTAAGAATTGACTCAGTAAATACTAGCTCATTAGTGTGAGACTCCTCAGCAGTTCGTAAAGGATCAATAAGTAATTTATCATAGGTTTAATTATCACAAGTGTTTGGTTTAACAAAAACATCTTAGATTGATTGGTTCTCTTGGATTTGGTTTCCAATGAGTTGGAAAATACCAGTTTTGAACATAGCTTGATCTTCGAATGATTTGATGGGTTGAGGTTTGGTTGGAATTGGTATTAGAGGAGGAATGACTCATAGTTGGATAATGGTAGGGCCTTAGGGAGTATGATTTCTTACATGAACCAAAGGAAAAAATCTTAATATGGTAACAATAAGGTGGTGTGGAGTTTGATTGCTCGCACAAGCCAAAGGACTAGGTTCTGGAATGATGAAGGGGCATTGTGGAGCTTGATTGATCATGCAAACCAAAGGATGAGGTCTTGGTATTCATTGGATATTATGAATCTTGATACCTCATATAATCCAAAGGAGGGTTAGGGGTAGTTGATATCAAATAACAAAAGAACATTGTGGAACTTGATTGCTTTTATTAGCAAAAGCATCTGAGTCTTCCTCATAAACCATATCATCCCAGTTGTGAGTTGGCTCATAAGGTGGTTCTTAACTATGTTCCATGTACTGATTATTTCAAAGAGGGTATGTATCCATATCCCAAACAATATTATTTGTAGTTGGGTATTCAAAGTCTTCCTCACAAGCCTATTCATACCAATCAAGGTTTCAATTTGGATTTTGTGGATTTTGACTATGTTCCCCATATGGAGTATTGTAGGGAGAATAATAAAACTCAAAAAATTGTTCTCTATAAGGGTTCCTAGTGGGATTTTTTGAAACCATTATATCATAAATTATATTTTAAGTGACTCCACCATAGGTGTATCTATACATATCCACATAAATGATGAAATATCTAAAACAAAAAGGCTTAGAGTTCTACAAACTCTAAAAAACTATCCCAAGAACAAATGGTTCAAACTTGGTCTAACTTGGTCAAAGGGGTGGAGCTATATCTCCAAAATTATTTATGTTAAGACTTGGGATAAAATAGTCTAACATCAAATGTCTAATGTCAAATGTCATATGCAAAAAAGGTCAAGCATCTAAAGAAAAATTGGCATGTCAAAAGTCTAGGTCAAAGTGTTCCAAACAAAGTCTAAACTAGGAAATGAAAAAGTTGAATTGCTAAGTATTATATCCAAATGTGGAGTTAAAATCTAGGCTCAAACAAATAGGCATGTGCTAGGACTCTTAGCCAAATGACATCAAAAACTAGACTTGAAATAAAGGCTGATGTGATTTGATTTAATCTAACAAGTTTGGAAACAATTTTGACATAAACCTGTCACATGGAATCAAACATAAACATGATCAATTGGCATAAGGCATAAGACAAAAGGATCTTTGAAAAAATGACTGTGTTTTCCCAAATAAAGGCACAAACAATGATAAGGATAGGCATTAAATAAATGAACCATCAATAGTTTTCAAATTTGGGTAATCGATTAACTGAAGCTATGCAACCCAAAAGAGAAAGGTCTATGTATCAGCCCCATGAATTGAGGCCTAAATATAAATAAATCAATTTTTGAATCCAAAATTGACAAGACTAATTTAAAACTCAATGTTGAAAATGAGGATTTGACCAAACAAGCTAGACAATATTGGACAACATGATGACACAAGACAAAGGTCCAAATGGCATACACAAAATGGTTTGAAACAAATGGTTTTGATACAATGGTAAAAAAGTATTGAAACAAAATGATTATCCTAATGGAATAAGCATGATTGAATGATATGGTCAATGTTAGTTTTTTAAAGAATCAAAAGCACAAATGTTTTGACATGATTTGGGTAGCATAACAGTACCCTTTGTAACTCAAATACATTATTTTGACATGGCTTATGAACAAAAAAACAAGTTTTAGTCTCAAATCATACCAAGAAAAAATGACCAAAATACACAGTATAATTGTCCAAATCCAAAATCTTAGCAAGGGTATGGCATGTGGGGTTGACTAAAACTACCAAGTTTCAAACATTCTAGGGGAATCAATTGCATAATGAATTTCACGTCAAATGATGTAAAAGATAAGCATAGAAATTAGGTAACCATAGCATTGGATAGTTGTAAAAAGGTCTAGTCCTTTTTACAACCACTACATCTTATTGTTTGCTTAGTGTAGTACAATGTCCAAATGCAGATACATCCCATGTTTAACTCAAAATTAGTAAGTGAAGTCAATGCTAGAAGGTGAAACCCCAAGTCAAAGCTTCCCTAAAGAACTCATGGGAGGTAATTACATCCCCCTCACAAGCCAAGATTCATAAAAATTAAAAAAAAATGTAATTAGAAAGACTTTAGGGTCATTTTCAACATCACCCAAATTTTGACGAGTTTTTTGGGAGTGCTCTAGATGACTTTCTTTCTAAGCCTTAGACTAAGCTAGCTTACAATAGGAATGGAAATTTTTATTCCAAGGGTTCCCTATAGGGTAAAAATGGAAGAGAATACATGTAACATTCCTCTTTTTTCCAAACAAAACATAATTAAATAACTATTGTAAAAAATTGACAAGTGTGTTCAATTTTTAAACCCAAATGAAATGTTTGGTGGTGTTCATTTGACCCCTTGGTGTTAGTTGCAAACTTTGAAAACATTCACCAAAAAAATCTAAAAATTCTTTGTTAAACACCAAAACAATGTTCCTAATAAAATTTTAAGCATTAAAATGTGATTTAAACATGTTTTAAGCAAATTTTAAACTTGGTGCTATAGCAAAATTGTTAGCTTATCCTTTAGCTTTGAAGCCCTTTTGAGTTTAAAATAACAAAAATTGAAAACATATGTCTCAGGTCTGTGTTTGTTGAAAAACATAGTGATCAACGTTGGTTAATACCATTGATGTTGGTTATGGCTAATCGAGATCTAACTGATTTTGGTTCTGTTGATCGACATCAGTTAAGATAGGTAATCAATGTTAGTATTTCTACAGATCTCGATTAGTGTGTAAAAATTGTGGCATCCAAAATTGGCAAAATAAAATTAAAAAATAAATTTTCAAGAGTTTTAAAAGCTTAAATAAATATTTTAGAGTTGAAAAAGGATCTCATTAAAGTGTAGGATACATCTAGTCCCACCAGGCATACCATTATGTGATCTAGGAATTTGACTCAAGAGAGGATGGTTAGTATGGTGTTAGTTCCAAAATGAAAATAAAATGAAATAAACACACTAAAAACATAACATCTCTAGGCCTAAACACTAGGGAGATATTAGTTAACAAGATTGAATAAAACACACAACTAAAATGCAAAAGAAACCTCTTTTACCTTCTTTGGATGCTCTAAAATGCTTGTTGTAGTGGCTTGCTCGGCTTGTGCTCATGAAATCTTTGGCAATGGAAGCTTGGCTACCTTCATCTCTCCTTGGTATATTTGGCTTGTGGCTTGGATTGGAATCAATTTGGCATTATAACACTAATTTCTTGAAGCTTTTTTAATCATTTGTGCATTATAACTTTGCATAATCAAGACTTAGAAATGATGTTGTGAGGCCTCTTATTTATAGATATTTAGATTTGATAAAAATCAACTTGAACCGTCCATCTCAAGATTGAGATGTGTGGTTGAGACTTAATTCAATTTTTGGAATTAATTTTTTAATTATCCTCATCATGGCATTTGAAGAAGGGGAAATTAAGAGGCATGGAGGGCATCATGAAAGGCATTGATGAGGCATAGAGGGCATGAATCTTGATATTTGTGGCATGTATGGCCTAGGGATGTCTTCCCAAGAAATTAGGTCACTTGATGATGCAAATATTCAATATTCATTTTCAAAAATAGGTATTCAAAAAGTTTTTATGGAATTCTTAATTAGGCCTTTACTTGGGTTAATTAGCTCTTAAGCATGTTTAAGCACTTTATGCACAAATTACTCAATTTGATCATAATGCCTTATTATTGGTCCTAAATTTGACTAGATTAGAATTAGAAGGTGATTTCAGATGCATTGGAACCATATTCCCTTTTAGGATGTTGCTAACAACAAATAATAAAGGCACATGTCTTGTGCAAAATATTTGATAGGGAAGAGCAATCACGAGCACTCGGGTGCAAAATTGGCATTTTGACTTGAAATGAACTAATCAAAGTTAGCTGGCCCATAAATTATACTGCCCCATTTAGGGATACCTTTACCAAAATTGGTATTTTAATGTCATTTTCACATCATTTATCATGTTTTAGTGTTTTTAGTCCAAATTGTGCATTTTAGGTAGAAACTATCCAAAAGCTTGATTGGAGGTTATCGGTGGCCAGATTTAGGTGTCTATAATTTTACCTATGGAGGATCATACTTTACCTATTTATCTCCCACATGTTGAGGGATAAATTATACCTATGTTTTACCCCCTTGAGGAACCCTCCTTACCTACCTCTCCTCCACCCATGAAAGATCATGCCTCTTTTTCTGTCTCTATCAAAGAAGACCCTATTGTGGCTCTTTCTTGTCTTTGGCTTGAGGTAGAAAAGACCAAAAATTTCCCTCTTTCTTAATCCCCTCATCATTATAAATAAACAACCATAAGGCCTACATCAAATTCATCTAATCCATTCTTTCAGTTGGTGAAAAGTCTATAATTTCTTGACTTCATGAAGCTAGATCACTCGGTATTTTGGGACCAACTTAATACTCCTTATCCTACACAATGAGTGTCGACCTTTACCACCAACCCTCTCACTACCCTTTAACCTAAGGTATTTGATAAAGCTAGAGCTTATTCACCAAAGTCACTAGAATCCCATCCATCTATGTCAGAACCCTCACCCTCATAAGCATATACCACATTAAAGCAGATTAGGTCATTAGCCGTACATCTCATCTCTAATATAATTCATCCATAGGTGAAATTAGATCTAACTCTCCAACCATAATTTAGATTTTCATGACCTAAATTACAAAAAATGTTAAGATTCCTAGATCTTGCCGATCCTTCCCTCTTCAACCCTCAGCTTTATTATCAATTTTGGGACTTCACCCCTCTACTTTAGTTGGAGTATCACAAATACAAGTAGAAAAAAAGGCTAAGCTACCTCCACTACTACCTCTACCACCTGGTAGGCCTTTCACATCTAACACCATGATACCTAACACCAAGAAAGTGTTAGCAAAACATGTAACTCCACTGCCACCAAACAAGGCACCATGCAAAATCACCCCTACGACTCCTAAACAAAAGAAGGTGTCTACTCATAATACCACAACAAGTGTTATCCCACTCGTAGGCTTTCATAGATTTTTCCTAGACTAGTTTTTACAATCTTCTATAATAAATCTTCCTCCCATTAATCCTTATATCCCTCTTGAGCCAAATCCATCTTGGTTTAATGATGCACAAGTGTTTCTATATCATTGTTCACCTGGACACGATACTGAGAGTTGTAAATCTCCCATAATAGTCATTTAGTAAAACTTTGATGTTGGCACTCTCTTTTTTGATACTCCCTTTAACCTTCCTATTATTCCACCTTTGGCATACACAATGCCTCATACTGTTCCACCTAAATTCAAACCCAAAGATGTTGTCATACCCCCTTTACCACCTCCTTCACATATAATTTAGATCAACATAATTACTGTGGCCAAGCAATCACAAAATCACAAGGATAAAGGTAAGGAAAATGTCGTTCCTCTTTGGTCTCATGCCTTTTCCAAAAAACACTCCTCTAAATCCCAAGATTTCCATCTTGGATGTCCCAAAACCAACCTCTTCAGATGTTATTCAAAGCTCAATGGTGAAATAGCTTCACCAAACTCTTGTGAAAATGTCCTTATATGAGTTAATCCAAAACTCACTCTAACATCATCAAGCTTTGATTAGTGCCTTCCAAGTGGTTGAGGTATAACCTAACAATCCCAAACCTCTTACAGCTTTGGTTAACTCTCTTAATTCCATCTCCCTGATTTCCTTTAGTAATTCAAAACTTCCACTTAAACACCTTAAAGATCAGAATTATACCCTTTTTATTAGTACATATACTGATCAATCTCAGGTCAAAAGAGTCATGATTGATGGGGGATCTAGTATTAATATTATTTCCACCCATGCCTACAAACAACTAACACTTTTCAACAATTGCATGTCTCAAACCGACATGGTACTTCGCTCCTTTAATGATACCATAGCTACTACGGTGGGTATTATTGTCTTAAATATCCATGTAGGTCCTTACATAATTATTGGGATCTTCTATGTTGTAGAGGGAGAGTTACAATATAACATACTACTTGGATGACCTTGGATACATGTTATGGCATATGCACCCTCAACTTTGCACTGTTGTGTCAAGTTTAAACACGATGGGTAAGCACATGTTATACCTATCAACCCATCTCCATTTAAAACATGTAATATGAGTTATAGTCCCAATGATGTTCTCATTACATTAAATACATCATCTTCTTCACATGATACTTCTAAAGCTTCCACAAGCTCAACTACCCTAGTTACACAAATATCAGTAACACAAATTCTTGACAAAGATCCCATGGAGGAAACTTGTAACCATTTGTCACTCAGAGAATATCATTTGTTGATTCTCAACATGTTCCATACTCCACAAGAGTATGGAAATATTCACATGCACACAAATTATGATCCTTGTATTGGGATGATCATCCCTTATGTGCCCCCTAAATTTTGAACTAATTTCACATATGCAGGAATTAATTAGGTTCCCATTGTTGGCAATCCATCCTCTTCACCACAACCATTTATCTATGACTTCTCTTTCTTGAGCAAGCCTAGTTTCACTCACACCTATATTTATAGGTGTGCCTATAAAGGATTTGGTTTGGGTCATTATGATCAGGGTGTTCATATGCCCATTGAATATCCCACTATCAAAACCATTGAAAATTCCACAAAGAGGCATGGAGTGGGTTATGATGAACCAACTAAACTCACCAAAACATTCCATGTACCAATTATTGAAGAGCCAGTCTCTCCTTCTCCACCTTCTTCTCCACCATCACCTACTAAATTGGAGGTATCTATACTTCCTAATTTTGTTTTTAATAAATGCCATCCATTTGGGGCCTCTCACCTATCACCAAGGTAAGGAAACAAGGTCCCTTCCTCTCATTCATCCTAAAATGATTGATGAAGACTCTCCCACTATTAACACTATCCAATGTCAAGATGATGATGCTATTCTCACATACATGGGTGTAGATGATTCCTATATCTAATGATCATTCCCATCTAAAACATAAGCTATGTTAAATAAATCAACCATTGACATCAATTTTCCTTCTTGTGATAATCCTCACATCGTCAAGATTGGTCAATAATTAGATTCCTTTGATCAAGCTAAGTATGCCACATTTCTTAATAACCATAGAAAAACCTTCACTTGGTCTGATAATGACATGTCTGGTATTGATCCCTCTATCCTCATCCATAACATTGTCACCAATCAAAATGCTAAATCTATTAAGAAAAAGCTTCACAAAATGCATCTTGGTATTGCTCTCCTTGTCAAAGAAGAGCTCTAATGCCTCCTTTCTATTAACTTTATCTAAGCCATCGACTACTTGCAATGGGTTTCCAATATTGTTCTTATCTCAAAAAATATTAAAGGAGTCCATATTTGCATCAACTACCATGACCTAAACCTCACTTATTCAAAATATGACTTTCCATTGCCAAATATTGACCAACTTGTTGATCTAATAGCTGACCATGAGATGCTATCACTTATGGATAGGTTCTCAAGATATAATAAAATATTGGTTGCTCCCAAGGATCAACAAAAGAAAATTTTCATTACCCCATGGGGTAATTTCTATTATTGAGTCATACCTTTTGTTCTGAAGAACATTGGTGCCACCTACTAATGTGCTATGACTTACATCTTCTATGATATCCTACACAAAATTATGGAAGACTATGTGGATGACTTACTCAGAGAGTCTAAACTTTACCAAGATCACTTGATGATTATTAAAATCATATTTACTCATCTCTTCCAATAAAACATTCAACTAAACCCAAAGAAATGTGTCTTTGGTGTCCTTTCTGGTAAGCTCTTAAGCTTTATCATTTCTCTTTGTGGTATTGGAGTTGACCCTGCTAAGGTTTGAGCAATACTAGAGATGCCTCCACCTACTAATATCAAATAAATCCATAGCCTATAAAGGCAAACATTAGTCAATCTATCACTTCATCTTCTAGTTGTTATATCATTGCCAACCCTTTCACCATCTCCTCAAAAAATATGTCTCCTTCCATCGAAATATAGATTACCAAGAATCTTTTGATGCACTCAAATAGTATCTTCTTTCCCTACTGATTCTTATTCCACCTAAGGAAAACCAGCCTTTCTACCTTTACATCTCTACAACACACCATTCTCTAGGTTCTATGATTAGACATCGATATGATCACCATCAAGAACATCTAGTTTACTACATAAGCCACACACTTATTGATTATGAGACTTGATATACCCTTACTAAAAATCTTTGCCTCACATTGGTATTTTCAACCTCCAAGCTCCACCATTACCTCTTAAATCACAAAACCTAAATGGTCACCCATACTGATCCCCTAAAAAAAATGCATTTCAAGACATATCACAACCAACATGTAGTTTGGTGGCTCATGATCCTTGCTAAATTTGACCTAGAGTTTATTTTTAAAAAGTCTATCAAGGTTAAAACTATCGCTAACTAGTTAGATACCACCCCTTTACTTGATAACCAACCTTCAAACCTCAAATTCCCTAATGAATCCATCATAATGCTCTCCATCGATGACATCTCCTATCAAATGATGATGTTCTTTGATGGGTCTAAATGTTAATATGGTGGGGAAGCGAGGGTCATTCTTATTCCTCTATATGGAAAGACTATGCCTTCATCATTTAAACTAGATTTTGAATGTACTAACAATATGGCCAAATATGAGGCTTTGATCTTAGGGCTTCAAATGGATATCTTCTTAGGTATCAAATCAATAACCATCTTCTTTGATTCTTAGCTAGAATGTCCTACCTATGTAAAAATGAAATTCTATAGCGGTATAAACATCATGTCGATACGCTTGTAGACACCGCAAACGTGTCTGCACCTTGGTTCTCCCCCCTTGTCCACCTCAAACCCCGATCCTAACCCTTGGCCTTAGTCCCCTCCATTCATTTGATTAAAATAACTTAAATATTTTAATTAAGTGGCCCCCTTTCCACCTCACCCTTGCCACCTTGGATCCTCCCTTGAATCCCTCCACCTTCCCCCTAGCATTTATTATGCCAAATATCCTCATTATCTTCCCCCCATGCCCATTTAAGCATCCTCGTGACCGTTCTTCCCACAACCCCTCCCCCAGCGGCGTGCAAGAATGCGTAGAGGCTATTTTTAGTCTCTGTCCCCATTCTGCCACCGCCGACGTCGGTGACCCTTCGGCCGACGTCGGCGAAACTGCCAGCATCGGCAGCCTTCATTACCCCTTTCTACATCCATTGCAGCCCCTAGACCCTGGAGCTCGCAAACTGATTTCTCTTGGTGTTTTGGCATTCGTTTCTACTCCTCTTCGCTTCTCTGCCTCTCTCCCTGGTACATAGCAAGCTTATGCAAGTGAACAACAGGGATTCTTCATTAGCAACAGGCTTCACATCTGGCATCATCAGCAGCAAGATCAACACCTTCTTCAGCAGGGCACAGGTAAGTACTCTGTTTGTTTTCTTCATGCTTTCTAGTCATTTCTAAACTAGATTTAGCACTTCTTTCCCTCAGTTCTGACTGTCACCCAGTCGAACCCAAATTCCTATCTCCCTGATTGGCTTCCTTATCTCTCTGTCCCTTTCTGTCCATTTGACTCTCCTGTATCTCTGCACAGACCCCTTGACTGCCTCAAATCAGACTCAAACCCGTCCATAGACCATCCTTAAACAGACCATAGACCAAGCCCAGACCAGACTCTGCTCAGACTCGACCAGACCCTGCCTAAATCCCGTCCAAGCCCACTACCCTGACCGACGCCAGTCATTTCCCACACCGACATCGGCAGACTAACCGACGTCGGCAGACCTGACAACCGACGCCGGTAGGACCACCGACGCCGGCGACTGCAACCAGGCCGACAGCTTCTTCCAGGTAAGCCTTTGCTTTCTTTTCTCTTTCAGTTTGCTATCATTTCAGTCCTTTTTAGCATTCTATCTTTTTATCAGACTTATCTTATCAAAATAGTGGGTTGACCTCCCTTAAGGAAGTTCTCATACTTTTGGGAACAAGCTTTTGCTTGGCAACCCACCGCCTATCCATCTAACATTTTCTTGTCCAAGTTTTCTTCTTTGCAGGTGTCATTCCTCCACAGCCAAAGAGGGGTGCCCACAAACATCTGGATTTACGGTGCACAGTCTATATCCAGGTACTTCCCATGCCTTGACCATTTATCTCTTTAGTTTCTTCTTTCTCTTAAATCTAAAAAGTGAATTAGCGATAGAAACATTCTGGCACGCCCGGTGGGACCCTAGGTTCCTCCTGGGTTCATTTTCTTCTTCATTCATTTAGGAGCATTAGGTTCTTACCTTTTCTCCTCCTTCTTTTCTTCTCAATGACACTATAAGCAGGACTAAAACAAATCTTTCTTTTCCTTCTTGCACATTCTAGACTAGTCCAACATCATACTCTCAACCCTTTCTCAAACTTGTCTTCATAACAAACATCACATTTCGACTTGGGCTTAAAACGTATTGCACTTTCATTTCTGCTTGTGCTTGCATTAGTCCACATCTAGTAACTTAAATCCGCATATTGAATAAATCGTAGACACTTGATGTTACACTACCAGACCACATGCACTAAAACAAACATAAAACTTACTTGAGACAAGGCCCGACTGGGATTTCATCCCCCAACGGATACCTTACCCGTCCCGGTGACCCTACTTGGATTTCATCACCAAGGGGGAAGCCCACTCCGTTCTCTGGCGGAGGATAAACTCTAGGCGAGGTATATCTTGGCTAAGTGAGACCAGCTAACCACTGGAATCGTGAAGTGAGGGGAGCTTGCTCCTTAGCACCAGGCCACGTACCAGACCCTAACACAAATCTTTGAGTGCCTAAAATGAGACCCAAAACCAGCTTTAGACTGCTTCTTCTAGGACCCATTCTACAGCCAATCTCCCCAAACATTCATCTAAGGCATAAGCCACAAATTCTAAAGTTAATTCCTAGGATTTATCGCTTAGGCTTGTCTGTCTCTCTCTGTTCTTCTCTTCTCATCTGTTTGTTTGAGTGAGTGAGGATGCTTTCTTCATTGTTTTTTCCAAAGAGTCTTAAAATCTTTTTGTTCTCTGGAAGACACAGTCACCGGCATTGGTTTTGTCATCGACGTCGGCTTTCCTCCCTTACCGGCATCGGTTATCTGACTGACGTCGGCTATCTTCCTTACCGACATCGATTTTTCAACCGACGTCGGTCTCTGTCACTGTCCTTTTTTTTTTTTTTTTTCAAAACCAGCAGCCTAAAACCTGTCCCTTCCCTGTCAAAAACCACATTCTGGTTTTCTGAGACTGCAAGAACATAGTTTTTGGAACCAGGACTCTCTTCTTAACCACTTTAGCCAACAACTGCTTCCGTCTACCCCGTCCCTAACCAGTCCTATCATGGAGTTCCACTCGGAGACCGAAAGAACTCCTACAGGACCGACCCTGACCCTGACCCCGACTCAAATTCCCATCATCCCTGAAGGGGACCAAGATTTCGAGAGATTCTTGGACCTCAATGCCGCAGCCCTCCAAAACTATCTCGCGAGAAACCCAACGCGAGACCTTTCAGGTGACGTAGCGACGACATCCACGCCATTCGCCACCCAACCCTTTATGACTCAGCCTTTCGCCTCAACTATTAACCCAACCATGGCCAATACGCAAAGTTTGGCCTCCCCGTCTATTTTTAGACCGACCTCCATCGGGATTCCATTACCCCCTCAACCGCCTGCAATTCAACCAAGTTCTACATCATATCAGAACTTGATTGTCTCGACCCCTCATACTCTTGCGCCCACAAATGTAGGCGTGCCAACCTATCTTTCTACTAGTGCCGCCATTCAACCACCTTTGGCGGTGCCCAGTCAACCTATACCTTCGACCTTCATAACGCAACCACCTCTAGCCTCCACTTCTGCCCCTGCGACTAGTCATCCGTACATTGTACAACCGACTATGTCGCACGCCTCCTCTAGCCACTTCCAAGCGCCTTACAACCTAGGGGGCGCTCAACCCGCCAATCCGTCAGTAGATCTTATCAAAATGCTGATGGATAAAATGTCCAGTCTCGAAGCCTCCATTTCCGGCTCAAGTAATACTTTGTCATATGAGCAAATTTGCAATGAGCCCATCCATCCTTCCATCCCTATTCGACCATACCCTAACCATTGCGAGCTTCCTAAATTCGCTCACTTTCAGAGTAAGGAAGACCCACAACAACATCTATGGGCATTTAGACATGCCTGTTATCTTATTGCCCATGACGATGCGTTGCTTTTACGCACGTTTCCTATGTCCCTTTCTGGCCCTGCCCTTGACTGGTATAGTTCTCTTGCCAGACACTCTATATTTTCATTCATTCAACTCGCCCAACTATTTCTCGACCATTTCTCGATCAACATCACCAAACAAGTCTCAATCACAGACCTTTACTCCATCAGGCAATTTGATGACGAATCTGTAGTCAATTTTGTCGCTCGTTGGAGAGGTCTGATCAACCAGCTCTCCTTCTCTTTGCCTCAACCTGAGCTCATCGAGCTCTTCTCTAGAGCATGTGCCAGACACATCTCTTCTACCTTGTGGATTCAGACATTCTGCACTTTTGATGAAGCTTTCATCATGGCTCGAAAGCTCGAACTCCGCGCCCTTGAAGAAGATAAGGTCAAATTGCGTAATACCAACGCAAAATCTAATGGCCATTCTTCTTCCAGACCTTCTTCTTCTGCCAATTCTGAATCTAAAGGAGTGGCCAATACTGTGGTCGTTAGATCACCATCCTCGACAACAATGAATCAATCTCAACCTTCTACATCTTCTAGCATCACCAAACAATTCCAACAACGGTACATTCAGCGTTCTTACACTCCACTTGGAGAACCATACGCTTCCGTTTTGGAAAAACTACTCAAGCAGGGGGTCCTCAATCTCCCTCCAATCCGACCACCTCAATTCGACCCTTCAAAAGCCATCCCTACATGGTATAGGGAGGCCGACTTCTATCCCTTTCATCGCGTCCAAGGCCATGACATCGACAACTGCCGAACCTTCAAAAACATCGTCCAAGACATGATCGACAAGGGGGATCTTATTTTAGATAACCCGAACGCCCCTCCTAACCAACATATCGACATTTTCAAGCACCCTTTTCCCAATCATCCGCCTACTCAAAACAACGTCCAGACTTCGACCAATGACCCTCAAGACCATGACATTTACACGATTAGCACTATCTTGCCTCTTGTCCTTGACCAACCTCTTCCATTAAAGGATGAAGAACCTTCTTCTCCTATTATTCCTCCATCTACCTTTCTTGTGTTGGAAGACGCTTTGACCACATCAATGCCATTAAGCCCACCTCCATCCGAAGACCCTACCTTTCCTACCCCTCAACTAAAAGTAGAAGGCACAATCATCCATGCCCTCTGCCCACTCGAGGAGCCGCCCTCTCTTATTTCTTCTCCACCAAGAGAAGAACCAGCCTCTCCACCCATTTCAACTGAGGAAGACCCAGTCACGGTTTTCTCTCGCCCTTTGCGTGAGATTTCTACATCTCACTCACCTCCGTCCACATCCAAACCCAAACCTACATCTAACCTCACCTCACACAATAGTGGCCCTCGACCCAAACACACGAAAACTACTAGACCTCACCGGAGAACTCCTCTCCCACCTTCATCATTGCCCTCTATCTTGGGCCCGCATCCATCCACTTTAATAGGAGTGCTTCCCACTCCCATCCTTCACAGAGGCAAGTCGCCTCTATTACTCTCTCAACCCATCAGACATACATCTCCTCCAAACCCTCGACCTATGCCTCTTTCACCTCCCAAACCAGCGTCACCAACCCTCACTGCAATAAAACATCCCGACCCGTTAGCAGGTTCATATGCCTTGCTCTTACGGCAATTGTTACAGTCATCTCGTATCGGCCTCCCGCCTCTTAGACAATATCAATCTCTCAGACCTAAACCACCTTGGTTCGACCACACTTGCATTTGTGCGTATCATCATACGCCTGGGCACGACACAGAACATTGTTGTGCCCTCAAGGTTGCCATTCGCCAATGTTTGGAGAATGACACCTCCCTTTTTGACCACATTATCAATAAACCTTCAACACCGCCTCACTCATCAACTCTCAGATCAAGGCCATCTTGGTTCGAAAACTCTACGTTCTGCCATTATCATCACACTCCAGGACATGACACTGAGCGTTGTTGCGCTCTCAAAGCTGT
The DNA here is from genome assembly GCA_037957365.1 of Torreya grandis. Taxonomy (NCBI): domain Eukaryota; kingdom Viridiplantae; phylum Streptophyta; class Pinopsida; order Cupressales; family Taxaceae; genus Torreya; species Torreya grandis. Next base: position 2,201,072 of record JARHVA010001228.1, on the reverse strand, counting down.
CATTCATCAACACCGGAAAAAGGATTCCCTTCTCATCAAGGATCCTCTTGCCCACCTCTTCAACAAAACATCAACCCTGACTCATGCCTCTCCAACCTCATCACCTAAATCGGGATCTCCACGCTGGAATATGGTGCCTTTGACCCCCTTATTCAACATTAACACTGTCCATCTGACCACTAAACCTCAACCGACCTTAACCAATCTTTCAAACATTCTCCCTACCCGCTGGGGGAATTCATCCTTCATCCAAACCTCGACCAACCGTTCAACCCAGTCTCTACCACATATCAATCACTCATCTCGACCAAGTGTCCATCGACCCAACCCCCGACCAATTATTCGACCAGTCTCAACCAAACTTCAACCAAATATCAATCAACCAGACCTCTCGACCAAACATTCAACCTTTTTCAACCAACCAACGACAATGTCAACCAACTTCACATCCATCAATCAACACCTGACCAATCTCAGAAGAAGCAAATTGGGGCAAGTTTGCCCCTAATTGACTTGGACCTTATCATAACATACAAGCATGGCCCAGGGTCTTATTAGACCTTAAACCCCTTCTTATGTCTTGCATCTTTGACCTTTCTTCTGTTAGTCGAGTACTCGCCTACTTGACACGTAACTTGAGCTCGTCCCTTGAGCAACCCTCGTACTCTTAATCCTCATTCCTTTCAACCCTATTCCCCTTTAACAAGTCCTCTACGACCCTTTTATGATGCATGGATGCTTTGTCCTAATAGAAGGGGAGTCCTTGAACTTCTACAGCCTTGTCCGTGACTCTAATCAACAAATCAAAAAATCAAAATCAAGATGTCAAAACATAATCCAAGCTCACCAAATCAAATCAAAAAGACAGACTGATCCCTCGAAGGACAGCTGTACTATCATTGCTGTATTACTAGACTGATCCCTTGAAGGACAGCTAGGCCAACTTATCAAACATTATCAAGCACAAATATAGACCACTCCCTCGAAGGATGGCTATGACTAAATCTTGCTACAAACAACAACTTTTCTTAGAAGCTTCCTGCATCGATCAGCTTCCCAACATGACCACTAAATTAAAAGACATCTCTATGTAGGCTTCCCGCATCGATCAGCCTGCACCAAAAAAAAAAAAAAAATGGGTCATGGACTTGGCTTGTAGTTGTCTCAGGGTCTCCTATAAAAAGGGGCAAGGTTATTCCTGCTCTTAAACTGGGTCACCCTATCCTCCTCCTATTACCTGCTCAGGGGACTTCGAGCTCACTTTAATGTCAAAGTGATTCGATTACCGTTCTAACACCACACTGGTCAACGACGTAATGTATGAACGGGGCTTTGGTTCTAATAACCCCTATCTATGCTTCCTTTCTGGTCCTTGTCAGTGAAAGAGCAATTTGCCTTTCATCTTTTCTCTACACTTTGGTCACATTTAACCACATCAATTGTCGACTCATCCTTAAACCAAACCCACTTCAACATTTTCAAACCAACCTCAACATTTTCAACAAGACATCAGGCATCGCCTTGTCCTTTTCACATAGTTTCTATGGACACCAATACACATGGAAACTACAGACCAGACCCAATTTATGTTAAGCATAAACCAATACTTGCTGAAGCATAAATAGACTTCCATTCATTTTTAGCATGCATCCATCACGACTATGAAAACTTGCTAGAAAGCCTCTTGACCACTGTGACATCTATAGCATCATCTTACCCTCGTCATTTCAACACATGACCAAACTCATCATCAACCATTTTGACCCTCACAGTCTGAACTACATTGGTCTGAGGCCCTATGACTAGGGCTATGTAGGCAGCACTCAGATACCACATCCTCTGAGGTTAGCTCGACCACCCCCATTTGTTCGTCTCTTTGATGGACAAACCTTCTCTCCTGTGACTTTGATCACGCCCAACTCCGTCAACTTTGACCAAGACCTTTGACCAAGACCTTTGACCAAGACCAATCATTGACCTTTGACCAAGACCAATCAACCTCTTTGACCCTTCCTCCCTTTTAGGGAGAACTACATCGGCCTGAGGCCCTTCACACAAGGGCTATGTAGGCAGCACTCAGATCACATGATGTTTTTTGAGGTTAGCTCGGCCGCATCCTTTCGTCCATCCTCTTGACCAATGACCATTAGAGATCATGCGTATCTCCTTCGACCTTCGACTACTTCCAAGCCAATGTTGCCTTGGTTGTTTTTGCATGTGTGCTACCTCACGGCTGGTTAGCAGAATTGTCTGCAGACTATTTTTTGACCCTTCGCAAGTATAGGATCGCGAGCTGGTTGATCCCTACTACTTGTGGCATTTTCGTGTTTTCTGGGAGCACTTCCTGAGCCTGGGATACCTGGAACACGATGACCATTTGGAGCTTCAGCTTAGATTGAGTGACCCGATCAGCAGACGACTAAATGCTGGGGCCCGGTTACTTCAATTTTGGCACTCCTTAACCCTCGACATGCGACAATTTGACCCTACCTGTCCCGTGACGTGGTATACGTGCAATCACGACTTTTGCAACGTTTTCACTCACTTTTCCTCTTTCTCATCCACCTTTTGTCAAATCAGCACCCGACATCAGGTTCCTTCCCTCGACTCCTACTTTGAGGGGGAATACCTCATTCATACTTCGGGGCAATCCACATCATCCTTCACCTGGGGCAACCACCTCCTATTTTTGTCTTGCAGTTCATCAAGAACAACCAACAAGACAAAAAGGGGCAAATGTAGACACCGCAAACGTGTCTGCACCTTGGTTCTCCCCCCTTGTCCACCTCAAACCCCGATCCTAACCCTTGGCCTTAGTCCCCTCCATTCATTTGATTAAAATAACTTAAATATTTTAATTAAGTGGCCCCCTTTCCACCTCACCCTTGCCACCTTGGATCCTCCCTTGAATCCCTCCACCTTCCCCCTAGCATTTATTATGCCAAATATCCTCATTATCTTCCCCCCACGCCCATTTAAGCATCCTCGTGACCGTTCTTCCCACAACCCCTCCCCCGGCGGCGTGCAAGAATGCGCATAGGCTATTTTTAGTCTCTGTCCCCATTCTACCACCGCCGACATCAGTGACCCTTCGGCCGACGTCGGTGAAACTGCCGGTGTTGGCAGCCTTCATTACCCCTTTCTGCATCCATTGCAGCCCCTAGACCCTGGAGCTCGCAAACTGATTTCTCTTGGTGTTTTGGCATTCGTTTCTGCTCCTCTTCGCTTCTCTGCCTCTCTCCCTGGTACACAGCAAGCTTCTGCAAGTGAACAATAGGGATTCTTCATCAGCAATAGGCTTCACATCCGGCATCATCAATAGCAAGATCAACACCTTCTTCAGCAGGGCACAGGTAAGTACTCTGTTTGTTTTCTTCATGCTTTCTAGTCATTTCTAAACTAGATTTAGCACTTCTTTCCCTCAGTTCTGACTGTCACCCAGTCGAACCCAAATTCTTATCTCCCTGATTGGCTTCCTTATCTCTCTGTCCCTTTCTGTCCATTTGACTCTCCTGTATCTCTGCACAGACCCCTTGACTGCCTCAAATCAGACTCAAACCCGTCCACAGACCATCCTTAAACAGACCACAGACCAAGCCCAGACCAGACTCTGCTTAGACTCGACCAGACCCTGCCTAAATCCCGTCCAAGCCCACTGCCCCAACCAACACCAGTCATTTCCCCCACCGACGTCGGCAGACTAACCGACGTTGGTAGACCCGACAACCGACGCCAATAGGACCACCGACGTCGGTGACTGCAACCAGGCCGACAGCTTCTTCCAGGTAAGCCTTTGCTTTCTTTTCTCTTTCAGTTTGCTATCATTTCAGTCCTTTTTAGCATTTTGTCTTTTTATCAGACTTATCTTATCAAAATAGTGGGTTGACCTCCCTTAAGGAAGTTCTCATACTTCTGGGAACAAGCTTTTGCTTGGCAACCCACCACCTATCCATCTAACATTTTCTTGTCCAAGTTTTCTTCTTTACAGGTGTCATTCCTCCATAGCCAAAGAGGGGTGCCCACAAGCGTCTAGATTTACAGTGCGCAGTCTATATCCAGGTACTTCCCATGCCTTGACCATTTATCTCTTTAGTTTCTTCTTTCTCTTAAATCTGAAAAGCGAATTAGCGATAGAAACAACGCTATTAGAATAATTTGACTCTTATATCTTACAAACTATTCCGTGATCTACAAATAAATTTATTGACACAATGGATTCACTTGCTTCACACATACCCTCTTTATCCTCTTCCTCAAAAATCTATTTCACTATGCATCACTTAACATTACCCTCCTACGCATCAACTAACATCCTCTTTATTGGCAGTGTAACATCCAACCCACATGACTTATGGTACAAAAAACTCATGGATTATCCTTCCTTTTCTATTACCCCTTATGATATCTTTAATAATAGGAGATGTGCCTTCATAAAATGTGCCGCTTATTACACTATGCTAGGGGGAGTTCTCTACAAGTGAGGTTTTGATGGTCTCCTCCTTATATGTCTCACTAGTACTAAGACTCCCACCACTATTAAGGAAGTCCATGATGGGATTTGTCGTGTACATTTAAATGGTCATGCATTTTCCAAGTGTATCCTTCAACTCAGCTATTATTGGCCAACACTCCATCAAGATTGTAGTGATTACATTTGACATTGTGTCAAATGTCAATAACATGCTAACCTCCTTCACATTACAAGTCATGAATTACAAGTTTCCAAATACTTCTAGACTTTCTCCCAATAGGGATTAGATCTAATAGAGGAGATTAACCCTCATTCCTCTCTCCATCATCATTTTATCATTACTACCACTGAATACTTCACCAAGTGGGTCACGACCATCCCTCTCATCTCTACTAAGGTTGACAATTTTTTTGAATTTATCAACCATCACATCATCTATCATTTTGGTATCCCACATAAAATTATAACAAATAACAATAAATATTTCAAAAAAAATACTATTCAAAGTCTTTGTGACACCTTTGGAATCAAATTAAGCTTCTCATCACCGTATTATCCATAAGCAAATGGATAGGTAGAAGCTTCTAACAAAACATTGACCAAAATTCTCATGAAGGTAGCCAATGATACAGGTAAGGATTGACACACACACACATTCCCTTTGATTTATGAGCTTACTACACTAGCATTCGAACCCCTATGGGTGTTACACCTTTTTCCTTGGTCTATAGGATGGAATTTGTTTTGCCTCTTGACATTCAAATTCCTTCTCTTCGCATTTCTCTAAAAGATATACTTACTAATGATAAATTTTACTAAGAACATTTGGCTCAACTCGAGTTGCTTGATGAACACCATCTCATATCCCTCAACCAACTCCTAATCTATCAAGAGTATATCAAACATGCTTACAACAAAAACCTCAAAGAGGGATATTTCAATATTGGAGATCTTGTCTTAAAATAAAATCAACATGTGACGAACATAGAGAAAAGTAAATGGGGTAAGTTTGTTCCTAATTGGCTTGGACCCTACATCATAACTCATAAGTATGGCTTAGGAATTTATCACTTATTTTCTCTCAAAGAAAGCTAGAACTTGAGCCTTTAAATGCCTTACACCTATGACCATTATTTTGTTAATTAAGTGATGCTTCACCTCATGTTTAACTTGAGCTCGTCCCTTGAGCACCCCTATTACATTCATCTCCCTTATTCTTAACCCTTACTCCTACACACTTAGTTAACCTATGAAGTGCTATGGTTTTTCCTTAAAATTGGAAAAGCCCTAAGCCTCTATAGTTTTGTCCATGACTAAAAGTAAAAAAAATGGGATATGTAGGAAATTTTTAATCTATCAAGTTATGATTCTCAATGTAGACTTCTCCCTTGAAGTATAATTGCGTACCTTCTCTTTGATACTATCAATAGACTAATCCTTTAAAGGGCAACTATTTAAACTCAAAAATAAATTCTTAGACCACTCCCTTAAAGGATGCTAGGCCAAGATTTGTTATCAAGGGAAATAAAAACAAAATAAAAAATAAAACAAAAATCTTCTCATATTGATCAGCTTCATATGGCCTTAACAGAAACAAAATCCCATTATAGGCTTCCCACATTTATCAGCTTACACATAAAAAAATAAAAAACTTTAATTCATGGACTTGTCTATAGTAGCTCTCAGGTCACCCACAGAAGGGGCATACCATCCCCACTATGAAGGTTATGCTACCCAAACACTCTCATTCATTTTACCTTTTTCCCCTCATACTCTTTCAAGGGAATTTGAACTCAATTAACATAAGGTGAAAATAATGCTTCTATGACAGACAAAATGGTCAAAAGATGAAAAACATGAAAGAGTCTCATATTCTTGAGCCGATTTATGTTATGATTATGGTCTTTGCTAGTACACGAGCATTCTACCTCTTTATTTCCCATCCCAATCACATGTCAATCTCTCTATTTAGATGAAAAATTCATTCAAATAATAACATAAATAGGATATCCATTTTAAGCATACACCATCATAAATATAGAAAAATGCTAAGATGAACCTAACAAATCAACTATGCATATACCATCACACATATGGGAAATGCTAGTCTAACTCAACTAATATGCTCAACATTAACATAATATAACCATCCACATCAACATCATCATCACTATCATAAAAAATGCATCTAAAAATCACAATAACACGTCTCATATACATATATGCTCAATATGAATGTACATCAATAACTCATAACAATATCATCTCTCCCTCAAAATATACATCTCTCATCTTTAGCTCATAGGCCGGTGTGTATACAACATATATAACAAAATAAAAATTTGGTGCTCAAAATCCTTAAGGCTATACACATGGTTATGAAAAATTAGTGTCATTACCATTATTTTCTTGTCTACATCTATGTAAACTAGAAGCCATTGCATGTGTCATTGATCTCTCTTGCTCTCTAAACTCAGAATACCTTTGAATCTATGGGAACTCACTGATGGCCCTCTCATAATAAGAAATCTCATCAAAGGTAGTGTTATACCTTTTTAGAGATACAATATATGGTGGTCCCATCACACCTACTAAAGGCCTAACCTATACTAGTCTGTGTGGTGGAGGAGGAGTAGCCTAACTTGCTACTCTCAAACTATCCCTCTCTATTGTCAATGTAGTAACTTGACCCTATAATACCCTAACCTAGCCTTGTAATGCCCTGACCTAGCCCTATAATGTCACTACCTATCCCTATAAAACTAATACATGTGCATGAGTTACATCTTGAGCCTACACTACTACATCTCAAGCATGTATTATTGCATCTTATCTCTATCTCTATCTCACTAGCTCATCTCTATCTCGCTAGCTCATCTATCTCTGACTCATAATGTGATCTATAAATTAACAAGTTACTCTACCTATCCTCTGAATGAAGGGTATGTCAAGTAGGGTCTCCACATAATATATTCAAATATCAATCCCTCTATCATGCACCTATAATGATCAATATCGCACACTATGTCATCTACTCAGGTTTGGGCCATACCATCTCTCCACCATCTAAAACCAACCCTAAAATTAACTAAAATCATGGTAGGTAACCCCAATGGTTGTGTCACCATGATATGATCATATGCCCAATAATAGAATAAATTCTTGTCACACAAACTATATCATTATCATAGTCTCAACCCCCACATCTCTCTCTATAACTGTGCTAGAAAAGTTGGTCCCCATGTAAATATAGTTTATTGCTCAACCATTTATGCCAGAACACTTGTCAATGCAATAAGAAATCTCCCACCATCTGCATCCAATAGTGCATACATTGTAATCCCTATCATCATTGAGATACTCAACTGATGTTGTTCCTCATCAACAGTGTATAATGGCTTGCAGGAAAATCTCATTGAGTGATAGGTCACCTCACTAACATGTTCTCCAAATAATGTCACCATGTGAATATCATACTCCTCTCTCAAACATGAGAAGAGATCCTCACCCTAGAGTGATAATCATAAAATCTTGTACACATCCTCCTATTTCACTTTCAACTCTCTGATTGGCAAATAAAAGGTGTTGGTGGTGTGATCCCACCTCTCGATCAATGCTATCATCAAACTCACATCTTTTGCAACTCTAAAATATCATCACACTCCCCCTAAACCTATGGTTACCATGTGCTCCTAATAATCTAGGGTGACATCCCTCCTCATATGCATCAATAGTGTAGGTAGGTGATCCTATAATGTTAACTCCTATCTAGCTTGCATCCATACACACACACCTCAAGTCACATACTTTCTAATATAACCTACCACCACTTTTTTCCATTCTCTCTGGGAGAACTACATTAGCCTAAGGCCCTCAACTAGGCTATGTAGACATAACTCAATCGATATGGGGTCTTCTAAGGTTATCTCAACCATATACCCACCTAACTATCTAACTTTCTCTCCCATCTCCACCCTAGGCCTCATTACCTCTCTCTCAACCCTAGGCCCAAATTCCTATCATAATTATAGGCCTCATGGCTTATATCCCTAACCTTCAACACTATGACCTATATTTTAAGCCTTAGGTCCCCTTACCTATTTTAACTTATCCTTTCTTAACCATTTACCCTAACACAAATTTAACCATACCTTAGATTTTTTTCCTACACATTGGGAGAACTACATTGGCTTGAGGCCCTCAATTAGGCTATGTAGGTAGCACTCAGTCAACACGGGGTCTTCTAAGGCTAGATCAGTCATTAGGTTCATTGAATACTTCAATTAGGGATCCAAAATTAACCTTTTCTCCTATTTTTGGTTCTTTAAGGTCATTAATATCAATTTTGTATGCCTACATTGATGATTTATGTTGGCCAACATCGGCAGACCCCACTGACATCGGCACTGTGTCGATCAACATCGGTGGACACCACTGACATTGATGACTATTTCAGCCTAGGGTTGAACAACCTATCTCCCAACTTTAAATTTAAGCCTAAAAACTACCCCTAAACCTCTCCCAAATTCATCTAAACCTACCATCACCTCATTTACTACCCCTCTAATAGCATTCTTTCCCTACAAAATTCAAATTTAGCCTAAAATAGAAACTTAACAAATTTAAATTCAAAATCAACTTGAAGGGGATCTTACCTCATCTCTTCATCCCCTTTGGGTTGGAATAGCTAGCACTTATGGTGGCATGCCTCTAACTAGGTCCCCTCCTAGCTCTGCCATCTCACCAACACTCAGAGCTCTTTTTCTCTCTAATCAAATGTTGCAAATAAGTATTGGTGGGCCACTAAACCCCTTTTTATTAGGTTTGATCACTCATCAATGTCATCATCCTTAACCTAGCCGTCAACATTGGCACTATTTCCTATCAACATTAGTGACATAACTGATGTCAGCACTCTTTAATTAGAGTTTCCACCAATAACCACAACCCTTTAGACTCTAACCCTAATCTGGGGTAACTTGGAGATCATGTATATCTCCCTAACCATGGAAACCAACTTGGAGATCATGTATATCTCCTTAACCATGACAACCACCCTTGGAGATCACTTAAATCTCCACCCACGATGACTTCAATTGGAGATCAAAAATATTTCCTCGAGCATTGACCTTTTTAAACCAACCTTGCATTGTTTGTATTACCCACTTAAACTATCTCACTATAGTTGGCTATTATACACACACATGTATATTAGGTATTTTAGATGGTGACTAAGCTAGTCCTATCACCTGCAACCTTTTGTGTTTCCCAAGGGCACTTCTTACCTCAAATACTGGCACACATGGACTATTAGACCTATAACTTTGATTATTTTGACCTTATCAGCTATCACTTATAAGCTGTGATTTACTTATTTCTATCTGAGTCCTCCTCCACCTTACCTATTCTTTATTTTATCAACTATAGCTCATATTAGTATACGTACAAGCAATGATACCACATTCTCATCCACTTACCCAATTCACTCCTTATCAAATTTGTACTTGATTCTAATTTCTCCTCTGTTAGTTCCCATTTTGAGGAGGAATACTTCATCCAATACTTAGAGCATCTAACTCTTATTTTTGTCTTGAAAATTGTTGGTACAAATTACAAGACAAATAGGTGAAATATAGACACCAAAATTATGTCACACACATGCGTAAATCCCTATGTCAAAACCCCCTTTGAGCCCCTTTTCAATAATAATTATCCTTCCTAACCCATGCTTTACCCCTCACACATTAAATTCATTTAAAATATTTAATTAAGTTAATTTAAAACCACTTACACCACCTTACCTAGCCACCTCATCCTAAGACTAATTCTTACCCTCTGAGTCACCTCAAGACTTAGTCCCCTTATCTTAACTACCCATGACTTGTTCTTACCCTAAAAATAAATTCCTAACCAACTACATCCTTCTTAAATCTCCCATTTCTACCATTTCCTAATGGATACCACATGTGGCATGATAAATAATATAAAATAGGGTAAAAATATCCCTTTTACCTATTTTCATGCCACTGACGTCGATCAACTTATAGCTGACATTAGAAGGATCATCGATGTCGATTACTTAAGATAAACTCAAAACTAATGTTCAAGTTAGTAGAAATTAAAAAACTCATTTTTATTCACATACAAGCTTTTGGAATCCAATTTTTAACATCTTGGCTTATGGTTACCTTACAAAAGTTAATCCAGACTAGGAACCAGGCTCTTGAGAACCAACAACACACGCTTGTTTTCTCTATTCAAGACATTTGTTTGGCAAGCCTTATAGGAGCCATCCATTTGACACTTATCATTCAATCACCTCTTTAGTTAAGTACATCACTTATTTTTTAAGTCTTTAAGCAATTTCTTTATAATCACTTTATATCTACTATTTATTATTTTATGCATTCCTGACTAAACCCCTATGAAGGAGTTATAAAGCTTCCCCACTTATTTCCCCTTGTTCCAACACACAAATCCTTTGACTAAACCCATCTAAATAATACTCTCTCTCTCTCTCTCTCTCTCTCTCTCTCTCTCTCTCTCTCTCTCTCTCTCTCTCTCTCTCTCTCTCTCTCTCTCTCTCTCTCTCTCTCTCCCCAACCTTTTAGACCTAACAAAAACCATTTCCCAAACCTAGAAAAGCCTTCTACAAGTTTCTAGGAAATTATTACCCCTACCGACATTGGTCTCCCAATCGATATCGGTCACACTTGCTCATCGACCTTGGTAGCCTACTGATATCAATAATTGTGGATTTTTAGTAAACTTTCTAAAACCTACCTAGATAACTACCAAAATACAAAATGAATATACCACCTACAATCTATTATTCTCTGCTACACTCAAGTTGCAAACATTGGTAACATATCTCTCTTTTACTCTCTCTTTCCTCTCTCTTTGATGTTTATTACTCTTTTATTTCTCAAAAGTGGACTATAATCCCTAAATAAGTTTGACACTTCTTAGAACAAGCATGTAGCTTGGCAGCCCCCTCATATATATACTAATAGATATTTTATGGTAGTGATTTCTTACCTACAAGTAGCCCTCCCTAGCCAAAGAGGAGTGCTCACAATGTCTGGATATGATGCGCAAACCAATTCGGGTTCATTCTAATCACTTATCCCTATCTTTCTTATCTATTTTTCTTTAGACTTGAAATGGACACAATTTTTGTGAAATAAAGTGACAACATTGATCAACAGTTAAGCAATATATTGTACACTCTTGACTTCAAAATGGCTTCATACTTAGTATATAAAACAACATCTAATAAAGCATTATCTAGGTTGACTACCAAAGGGATGTTGGAAAAATAGCCCATCTATGAATATTACCCTCAATCGACTCTTTCTAAATACTTCAAGCACTATAAGAGGGTAAATAATGCATTATTTTATGAAGTCATTTGTAAATTGAATGTTGCTTTGAAATCCAAGAGAGTATCTGATGTAGTTTGGGAGGTAGTTTCCCATTTTGGATGTATTTCCATTCAATTCATGAATTTCACATATATTTCCCAGTTTTTAGGCCAACTCAGGTTCTAAAAATTGCTTTTCTTATTTAAAAATTTGAAGTAAGTTGTCTCAATAAACTTGAGTTACATCATCCGGTTTAAATTGGAATTGTGTTATGTCTTTGCTTCTTGTTAAATCTTAAGTAAAGTAGTTTAGTAAACTTGCAAAGCACTATTTAAAATAACCCAAGGTTTTGAAGTTCATTCACATGTTCAAATTCATAAGTAAAAGTAATAAGGGTTTGAAAGTCTGAAGTATTCACAAGCTTGGACCAAATCAAGATTGCGGAGTTACTTGACTTTATAGATCAAAATAAGCAAAGCAGTTCATGAAACCTAATAATCATCAAAATGATTACATGAATTTCTTCACATGTGTCACTTATTTGTCATTAATACATGGGTTAATATAAAATTATAAATGTTCACCTCATTTCTTACCTAGGTTTCAAGTTGTCTAATCTAGTTGCTACCCCTACAAATCTTGAGTGACACTGTTTGAGCTTCTAGAGAAATTTTAGAGCAAATTATTCACAACCCATTTATAGTCAAGGTATTTAGATTATTTCCCCTTTGTTTTCATGTTTCCATTTTGGGTGTTTATTTCATTTTTCCTCTAATAAATTTCATTCACCATTTTGAGGGTTTCTCTACGGTTTCTTATGTTCATTAGTTGTTTTTGCATGCTTAGGTGTTATTCAAAATTATAAATTCTTCAAAAATGCTTGGCATGTGAAAACCTTAAACAAAATCCCAAAACATTGAATTTTTCTACAAATCCCTATCATTTGACCTAAATCATCTTACTTAGATTTTGAACAACTTGTGACTTACTTAGAGTCCCGATCCTAAGTAACTGGTCTTAAAAAAACCCAAAATTATCCAAGGGCATTGCTTTCTTGTATTTTGAACAACTTCTTGCTTACTTGGAGTTATGATTACTCATTTCTTCTACTTCATCAGGTTTTACAACCCAAGTAGCTTTCCTAAATAAATTTAGAATTTTAAATTCTTGTCACTTACTCAGAGTCTTTAACACTAAAGACTTGCGGAATACCTAGACCTTCTTGGAGTTATGATGGCCTATTACTTAGAATGAGTTTCCTAGAGTTTTTAAGGTTTACTATTACTAGAATTTCCTAATGCCTGAAGCTTGTTTAGGATTGATACTCAAGACAAAAGCTTAACTCAGTTGTTCAACCTTTTCTAAACTAGCAGAAGCAATTACTGAGTTTTCAAAAGTATTTGCTAGATATTTTCATTGTCAGTCAAGATAAATGTCAAGAGTAGAAGAATAAGAAGAAAATTTGATTGAATAAGTTCATGAGCTTGCATTTGAAGAAGTTTTAGGACTAAGTAGGAAAGGGAAGATAAAATCAAAGAGATTTGATAAGCCAAAAGAAGCAAAGATGAAGTGTGAATACAATGGATATCCAAGTTATTTGAAATCAGTGATATTGACATGGAACATGTTTCCATATATGAGTTATTAGAAATATCTAAAGCCAAAATCAAAACACCACTCATGCAAGCAATGAAAAATATCAGAATCATACAAACTGAAACTTTTCTAAGATCTACATAACTTCTTGAGTTTGTCCTACAATGTGTTAAGTATCATTATTCTCTTATTAGGATAGTAAAAGATACTACTAGTAATGTGGTGGTCAGATTAGATGTTCAGTATTTTGACTACTATTTGAAAATCCAAGCAAGATCTAAAGTGCTCAACATATCAATGGAAAAAGATAAAAATTAATGGGAGAATAAAAAAATAGATTGCATCAAGATAATGAATAAAACTTATTTGAAGAAACCAAAGCAGCCCGCAAGGTTTCCAAAATAAATAGTAAGGTCTAACTTGGTCCAAGAATTTGATGATGTCACTCATTTATTATGTAGAATCAATGGAGAGAAGAATGCCAAGAACTTTTCCACCTGGATGTATGCCTACATATGGGCTATTGATATTAATAGGAGTTCTGATATGATAACATTAATCAAAAATTGATTAACGTATTACAAACTCTTGAATTCAAAATGATTTCATACTTAGTATATGTAGAAGCATCTAATAGAGCCTTGTCTAGGTTGACTACAAAAGGGATATTGGAAATAGAGCCCATCTATGAATATTAATCTCAATTAAATCTTTTTGAATACTTCAAGCACTATAAGAGGGTAAATGATGCATTATTTTATGAAGTCATTTGTAAATTGAATGTTTTTTTAAAAGCCAAGAGATTATCTGATGTAGTTTGGGAGGCAATTTCCTATTTTGGATGTATTTTCTATCAATTCTTAAATTTCACATATATTAGAGTTGGTTTTTTCATAGGGAATCCAGTCAAATTGCTAAGGTATCCTAGTGATAAATGTATTTTGATGGAGTGTGGAGGTAACTAGTGGAATTACATGATCTATAGTCTAAAATTCACCAGTCTTCAATTATTTTTCCTATTATTATTGGCCATTATCATTGTTCAAGCATTTATAAGGCCAAAGCTATACAAATGGAGATGTACCATAACTAAAATCAATCACATGTTGAGGCTAGAGTAAATTTTGATTATAGAGGCATAACACAAAACATATTTTCTCTTGAGTATATGCATATCCATACTATAGAAGACTTCTAAATTAATTGTAGAGATTAATTTGAACTGAGAAGAAGAGATAGCATCAACATGATTGTTGATAAAATTTATTCTTTTAATTTCACTATAAATATTGAAGACATGGAAGATGATGGGCAAGTGATTCATGATTCTTATCTTGTAATAGGAGGAGATAATACTCCAATCCTATAAATTGACTACAATAAAAATCAAGTAAAGACTATTATTGAGAGAACTTATGTGGTTCTCACTATGACTTCAACATGGGTTTTTCTGCATGAAGGAGCTAGTAATGACAAAAATTGGCTAAGTAAGTCATAAGAGGAAATCAATACAAGGAGAGATTAGTCAAGAGCCCAAGAAGAAGTTAAAATTGAAGAATAATGTTGATGATACATATTATTTAGTGAAAGAAAAGGATCCAATTCAACCAGTTACCCCTATATCTCCACTGGTCTCTTCCAAAACTATTCCTACTTATATCACTCCTATTTCTACATCACCCACCACATCTTCATCTTCATTATCAGTGAAAAACATACAACCAATAATGAAATATGTAGATCCATCCTTACTCATGCCACCTTCAAAGTCTCCTAGTTTCAAACCTCCTAAGAAACCTATTAAAAAGGAGACTAATGTTCCTCCTCCTCCACCTTCATCCTCTCCAAATACTACTCCTCCTCCACCTCCTTCTCAAGATTATCCCACCATTCTTTTTATTTATAACCAAAAAGAGCCATATTAGGTAACTACTGGAGACGTAATCTCTTCTCATGAGGTATCACAACAAAATATAATAGCTAAACTTGAGGTTAAAGAGAAAGAGGCAGAGGTAGAAAAAAGAAAGAGGTAGAGAAAGAAAAGATGAAAAAATATTTTATAATGTTGTTTAAAGTGCTCCAGATGTAGATGAAGTGTCTTCTTAGGAGATAGTGGTGATAAATAATCAACATCAAATGGCAATACATTCAACCACTTCCACTGGTACAAATTTCTCTTCATGGTTGGCATTGCAAATAGCTCCTGAGTCAAAACAAGAAATTAACTTGGAGGAGATAGACCTATAAATTCTGATAATTCTTGATCATAAAGGTAAAAATCCAAAAGTGCTAAAGTGACTTCAAATCTGATAATTAAGCCTTTAGGTTAGAAATATGTAGAGATATTAGTTCTTCCACAAGGCAAGAATAAAAATGAAATCATTGAATAAGACTTAACCATTACAAAGGTATCCCTTGAAGAAGGCACTATAAAGGGTCTAAAGCAAGACACACAAAACCTTATCAATACTCTTCTTTAGAATTTTGATGAAAAGAAGGTTGATGAAGTGAATTTAAAATAATAAATTTCTAAATTGTGTGAAATAATTTCCAAAGTGGCAAGATCTGCTCTAAAGTAATCATTAATTATAGGAGATGTATTTGATCAACAAACCATAACTAAGGTAGAGGAAATTGGTTACAAGGCCAAAGTAGTTGATGAATGGATAGGAAAAATGTTACAAACTACACATAAATGGTTTCTTGAGGTCTCAAGCACTTTGGATGACATTGGGAATAAATTGGCATAGATGAAAACATTGATGAAGGAGATTGAAAGTGAGAATGAAATATCTAAATTTCAAAAATAAAGAATTCAACAAATAAATGACTTAAGTGAAAAGATTTTGATTGAAGAAAAGATTGTTCTAGAGGGATCAATAAAGAAATCAAAGTAAGAAGAACATATCATATCTTTTTACATGTGTATTTTTAGAGAAATTCTTGAATAAATGAAGACTCTAAAAGAGATGATCACAATGTGAAATTAGATCTAGAGGATTGTATCTTCTATCTCATAAATGTTTGGTATAAAAAAATGCCAAATACACATGAGCAATTACATCAAAAATTCAAGCAATTAATTGAAAAGACCATGAATCATTTCATAACAAAATCTATAAAGGAGTTAATAAAAAGTAAACAATAGGTCAAGAGGCTAGAACCTAGGCTTGAGAAGGTAAAAGGTTATTGCAAAAAGATGGAAAGGGAACTATTGAGAGTGGAAATAGAAAAGCAATCAGTTTCCAAGTCAGAAGACGCAACCATCTAGTTCATAATGTCTCAACACATCAAGTACAAGGAAAAGTGTAGATCAAAAGTTCACAAATTAGAATGATGGTTATTTCTTATCTTCTCAACAACTTTTATTTTCTTCATAAATGTATTTTAAGTAATTAATTTGTAAGTAATGCCACTCAGAGAAGTTACTATTAAAATTAATTTGCTTTACAAGATGTAAGACTCAAGTAACTTGGCTAGATGTCATTACTTGAAATCATTTTGTAAAAATAAATAAATTAATTGATCTCTACACAACATGTAAAGAGGTTGTATTTGATCAAAATAGTGAAACCAAGAAGCATTACATGTCATCAACCATTGCATGCCACATAGGACAAATTCAATGAAGATGTTTCTCAACAGTTTTCAAATTTTAACACAGTATATGGGAATTCAAGGAGTTGTCTCCTAGTTGATTTTAACATCTGAAATAGTATAAGAGTGAAGGCTTGTGTTCTAGGGGGATGGTAATTTTTTGAAAGAAATTGTAACTATGATACAAGAAAGTTTAATCAATTTGAAACTTTTTGTTTAGATTTCTCTATGTTTTTTGTATGAACTTTGTTCAAAGTGAATAAGAAGAAAGTTTATTTCTAAGGAAATTTGCATCTAAGGAGATATTTTGGGGTATTTGTGAAGATTAAAATGGTAAACTTTATGTTATCCTTAAATTTGAGAATGAACTCTAGTTTTTTTCTTAATCATTTATTGAAATAATTATCATATCTTATATGTTTATCTATTTTGTATGGATACAATAAGCTCTTTAAAACTACCTATTTTGAAGTATAGTTTCTTTCTTTGTCACATATTGTATTCATTTCATTCTCTACTTCTCATAACTTCCTTATATATTCTTTGAATCAGCTACTTACTTACTACAAAATCACTTTGTTATGGTTCATGAACTTTGTGATTAAAGTAATACCCAAAAATAAGGTAACTTGTGCATATCCTATGAATAATTAGTAAAAACTATGAATAAATAAAAGTGTGAATAATTAGAGTAGATAATCATAAAACATATGGGAACTTTACTGTTAAATGAAGGGGATTTAATCCCATGATTGCCTAGGTACTTTTGCTAGCCTACAAAATATCTAGCCAATAATTTCTGGTGACTCTACTGGGGAAATAAGAACTTAACTTAACCATAGCTAAATTAGATTATCCACTCAAGGGTATGATATATGCAAACTAGTGATCATTTCTCCAAAAATTGCATGTTTTCCACACTACCATATAAAAAGGTACATGCAAATTAAAGGCACACTTATGATTAGAAATGCATGTTTTTTGAAGATAGCTTTACTCATCTAAAATAAATGTTTTGTTTGTCTCAAGTCATTACATGTCATTTAATTTCTCATGAATTATTTACTTATAAATCTAAATTAACTTAAACAAATCCTTAGAGAAGCATAGGCATTTCAATCTAGCAAATCGACCTTTCACAAGGGTAAGAAGAGATCAATGCCAAACAAATGACTTATTTAAATTGCAAAAATGGTTTAATTTCAGATTTTCTCCCCAAATCAAAACAATAAGAGTGAGTCTTTCACTTGTGAGATAAGTGTGAACTCTTGTGAATCAGCTACAACGTAATTCTTCAAGAATAATCCAACCTTCTAATCCTTAATTCCTTATTCTCAGAAGAATGGAGTAATAACTTCCTGTCCCTTAGAGGTCAGTGATTGGCCCATTAAATTTAATTCCTCCTCTCCATGACTTGCTTAAGGGTTCAAGAAAGAACTTTTCCAAGTTCATAAGGGATGGAAAATAGAGTTTATATGAGCATTTAGTTGCTTTCTTTGTAGCCTATGGAGTGATTAGTGTTGAGCATGAAGATGTGTCAGTTAGACTCTTCATTGAATCTTTACATGATTTCGCTGTAGAATGGTTCTACCATTTGGCTTCTAGCACCATAACCAATTGGGCCACTATACATGAAAAAATTGAAAAAAACTTTAAAGTTGTTGAAGATTCATACATATTACTCACTCAATTGACTCAACTTAAAAAATATCCACATGAATACATGCAGGATTTCATTGTTAAATTTAACAAACTACTCTATAAAATACTTTAGGCTACTCAACCCACCAATGATAACTATAAGTAATTTTTTATCAATACTTAGTTACCAGAGGTTAGCTATCATCTATGTAGAGCATATCTTGATGATTTAGTAATAGTTTAGAAGATTGAAACAGAGGTTAAAGATGATCTTATCATGGCTGGAAAGATTAATAAGATAAATTCCAAGGTGGATGTTTATGCTTCAGCTACATTACAAACCACTATAGATCCCCTATTGTATAAATTGGCTAATAACATGATAAAATTTAAAAGGTAAATTGCTCAAGGTGCTCATGTTTCTCCTATTAGGAATACACCTACACACAATTTCAATAATCAGAACCAAAATCATATTATTAGACCTCCACAAAGACTAGTAATTGAATATGTTTCAAAAAACCATGTTGAAATGAATGAATAAGATCATATGATTGATGACCTTGATCAAAGATTTGCTAATGAAAATGACTTTGTAGATCTTCTGGTGATTCCAACATAGGCTACCTTGAATATCAATCATAAAGTGGTTATGAAGAAATGATTGAAGATGATCATATTCACTCTTTTATAGTATTTACAAGATCACAAGTTTAACAAGATATTGAAAATTCATCCAAAGAATAAGGGAAATAGAAAGAAGACTCTAGATCATATGTTAGCATTCTCAAAATAGGTAGTCCTTTACATACTTCTCTTGCTCCAAAAGATAAAAATGTAGCATCTTCTTCTTAACCTCATAATCTAGTCACTCATACTTCTGAGGCTTATCTTACTTTGTCTATGACCATCCCTTATTTTGAAATTATTGATCACATCAAGAAAACCAAGATTCAAATGTCAAAATCTGAATACTTGAGGTCCTATTTAGATAAGCTAAATAGGCTAGCTAAGTACATTCAAAGAAAATGATCAAACTATACAACCAATGCTTCAATTAGATTTTCTAGATAAGAGGATTAAAATGATAATTTTGGTAGCAAAAATTCATGTTTCCTATGAGATGTTGTTGAGTAGAAAATTATGCAAAATCTTGAGGGAGAAGTCAAGATGGATTAGTCATGTGCTCATATTCCAATAAAAAGTGTAAATCAAAAACTTGAGCCTGATAAGAAATCCAAGTATACAATTTCCAATTCAAATGATCTAAGATCACATATCCTTTTTGAACAATTATATCATAGAGTTTATTACCTTGAATTAGGCAAGGAAATATAAGGGCTAGAAACACAAGAAGAAGAGAGAATATAATTGCTAGAATTTGATGGTAGCTATTGTTCATTTGGTTTGAGTGTTGGGGTTGTACTTATATCACCAGATGATAAGGTATATCCTTATTCTTAAAAGCTTATGTTTGAAAATACTAATAACACATCAGAGTATGAAGTGCTATTATTAGGACCAGAAGAAGTAAATAAAAAGGAGTGATACTTCTAAAGTCATAAAGAGATGAAGAGTTGATAGTAAGGAAAATTCATGGAAAATACTAGGTGAAGAAAGATAAGTTGAGGCACTACTATGATCGAGTTTTGAATGCAACACTTGATTTTATAGACTTTTCAATCAATTATTTTACTCATGATTAGAACTCTAGAGCTCATTATCTTATGGTGACTACAGCTCTGCTCATGTCAAATCAACAACCTATACTTTTTCAAGAAGGTGGATATAGATTAGAGATGGTCTTATGTCCAAAGGTTCTAGACAATGTCAATTAGTGGTAGGTCTTCAATTATGACAAATAGATAGTTGCTTTCCTTGAGCAACAAGATAATTTTGAAGAATTGTATTTTGAAGGAAGTAGTTCACTTCCATGTTAGACAAAAAAATGTAATACTAGCCTTGAGCATGATGATAATGAAGATGTGATTCAATTGAAGGGAAATAAAATTCAAAATTGGTAATTTTTTTAGCAGAAAGTTTTAATAAGCATGATCAGTTTTTGAATAAAAAGAAAGAGTATGGAGATATTTATTCTCTAAAAGTACAAGTTAATTTGGGTATTGAGGAAGAACCCAAGATGGTCAACATTGGAAAAAAAAATTCTAAGAGGAAAAAAAAGCATTGATTAAGCTTCTTAGGAAATATATTGATGCATTTTCTTGGTCCTACATAGACTTGAAGACCTTTCAACCAAAAGAAGTACAACATTACATTCCACTTCAGCCAAAAGTAAAGTCTTTTAGGGAAAAACTTTGCCATCACAACCCAATTATCTTGGGTACTATCTTTGATAAAATATAGAAGCTACTTGATGCTAAAATTATTTATCCCATTCATCATTTAGAATGGTTAGCTGACATTTCCCAATAAGAAAGAAGAATGGAGAAATATATTTGTGTGTTGATTTCCATAATTTGAATCAAGATTATTTTAAAGTTAACTATCTATTTCCTATTATGGATCATACCTTGAAAGTAGTTACAGGCTTAGAAATATTATCCATGTTAGATGAATTTTAAGGTTATAATAAAATAAATTGGCAGAAGAAGATCAATATAATATGGATTTCACAACACCTTGGGGGACATTTGCCTATCAGAAGATGACCTTTGGGATTGTTAATGTTAGATAAACTTTTTAATGAGTGATGGATATGGCATTTGCACATTTAAAGAATGAGAGTATTGTTGTATATCTTGATAACTTCACAGTCTTCTCCAAGAAAAGAGTTAATCATTTAGCTGATTTAGAAGAGGTTCTCATCCAATGCAAGAAACATGGGATCTCTCTAAATCCCAAGAAATAAATATTTGTCATGATTGAAGGGAAGCTTCTTTGTCACATCATCTCAAAGGAAGTAATGAAGATTGATCCAAAAAGGGTGAAATTTATTTGAAGTTTACCTATGCCTACATCTAAGAAAGGGGTACATTCATTCTTTGCTAAGGTTAAATTTCTCAAAAGGTTCATTCCTAACTTTACTAAGTTAACTCACCAAATTTTTGGCATGATGAAAAATAATCAAGATTTAAAGTGGAATACTAAAGGTAAGATGGCATTTGAAAATATTAAAGCTGCCATAGCTCAAGCTTTAGTGTTGGTTCCCCAAATTTTAGTAAGGAATGCATTCTCTATTATTATTTTTCTAAGCATACTATGTATGCCATACTTCTACAATAGAATGATGAAGTTATTAAATCTCCCATATCTTTCATGAGCCAGCTATTGAAATTTATGAACTAAAGTATATAGATGGAGATTGTTATAGTCAAAGCATGCAAAGATTTCAAGTACTATATCTTGTTTCCACATACTAAAGTATATGTACCTAACACTACAGTTAAATCTATTCTAACACAGAAATATTTGGGATTGCTAAGAGGCACCTAGGTAACTAAGGTTCAAGAGTTTTATCTAGATATAAAACCAACAAACCTACTAATAGAAATAGGTTTGTGCTAACTAATAACAGAAAGTAAACCAGATGATACTAATATGATGGTATTTTTTATTCAATATGAATTAGATGAAAATTTACCCATGGTTATTTTTATTGATCTTATTGAGGAATGGTATAATAAAATTGCTTTTTTTAGTAACTTATGGAGAATGTCCATCTCATCTTACACATAAGGAAAAATGGACCATCAAGCTGAAGTAAAAAGATTGTGTCCTTTAGGACAATGGTTTGTACATAAAAGGAATTGATGGTGTCTTCCTCCATTATGTGGATAAATAAAAACAAAATAAACTACTGGAATAGTTCCATGATAGATCATGTAGAGGTCACTTTTCAGCATGAGTTACAACACATAAAATCTTACAAGCATGGTACTATTGGCCTACTCTTTTCCAAGATACTTTGGATTGGGTTTTTTAATGTCAAGCATGTCAATATTTTGTGGGACATTTAAATTTATCAGCATTGACTTTAAAACTAATCATAATCAATGAACCATTCCATCAGTGAGGCATAAATTTTATTAGCACATTGAATCCTTATTCAATTGTTGGCCATTGTTATGTATTAATTGCCATTGATTATTTTAGAAAATGGGTGGAAGCCATTCCTATCAATCAAACTAATTTTGAAGTTTTATGTGATTTTATTAAAGAAAACATTGTAGTGAATTTTGGTGTTCCTCACAAGATAGTAATATATAATATAGTTAACTTTTCTTCAACTGAACAAACTCATTTCCATTATTTACATGGAATAAAATTAGTTCATTTAATATCCTAATGGGAATGTACAAGTTGAATCAAGTAACAAGAACTTGATGACTATCATTCACAAGCTATTGGAAGATAACCAACACACTTAGCACAAGAATGTATTTGATACATTATGGGCTGGCAGAATCACTCCAAAGAAAGCCATTAGCATGTCACTATTTTAGTTATTGTATGAAATAGATGTTGAAATACCCATCACCATAGAGCTACTTGCTTTGCAACTGTCTAAGGCCATTGAAGATTTAATTTATCAATATTCACTTGATAAAAGGATTATGTTTTTTTCTAAGCTGCAAAAAGTACATGCTCAAGTTGTTGACCATTTAATTGATCATCAGATGAAAGTAAAGAAGACTTTATATAAAAAGAATAAAGAGAGGAAGTTTGAATTTGGTGACCTAGTCTTTTTATGGGATAAACAAAATGAACCAAAAAGGATGCATGTCAAATTTGATTAATTGTGTAAAGGACCTTTCACAATAAAGAAAGTTGTTGGAAAGATAGATTCATCTTAACTTATCAAGATGGAATTGAACTATCATTGCCTTACAATGGGCAGCACTTGAAGCTTTACAAAATCTAAGAAACAAGGTAACACCTATATTGTATATAAATTAAACATCAATTTTTCTTTTGTATAATTAATTTTATTTTTCTATTCATTTATTTTGAGGCTTTTCATGATTGAGTTTTACATGACTTTGTACCCAATAGACAAGACTCAAATCCAGATATACTAGGATTTCATCCTTTTTTCATTATTTTTGATAGAAACAAAGATGTCTTCAGTTTAAACCAACTGGTGTCCCCAAAATTTCATAATTAGAAATTTTGGGATACAATTATAATATTTTTTGCCTTTTGTGTGTCAAATATCCTTATAAAAAAGCATTCCCTTGAATAAAATTTAGATTTTAGTAGTTATCATTGTAATTGATTTCATTACCAATTGCTTCAAATTGATCTAGAAGGTTAGAAAATGTTTGCTTGGGTCATTATCATAAAATCCATTTGTTCATATTTCTAAGAAATTCTAAAAAACTAAGTATTTGGAATCATTTCTAGGTCAACTCAAGTTCTCAAAGTTTCTTTTCTTATTCAAAAAGTTGAAGTAAGTTGTCTCAATAAACCCAAGTTACACCATCCAGTTCAAATTAGAATTGTGTAATGACTTTGCTTCTGATTAAAGCTGAAGTAAAGTAGTTTTGTAAACTAGTAAATCACCATTTAAAGCAACCTAAGGTTTTGAAGTTACTTCACTTTCTCAAAGTCATAAGTAAAATCAATAAGGGTTCACAAGTTTGAAGTATTCACAAGCCTAAACCAAATTAGGATTACGGAGTTACTTGACTTCGTAGACCAAAATAAGCAAAGCAATTCATGAAACCCAACAATCATCAAAATTCTTACATGGATTTTTTCACACATGCCATTTATTTGTCATTAATGCATGGGTTAATATAAAATTAGAAATTTCATCCTCATTTTCTACCTAGCTTTCAAGTTGTTTAACCTAGTTGTTGTCCCTACGAATCTCGAGCGACACTGTTTGAGCTTCTGGAGTGATTTTGGAGCAAATTCTTCACAACCCATTTATATTCAAGGTATTTAGATTATTTCCCCTTTGTTTTCATGTTTCTATTTTAGGTGTTTATCTCATTTTTACTCTGGTAAATTTCATTCATCATTTTGAGGGTTTCTCTATCATTTCTTGTTTTTATTCATCATTTTTGCATGCTTAAATGTTAAAACTTATAAATTCTTCAAAAATGCTTGGGATGTGAAAACCTTAAATAAAATACCAAAACATTGATTTTTTCTATAAATACCTATCATTTGATCTAGATCATCTTGCTCAAATTTTGAATAACTTATTACTTAATCAGAGTCTTGAACCCAAGTAACTGGTCTTAAAATATAAAACTCTCAAAGGGCATCGCTTGCTCAAATTTTGAACAACTACTTATTTATCTGGAGTTCTGATTACCCATTGCTTCTACTTCATCAGGGTTTACAACCCAAGTAACTTGACCAAAGAAACTAGAATTGTAAATGCTTGTGACTTACTTGAAGTTTTAAACATTGAAGACTTACACAATACCCAAACCTTCCTAGAGTTATGACACCTTGTTACTTAGAATCAATTTCTCAAAGTTTTCAAGGTTTACTACTGATAGAATTCCCTAATGCCTGAAGCTTGCTTAAGATTTTTACTCAAGATAAAATCTTAACTCAGTTTTTCAACCTTTTCTAAACCAGTAGGAGCAATTATTGAATTTTCAAAAATATTTGCCAAATATTTCTAGTATTAGTCACAATAAATGTCTGGAGTAGAAGAAGAATAAGCAACTCTAATTGAAGACGTTCTTGAGCTTACACTTGAACAAGTTACAAGACCAAGTAGGAAAGGGAAGATAAAATAAAAGAGAGTTGAGAAGCCAAAAGAAGCAAAGATGAAGTATGAATACAAGGGATATCCCATTGAGTCTTGTATTGCATCTAAGTTATCTAAAATTAGTGATATTGACATGGGACATGTTTCCATAAATGATTTAGTCACAATAAATGTTAGGAGTAGAAGAAGAAGAATAAGCAACTCTGATTGAAGATGTTCTTGATATTTCACTTGAAGAAGTTATAGGACCAAGTAGGAAAGGGAAGATAAAAGCAAAGAGAGTTGAGAAGTCAAAAGAAGCAAAGATGAAGTGTGAATACAAGGGATATCCCATTAAGTCTTGTATTACATCTAATTTATCTAAAATTAGTGATATTGACATGGGACATGTTTCCATAAATGAGTTATTGGAAAGATCTAAAGCCATACTCAAAACACCACTCATGCAAGTAATGATAAATAGTGTAATCTTGCAAGCTACAGCTTTCCCAAGCTTTGCATAACTTCCCGAGTTTGTCTTGCAATGTGATAAGTATTATGATTCTCTTACTAAGATAGTAAAAGATACTACTAGTAATGTGGTGGTCAGATTAGATGTTTAGTATTTTGACTACTATTTGAAAATCCCACCAAGATCTAAAGTGATCGATGTATTAATAGAAATAGCTAAAAATCAATAGGATAATAAAACAATAGATTTCATCAAGATAATGATTACAACTTATTTGAAGAAACCAAAATAACCCTCAAGGTTTTCAAATCAAATAGCAAGGTTTGGCTTGGTCCAAGAAGTTGATGACATCACCTAGTTATTGTGTAAAATCGATGGAGAGAAAAATGCCAAGAACTTTTCCACCTATATGTATGCCTACATAAGGGCTATTGATGTTAATAGGAGTTCTATTTTGATTGAATGGTCAAGGATGATAAATGATAACATTGATCAATGGTTGAGTAATGTATTGCAGATTTTTCACTTCAAAATGACTTCATACTTAGTATATATAATAACATCTAATGTATCCTTCTCTAGGTTGACTAAAAAAAGGATGTTGGCAATAGAGCCCATATATGAATATTACCCTCAATTGAATCTTTCTAAATAATTAAATCACTATAAGAGGGTAAATGATGCATTATTTTATGAAGCCATTTCTAAATTAAGTGTTTCTTTGAAAGCCAAGAGAGTATCTGATGCAATTTGAGAGGCAGTTTCCCATTTTGGATGTATTTTCATTTAATTCTTGAATTTCACATATATCAAAGTTGGTGGTTTCATAGGGACACTAGTCAGATTTCCAAGTTATCCTAGTGTTAAATAGATTCTTATGGAGTTGTGTAAATATATAGTGAAATTGCATGATCTGTAGTCTAAAGTTCACCATTCTTCAATTAGTTTTCCTATTATTATTGGCTATTATCATTATTTAAGCATTTATAAGGCCAAGAATATACAAATAGAGATGCACCATAGCTATAATCAATCACATTTTGAGGCTAGAGCAAATATTGATTATAGGGGCATAGCACAAAATATAGTTTCTCTTGAGTATATGCATATCCCTACTCTAAAAGACTTTTGGATTGATTGTAGAGATGAATTTGAAGTGAGAAAAAGAGATAACAGTAAAATGACTATTGAGCATATTCATTCTTTTGATTTTTATATAATTATTGAAGACATGGAAGATGATGGGCAAGTGATTCATGATTATTATCATGCATTGAGAGGAGATAATGCTCCACTCCCATAAATTAACTACAAAAAAATCATGTAAAGACTATTGCTGAGAGAACTTTAATGGTTCTCACTATGACTTCAACATGGCTTCTTGGTAAGGGCTACTTCATGAAGGAGCCAAGAATGATATAAATTAGACAAGTAATTTATAATAGGAAATCAATACAAGGAGAGGGTAGTCAATATCCCAAGAAAAACTTAAAATTGAAGAAGAATCTTGATGACACATATTCTCTAGTGAAAGAAAAGGAGCCAATTCAGCTAGTTACCCCTGCATCTCCATTAGTATCTTTCAAAACTATTCATAATTTTACCATTCTTACTTATATAAATCCTATTTCTACCACACCCACCACATCTTCATCTTCATTACAGATGAAAAATGTACAACTAATAATGAAAGATGTAAATCCATCCACACTCATGCCACCTCTAAAGTCTCTTAGTTTTAAACCTCTTGAGAAACCCATTTAGAAGGAGACTAATGTTCCTCCTCCTCCACCTTCATCCTCTCCACCTAATACTCCTCCTCCACCTCCTTTTGAGGATATTCCCATCATTCTTTCTGTTCATACCCAAAAAGAGCCAGAGCAGGTAACTACTAGAGAAGTAATCTCATCTCAGGAGGTATCATAGCAAAAGATAATAGTTGAACCTGAGGGCAAAGAGAAAAAGGTAGAGGTAAAAAAAAAAGAAAGAGATAGATAAATAAAGATAAAATAGTTTTTAAATTTTTTAAAGTTATCTGGATGTAGATGAAGTTCCTTCTCAAGAGATAGTCGTGAGAAATAATCAACAAAAAATGGTAATACATTGAACCACTTCTATTGGTATGTATTTCTCTTCACGCTTGGAATTACAAATAAATCATGAGTCAAAATAAGAAATTAAATTGGAGGATATAGACCTAAAACTTATGAGAAGTTTTGATCGTAAGGTTAAAAATCCCAAGAGTGCCAAAGGAACTTCAAAGTTGATAATTGAGTCTTCAGGTCAAACTTTTTGCAGAGATATCAGTTCCTCCATAGAGAGAGAATAAAAGTGAAGTCACTGAAGAAGACTTGGCCATTACAAAGGTATCCCTTGGAGAAGTCACTATAGAGAGCCTGAATCAAGACACATAGACTCAATACTCTTTTTTAGAAGCTTGATGAAGAAAAGGTTAATAAAGCCAAGTTAAAAGAAAAAATTTATAAATTGTGTGAAATAATTACCAAAGTGACAAGATCTACTCCTTAGTAATAATTAATTTTAGGAGATGTATTTGATCAGTAAACCATAATTGAGGTAGAGGAAACTAGTGACAAGGCCAAAATATTTGATGAATGGATAGAGAAAATGTTATAAATTGCATAAAAATAATTTCCTAAGGTCCCAAGAACTTTGGATGATATTAAGAATAAATTGGCACAATTGAAAATAGTGATGAAGAAGATCGTTAGTGAGAATGGAATATATGAATTGCAATAGGAAATACTTCAAAGAATAAATGCCTTAAGTGAAAAGTTTTTTATTAAATAAAATATTGTTCCAGAGGGAATAATAAAGAAAGTAAAGCAAGAGGAACACATCATATCTTTTTGAATGCACATTTTTGGAGCAATGCTTGAGGAAATGGAGACTTTAGAAGAAGATGCTCATAAAATGAAACTAGATCTAGAGGATTGTATCTTCTATCTCACAAATGTTTGGTTTGAAAAAATGCTAAGGACACATGATCAATTACATCAAAAATTAAAGTAATTAATTGAAAAGGCCATGACTCCTTTCATAGAAAAATATATAAAGGAGTTAATAAAAAGTCAACAAGATGTCAAGAGTCTGGAACCTAGGATTGATAAGGTAAAATGTTCTTGCAAAAAGTTGGAAAATAAATTAATGACAATGGAAATAGAAAGGCAATCAGTTGCCAAGTCAGATGATGCATCTGTCCAGTTCATGATGTCTCAACACATCAAGTATAGGGAAAAGTATGATCAAAAGTTTATGAATTAAAATGATGGTTATTGCTTCTCTTCTCAACAACTTCTATTTTCTTCAGAAATGTATTTAGGTAATTTTGTTTTAATTAATTAATTTGTAAGTAATATCACTCAAAGAAGTTACTTGTAAAAGTAAGTTACTTTGTAGGATGTAAGACTCAATTAACTTGGCTAGACACCATTACTTGAAGTCATTTTGTAAAAACAAATTACTTAAGCAAGCTCTGCATAGCATGCAAAGAGATTTTATTTGATCAAAATAGTGAAACTAAGAAGAGTTACATGTCATCATCCATTGCATGCCACACAGGTGAAATTCAAGGAGAAGGTTTCTCAATGGTTTTCATATTTTAACACAACACATGGGAATTTAAGGAGTTGTCCCCTAATTGATTTTGACATCTGAAATAACATAAGTAAGAGTGAAGGCCTATGTACTAGGGGGATGGTAATTTTTGGAAAGCAATTGTAACCATGATAAAAGAAAGTTTAAGTAATCTAAAACTTTTTGTTTTCTCAATGATTTTCATATTTTAACACAACACATGGGAATTTAAGGAGTTGTCCCCTAATTGATTTTGACATCTGAAATAACATAAGAGTGAAGCCCTATGTACTAGGGGGGTGGTAATTTTTGGAAAGCAATTGTAACCATGATAGAAGAAAGTTTAAGTAATCTAAAACTTTGTGTTTAGATTTATCTATATTTTTTGTATGAACTTTGTTCAAAGTGAATAATAAGAAAGATAATTTTTGATGAACTTTGCATCTAAGGATATCTTTTAGGACATTTGTGAAGATTAAAAAGGTAAACTTTGTGTTGTCATTAAATCTAAGCATGAATTCTAGTTTTTTATTAATCATTTTTTGACAGAATTATAATATCTTATATGTTTATCTACTTTATATGGATAAAATAATCTCTGTAAAATTACTTATTGATACAGTTTCTTTCTTTCTCACATATTCTAGTTATTTCATTCTCTACTTCTCAGAACTTCCTTGTATATTCTCTGAATCAACTGCTTACTTGCTACAAAATCACTCTATTATGGTTCATAAACTTTGTGATTAAAGTAATACTTGAAAATAAGATAACTTGTGTATATCCTATGAATAATTAGTAAAAATTATGAATAACTAAAAGTGTGAATAGTTAGAGTAGATAAGCATAAAATGTATGAAAGTTTCACCATTAAATGAAATGGATTTAATCCCATGACTACCTAGGTACTTTTGCTAGCCTAAAAAATATCTAGCTAGAAAAATATACTAGGTTAGAAGTATGTAAAATTTATAGGTTTGGCATACACCTACTAGGTCGACAGTGTCAATTTTGTCTATTTTCAGCCTACTGGGTCAACCCAATTGTTTTTAGTTCCCGATCCTTTGCATTTTCCTAAAAATGTGCCTTCTGACAATTTTCTTCCTAATTCCTTCAAACCCATTTTCCTAATTAGTTTTTCCTACCTAAAAAATTAATTTTGCTTCATTTTGACATCTAGAAATGCTAAAAATTATATTTTTCTAAAAATACACTAAATTCAACATAATACTCAAAAACTAGCTTAAGATTCATAGTTTCATACCTATAGTGCACCCACTGCTGCTTCTAGATCCCCTTCTCATCTATCATGTTGTCTCCTCACCATTCTAGCTCTTTTGGTATCTAGATCTCTTTTTTCTCTCTTTCACAAGTCAAAATAATAAAATGACTTCTCTTTCCTCCTATTTAAAAACACTTTTTAGAATTCAAATTCTTCAAATATTTTCCTACAGATTCCTTCTTTTGCTTATATTTTTATTTCTATTCATCCATTTTCAAAACCATAAAATTCATTGGATTCATGGTGATGTAGAGAATAGTTTCAATTATAATATACCTACTTTACAAAAATTTCAATTTTTGGTTATTTTTTGCACTAACTTCTACAGGTTTGCCTAGTGTTCTTCACATTGGATGCCTTCACATATCTTGTAGTCTACTTCTTTATATACAACATTAATCTAAGTAAAAGTACGTGTTTTTCAATTTTGTAATTTTATTTATCTTATTTGTTGATTACTACACTTTACTTAGCTTCAATGTTATGTGTTATCTTATTCTATTTCCTGAAGCATGATCCCATGTTGCACTTATGTAAAATGTGATGAGATTCAAGTGGGGCATATGTATACACATAATATTTTCAAAATTATATTAATTACTGACACTTTGCATCTTGGAGGAACCTATCGAGTCTTAATCTCTCTGAGTACATACCTTAATAGGTACATTGAGAAAGGAGTGGGTAGACCATTAGTGCTTCATAAGATTGTTATCCCTTTTGTCACTTGACATCTACACACTCATATCCTAAAAACATTTACCCTAAGCTTATTCTTCTCAGCCTTACCCATTCCAGTCATTTTCCATGTTTTATCTTTTTGGTTCTTACCTTGACCCCCTTTCAACTAGTTGACTGTACTAGGTCGAATGGTTCAACCATGTATAGTTTTTAGCTTCTGATTACTATATAGGGTTGATTTGGTCAAACCTATACTATTTATGGATTTTTTTCACTTTGATATTTTTTATTCCTTTGGCTGACCTAGCTCAAGACCTAGTGATTTATCCCCCAAAAATATAAGGGATCAACTAGGTTAACCTTGTATAGCTAACATATTTGAAAGGATTTAGGGCAAGATCTGCCTATATATACAAGTTCATTTCCAATTATTTTTAAGAATATAAGAAAATAATAATAATTAAATATGATCATCTACTTATTGACCATTCTACTTGAGGAATAAAGCTTAGGGTTTAATACTTTCTTTAGAGATACGGATCTTGTCTTATAGATAAGTCTTTTGGATTCATAGATATGTTATTTAGCCTAAAGCTGATTTATCTTTATTATCCTTACATACCACAATAATCTCTTGTGAATCACTTTGGTCGAGGGAGATATTGAGGCTCGATGGGTTCATCTTCAAGGTAAGTATTTCAAATTTATTTCTACTTTGTAAGAGTAGATAGATAATGCAGTTGTGCTTATTTCTTCCATGTATTAGGATTCTATATACATTAACATGAGTATATGTCTTCTATGCATGTTTAGTTTAGTTTGTTTTATTTCTAAACTCTACTTTGTGCCACAAGCTTTGGTGAGCACTAGATTAGATTTACTTTCTTATTATTAGAATAGAGTGAACTTTGAACTTAGTATTATTTTAGGGTTGTTACATGATTATGTTAGACTTTAGGCTTTAGAACCCTTCCTATCATGGTGTATTGTGATGAATGATCTTCCAATTGGGTCTAGTAGATCCCCATATTGGTCATGTTCCTACTTAACAAATGTATCCCTAATCAAAAGTGTAGGTATGCTTTATCTTTTATGAGCTAGGATTGATTTATAGTCATGATGTATTTTTGATTGCATATAGTTCACACTTTTTTCCATTATATGGTGAGGTTGTATTCTTACTTCTTACTCAACAATGTTGTTTTTCATTTTATACACCTTTTTCCATTGATGATTGAGATAAGGATTTTTAATACTCACTCATCAATATTGTTTTACCATTTTTTGCTTGCCCATATATTGTTTAAGTAAGGATTGTTAATAATTTTAAATTGATGTTTTATTACCATCTTTTTTGACATGTATCCTTGGTTTGATTTGGTGAGTTTGCCTTTCTTAATTTAGGTTTACTTGTTTAATTTTTTTGGTCTTTCATAGCCTTGAATTTTTGATTACCTAATCTACCCTTGTTTTTGACTTGATTAGATTGCTAAATTTCCAAGTACATCCCATCCACATAACACTAATTATCTTAGATTTCTTGCATTTATTTGTTTTTGCTCTTTGGTTTTGTATTCTTGGGTTTGTCAAAAGTAGTCTCTGTGCCCTCCATAATTAAAACTAACATAATAGAAAACCATCTAGAAATAAAGGTAAGTTAAGGTATGCATCACATTTAATTTTTAGTTATTTCCTTTTTAGTCATTTACTTTCATTTATTTTTTATTTAAAATACTACAACTTTTTTTTAGAATCAACATTATGTATCCTTATGTTCTTTATCAAAGCACCATCCCCTATTGTACCTTAGTGACATGTGATGAGATTTGAGCAATGCATATATAAAAACACAATATTTTAAAAAAATTAACAAATACTAATGTTTTACATCTTGTAGGAACCTATTGAGTCTCAATCTCTCTAAGTGCACACCCTAAGGGGTGCACTAGAAAAGGGGTGGGTAGACCATTAGTGCTTCATAGGATTATAGTCCCTTATTAACAATCCAACTAGCTCCTAAAAACATTCCCTAAGTTATTTCTCCCAATTTTCATACTCCTCCAATATTTTCCCTCTTTTCATCCCTCTTTTTCTCACCTTAATTCCCTTTTTTTAGTTGGTTATACTAGGTCGACTAGGTCGATCTTGTATAGTTTTGAGTGATTTTCACTTAGGAACTAGTTTGGCCTTTGGCTAACCTAGATCATAACCTAATGAATACTTATCTAAAATTGTGCTAGGTCAATTGGGTCAACCCTATTGATCAATATTTTTGGAAGGGCTTAGGGCTAAATCCTCCTATAAATCTAAGATCATTTCATCATTATTGTAATATGCAATCAAGAGTTATATTCACTTGCACTTCTTTACAGTTTGATCTTACATCATTCTACTTGAGGATTTTTAGCTTAGGGTTTCTACTTGGAGAATCTAGTCTTAAGAAGAAGCCTTTATACCATAACAACCTCTTATAAAGCCTATTTGGTTAAGGGAGAGATTGAGTCTCGATGGATTCATCTATCATGTAAGTATTCTCTAACTTTGATCCTATATTTAGTATATATAATTAGCATAAGTATTGGCTTTAAATAATATTACTCTTCATATTTCATGTATTAGGGTCTTACTCATACTTAGCTTAATTGAGATTCTCTTATATAGGTTTTGATTGTTTACTAACCCTTCATATTGTGCCACAAGCTTTGGTGAGCATTAGATTATATTTGATTTAATTGTCATTAGATTAGTGAAATATCAAACCTATGACCCCCTTAGGGTTATTGCATGATTATGCTTAGATTGGAGGCTTTGTAACCCTCCCAAACATAGTGTATTATTGTAAGTGATCCCCTAATTAGGTTTATCATATCCCCATATTGGTCATGCTCTTTCTTAACAAATGTGTTCCCAATAAAAATTGTATGGTATGATATATCTTCTCCAAGATAGGATTGATTTGTATACATGATGCATTTCTAATTGCATGTGCATCTTATTCCACAAATATAGCCTATCCAACAAGCACAATGTATGCCTCAAATTCTATGACCACCACCTTTACAAACCCATCTATTGGAAACACAATTACTTACGAGGGGAATTAGTCTCTTAAAAATTTATTTCACATGTACTTTATCATTCTTTAAACCATCAAAGCAATGCTAAGATATAGTAATGCAAAAAGAGTCATTCACATGAGCATAACACAAAAACACACATATGAGTGAGAAATCCTCCAGGGGAATAAAAACCATTGATATTTGAAAATGGAATATAGTCCTATAAGTCACAAGATCATAATTTATAAAATCACCAACTTCACGTAGAGCACCAACCCCAACTAGCTAAATTCCAACTTAGCTAGGCTTTAGCAAGCACCCACTTTTAAGGAGGCACCAACCCCCTAGATGACTCATCACTAACTTAGCCACATGATTTATTTTACCACATTTATAACACCTTATTTCTCAACCAAATGATAATTACTACTTCTTCATCTCTTCACACTCTTATCCCCCTCAAACTACCTTCTAGGTCTCTTCGCCCAACTAGGTCTTCTTCAAAATAGATTAGGTCATATGACCTTGATCCTCATATACAGTTCCCATATTAGATATTCATGATAGTTTATCTACACACCTATTATGTTATAAAATACCTAATTCATCTCTTAAAAATTCTATTTACTCCCCTTGCACACTCATTCTCTCTAACTAGATAATTATACCTATTAGGCCTTATTTTTATACTAGGCTCTTGCTCATAGGCCTCTTGGTCAGATATATACACTTTTCCACATATATTTTACACTTAAAAGTCCTTATTACATTCCATAAACATGAATCAATCATTAAATTAGGTTTTCCATAGCTCAAATGAACCAAATCCTTATTTAGGCCTTACAAAGACCTAATTCAATTAGGCTTTCATTAGTACACATTACCCTTTGATCTTCTTGGAATAATTTCAAAATTCATAAATATAAGGAACACTTCATATTCCACTCAGATATAACCCTAATAATCTCATCTTAGTTCCATGACACCTTTTATCTCCAATCACCACATGAAGCATGCCATTAGTTATATTTACATTAGGCCTTCACATACACAAAAAGGTTTATCTTGAACAACTGAAGGTAACATAATATTTAGACACAAAAACATGAAAATAATACATATAAATAGAACCTCCAAAACCTCAAAAAATTCATCAAGATTATTAGACTTCATTAGATAGGGCAAAAATACTCAAACCTTTTTCTTCAAATAGCCCACTTAGAACTTCCAGAACATTCCAAAACCCAGTCATGGTGACAATGACATTCAACACCTATAAGATCAATTTCTTAGACTTATAATACATGTAGATGATCTTATGATATTAGTATATGATTTTTAGATAGAAATATAACATGGTCAAATTACAAATATTGTTCTTCCAGACCAATATCTCATGACCTTACATCTCACTATCTCATTTTTACTAGATAGGTCAACTTGTGAGCAACTTTTTCACTATATTCACTGACCTAAAAAACTTCTTGTTTAATATAGATTTTTCACTTATATAACTAAGAATAAATAAAGAGATAAAATATTTAGAAAGGGTTAAAATAGATATGGTATAAAAAGTTGGTATAAATGCACATGTGAACCAGATGAAGTGGAGAACTCTTCTTTGGCTAGGGGAAGATGACTTGCATTAAAAAGCACTCAAAATAAGATTATTTGTTAGACAAAGAGGAAGGGTATATTTCATAGCTAGGGATAGATCTAATAAATCATGAGCTAGCTATGGAGGTTGTCAATCCACTCTTTAATACAATTTAATTCTAAAAGAAAAGAAAGGAAAGTTGCATATATGAAAGTAACATAAATAAATAATTTAAAAATGTAAGATAAATATTTAATAAACTAACAAAAGATATGATAATTTAATAAATTAATTTTATATTTTAGTCTATTAAGGTCTGGTCTAGTTGAGATAGAAAGTGGAGAAAAATAGGGTTTGGTCAAAAGGTTTGGTTAAATGACATAAAATGAGGGTTTTGCGACAAAGGTCTAACCATCACTTGTTAGGGGTAAACCATCATTGGTTAGGGGTAAACTATTGCCAGTTAGGTAATCATCAATGGTTACCTGTGGGTGAATGAATCATTTAGAAAGGTCTATCGGTAAAAGGGTGAGATCAAGTTTAATTTAGAAAGAGGGTATATTCACTTCTAATAAGGGTTTGATGATGGTAGAAGTGAGATAGTAGAGGGTCCAAGACACAAGAATCTAATATGTAATATGAGGATGAAAGATGAAAAGTTATGATCCAAGGAATGTGTCTAATTAGACAAAATAAAAGATGCTAAATCAACACAAAAAATTCTTACCTGATTTGGAGTGATTTTGGTAGCATAACGGTATGTGAGGGAAAGATGGAAAGATTTATCAAAGTTGTTGCCAGAATGCAAATAATGCGAATGCAATGGAGATGTGATCACACGAGATGAAGCAAGTGCACACCACATAGATGCTAAAGCAATTTGAAATTATACAAGAAGATAAATTGCACAAGATAAAATAGGAGAAATCCCAATATCTGATTAACATGAGATGGCCAAAGTGAAGAATACATATAGAAGAGCACGTAAGTAACTCCTCCACAAAAGGTGGTCAAGGTACCCCAAGAATAGACTGTAACTCCTCCATGAAAGGTGGTGATAAGGTGTTAAGAATAGAGAAGTAACTCCCATCAAGGGAGTTACTTATGACATTCTTATGACACCTATGACACATCTATGACACACATCTCCACATAAGCTAGCCTATCCCACAAATGTAGGAAAACTCCATGTATGCAGAAATATATAATTTCCCTAATTAAATAATAGGTAAAAATAAAAACCTACACTAATACCCCCCAATAAGCGCAACTTAGGTGGGCAGTGTGGAAATATAAAATGGGTTCCAGCTACTAAGCCTGATGAGGTACCCATGTACAAATGCAATCTCCCATAAGATAGAGAAAAGGAGAAAACCCATAGGAAAAAACTCCCCCCCAAAAGAGAGACATAAAATAAAGGAAGAGGCTAGTGGCCCCCCTAAAGATGATGTTGCTGCAGATGTAGACAACACCTCAAGAAGAGCTTGTAGATGAATGAACTTTCTCTCGGTAAAAGGTTTGGTGAAGATGTCTGTAACCTACTATGAATATTGAAAAAATATCAAGTCAATGACTTGACTATGAATAAGCTCCTGAATGAAATGCATGTGAATCTGTATGTGCTTGGTCCACTGGTGCTGAACTAGATTCTTGCAAATCTGAATGGTACTCTAGTTGTCAAAATAAATGATAGTGGGCTGCCTGATAGGAATGCCAAACTCAGAAAGTATCCCTTGAATCCAAATAGCCTTATTAGCTACATTAACATCTCCCTTGTACTCTACCTCTATAGATGATATAGCAATAACATTCTGCTTCTTACTAGACCAGCTGATAGGACCAGAACCTAGAGAGAAACTATAACTAGAAGTGGACTTGTGAGTTTGTGAATCACCAACCTTGTCGGAATCTATATATCCAACCAAGTCAACTCTATGCTAAATATGTAATGAATCCCATATCTATGTGAACCCTATATGTAATGCAAGATCCTCTTAACTACTTTCCAATGCATCTCATGAGGTTCATGCATGAATCTGGAGACAAGTCCCACTGTATATGATATGTCAGGCCTAGTGTGAGTCAAGTAGATGAGACTACTAACAAGTTATCAATATTGAGTGGCATCAACTAATGGTGAAGAAAAATCAGCCTCAAGATTGACTCCTGATAGAAAGGCAGTCAAAGATGGCTTGCAATCAGCCATGTGAAATCGAGCTAATAAGTCAAGAGCATACTTAGGCTATGCAAGAGAAATCCCTAAATCTGACTGGAAGATCTTGATGCTAAGGAAGTAGTGCAACAAACCCAAGTCTGTAATGTCAAATCTATCTTCAAGAGATGCCTTCACCATTGCAATAGCTGATGAAGAACTCCCGGTGATCAAAAGGTCATCAACATATAGAACCAAAATTAGGATCGAATCATCCTACCACAAGAAGTAGACATTGGGGTCAAAATGGCACCTAGTGAAACCCGTTGTGAGAAGGAAGGAATCCATCTTGGCATACCAAGCCCGAGGGGCCTATTTGAAGCCATAGATAGATTTCCTAAGTCTGCATACTAAGGAAGAATCTTGAATAAATCCTAGCAGTTTCTCCATGTAGATCTCCTCCTCTAGGTCTCCATGAAGAAAGGCACTCTTCACATCCATCTAGTGCACATCCCAACCATGTGTTGTGGCAATAGCGAAGGTGAGTTAGATAGAAGTCATCTTTGCAATGGGTGCAAAGGTCTCTAAGTAGTCAATGCCTGCCACTTGTGAGAAACCCTTGGTGACCAATCATGCCTTGTACTTATCAACTGACCCATCTGCTGCAAACTTGGTCTGATATATCCACCTACATCAAACCATATTTCTTCCCTTAGAAAGTGAAGTCAAATCCCAAGTGTGATTTTTGATTAAGGAAGAATATTCTTCCTCTATAGCACTATCCCACTCAGGTACCCTAGATGCCTCTCAAAATGTTTGTGGATCTAAAATTGAAGCAAATAAGGCATGTGGATCTCTCTAAAAATCCCCCCTAGTATGTCTATCATTTGTGGGATCTCCTACCCAAGTGCTAGCACTCTCAAGTGTCTGTTTGGCCCAAAGTGGCCTAGAAGTGGGCGAGTCAAGTGCTAACTACTCATCCTCTGACTAACTAGAGGTGGATGACTATGCATCACTGTCCTCGCTATTTGAACTTGAAGAAGAAGAAGATGTCTCTGTCTTAAGAACCTACTGTGGTTGATCTAAATTTGATGAGGAATTATCATGAAGAAGTAGATCTGATGAGGGAGAAGATGTGTCAAGTGTTGAGTCTCTAGGACTCTCCTAAAAATGGACACTTCTCTCGATGAACAACTCATGAGTGACTGGATCTAGAAGGTGATACCTCTTAATACCATTCAGATATCCTACAAAGATGCAAGGCTTGGACTGACATTCCATAGCTTTGTGTTTCTTCTTCAGTATGTGGGCCATGGCTAGGGATTCAAAAACCCTAAGGTGCTCAACATCAGGTTTCCTTTTATGCCAAGCTTCAAAGGGTGTTATCCCTTTCAAAGCTTTGTGAGGAACCCTATTTTGAATGTAGCAAGCACAATTGATGGCTTTGGCCCAGTATTGTGGTGCTAAGGATTTGGAGTGAATCATACAGCTACCCATCTCTTTCAAGAACCTATTTTTGCATTATACAACCCCATTCTTTGAAGGACTGTAAGTGACTATGCACTGCAAATCAATCCCCTATATGGTGTAAAACTACTCAAACCTATTACTAACATACTACCCTCCATTATCAGTTCGAATAACCTTGATAGATTTCTCACTCTATTTCTCAAAAAGAGCCTTAAAGTCTAGAAAATTTTCAAACACTTCAGACTTTTGTTTGAGAAAATATATCCAAGTGTACCTAGAGAAATCATCAATGAAAGTGAGGATGTACTTGGCCCTTATGAAAGATGGTTTGGGAAAGGGTCCTGATACATCACTGTGGACTAACTCCAAAGGTTGTGAAGCCCTCCAAGCTTTGCCTTTGTCAAATTTTGCTTTGGGATGCTTCCCAAGGGAGCACCCCTCGCAAAGTCCTTTTGAGAATTAGACACGAGGCAAGTCAATGACCATGTCATTTTTGCAAAGTTGTTCAAGGTAGCGGTAGTTAAGGTGGCCAAACCTCTCATGCCATAGTTTGCTAACTTCATCTAAATGAGTCAGCAATGTTATTGAAGAAGAATCCGGTGCAAAATGTGAGAAGGTGTATAACCTTGCTTAGTGATCTGCCCTACTCACTGCCACTGTATTATCACTATGCAACTCCCCGATAGCCACTAAATCTGGTGAAAACTCAACTCTCATGCCCTAACCAATGTGAGTGATTTGGTACACTGATAGGAGATCAGTTGAAAGAGAAGGAACACTTAGAACACTATTGAATGTTCCTCCTTCCATTTCAATTGACCCTCTCCCTACAACAAAAACTGATGTGTCATCACCCAAACTAATTGAAGTCATGTTACAAGGCTCTAAAGATGAAAACTCAACTAGTGAAGAGCCCATGTGGTGAGAAGCACCCGAGTTAATGACCCATGAAGATGTAGAAGCTGCTATAGCTACAAGGGGCTTGCCCTTTTCTTTCTCCTTACCCTTGCCTTTTGCCTTGTTAGAATCTTGGGTAAATGAATTTTGCTTGATGGACTTAGGAACACCTATGTTGTGCTTCTCTAGAAGATGAGTTAGGTGATCTATTTATTTCTTCATGCATTTATGTTCATCATGCCCTATATTATTATAATAGGCACACTTAACATTCTCCTTCTTAGGTTTAGCATTGGAAGAGGAAGACTCAGTGTTGTTTTTGGCAGGATTGTTGTTTTCTTTCTTCTTCTCCTAGTCCTTGTTCTTTTTCTTCTTCTCCTTTGTTGAAGTCTTATCCTTACCATTTCTAGATATCAAATATTGGGGTTGAGTAGACTTCATTGTGCCCATTTTAATTAGCTTATCTTGCTCCCTAGTCAAGTTGGCAATGAATGAATCCAAAGAAGGCATTTTCCATGTAGTGTTAAGGGCACTTTTTGTGGCATGGAAAGTGGAGACAAAGACTGAATAACATGGACCTAACTTTGTGAGAATAGAAAGGATGAGTTGATCATATTTATTCTCTATCCTGCATTCTTTTAATTACAATCTAAGGGCCTTAAACTTAGTGAAAAAGTCTTGTAGGGTGTCAAAGTTGCTAGGACTTAGACTTATGAGTTCATTTTTGAGCTCATGACCTCTCATCTCATCAAGCTTCCCAAATAAGAGTTTTAAAGTGTCCCATATGTCTTTGGGAGTCTTAGAGGTTTCTAAATGGAAGAGAAGTTCTAGAGACATAGACAATCTCAGTAATCCATAGGCTTCATCACTACAATTGTACCATTTGACCTCTTTAGCATTAGTGTTGGGTTCTACTTCAGTACCCATGGTGATCCTATACAACCCTTTGCTTCTAAGAATGATTGACATTTTAACCTTCCATTCATTATAGTTGAAGGGTGTTAGGGGTTTAAGTTGAAAAGAATCCATTTTAAGCTGAATTTAGGTGAAGTTGTGTTGATTGCAAGTTGTAAATTTATGCAGAAAGGAGAATGAAAGCAAAGATTTGCAAGTTGTGAAAAGTAATCACACCCCCCCAAAATATTGAGCCCCCCCAAATATGCAAGTGCATGCTCAAAAGATGTTTGGCTCATTTGAGGATGCATCTTAGAGCAATCAGTGCAAGACTTAAGCAAACAAGACGTCAGACTCAGTCAAAAATGCATCCCAGGAGACCCAAATTTTAGGCACTTTATAAACTAGTGTGTTTTTGACAAATAACAAGCCTACACTAAGGAGAATTGAATTACAAACACTTTTGAAAAAAATGGCACCCAAATCTGAGCTACCGTTTGCAAGATATTAAAGGTTCAATTTTTCTGTAAACTAGTGTTTTTGCAAAAAAAATACTAAAACATTAAAAAAATAGCTATTTTGAGAGAGAAAGTGGCCTTCCAACCACTCATTAGATTTGGCATAGAGTGAGGAGTCCAAAGGAGGTCTTTGTGAGGGGGAATTGGCCTCCTACCAACCCGGGCCTCACCCTTCATCTTTGACAGGCGAAGATACAACTTTAAATCTAAACCCACAAATTATCAAATTATCTTAAAAACTTAATATTCAGTCAAATTGACAGATTTTTTTTTTACAAGTCAAATTTTAACTGAAAAAAATAAAGCAAAAGACAATTTGATGGATGCCAAGTGTCCAAGGGCCCACATGGGATGCCAAGCAAGGAAGGGGTGCCAAAAAAATAGTTCAGATTTTGCTTGCAAAAAAAAAGAAAATGAATAATCTGCAGACCTGCACGCTGGATGCCGTACGGTCTGATGGCATGGCTGTCTTACTTAGCATTGCAGGAAGGACTGCTATGTGGCATTGTATAAGGACACAGGAAGGACTGCTGCGTGACATTGTAGGAAGGCTGAAATGGGCAATCTTGTTACTGGACTGCGCCTCTCTCAACTTATTCAAATGACTGATTCAGATCAGAATAACTTTAAACTTGCAACAAGAGAAGCATGTCATGGAGCTGGACTACGCCTTGCTAGAGTTTCACACCTCATCCTACCAGATACCCCACACTGAAAGTGGCATCCAAGAATAGAAACCAAATTGTAGAGATCTATCTTTTCCTACAGAATGACCAAAAAAAAAGGAATTCTACTGCTTTTGCTAAAGCCACAATAGATCTATAAGATGTCTTGGAAAATTTTAAATTAGAATTAATTTTTTTTAACAAGTTTCTGTATGGATTTGCATGAGTTTTCAAGAAACTCTACCAAAGCTCTCAAATGCAATGAAGTTAAGCAAACAAACTACTAAGAAAGCAAAGTAAGAATTTTAGAATAAACTAATAGCATAACCAGACACATGATTACC
Organism: Torreya grandis; assembly: GCA_037957365.1. NCBI lineage: Eukaryota > Viridiplantae > Streptophyta > Pinopsida > Cupressales > Taxaceae > Torreya > Torreya grandis. Next base: position 2,158,102 of record JARHVA010001228.1, on the reverse strand, counting down.
GGAGTGGCTCTAATACCATATCAGAGTTGTTGCTAGAATCTAGATAATGTGAATGCAATAGAGACGTGATCACACGAGATGAAGTAAGTGCACACCACATAGATGCTAAAGCAATTTGAAATTATACAAGAAGATAAATTGCACAAGACAAAATAGGAGAAAACCCAATATCTGACTAACATGAGATGGCCAAAGTGAAGAATACATATAGGAGAGCATGTAAGTAACTCCTCCACAAAAGGTGGTCAAGGCACCCCAAGAATAGACTATAATTCCTCCATGAAAGGTGGTGACAAGGTGCTAAGAATAGAGAAGTAACTCCCATCAAGGGAGTTAATTATGACATTCTTATGACACCTATGACACATCTATGACACACATCTCCACATAAGCTAGCCTATCCCACAAATGTAGGAAAAATAAAAACCTACACTAATAAGATTTTGGTAGAGGTTCAAGTTGGTGGCTATTGGAGAAACCTTCATGAAGAATCTTCAAAAAGTCTAAAATACTTGAGTACCTATATGAATATCATCTGAATGTAGAATTTGGACATGTATTTTTGGATCCAATTCTCCTCTTGCTCACTTCCTTTTATAAGCAAAAATTAATGGAATAAGAAGAGAAGATTATAGGTTACGAGGCATTATGATGTGTTAGAGGATGAGGTGGAGGAAAGTATTAAATTTTGTTCTTGATTTCCTCAAGAGTAGTTGGTGATGTGTTTCTATCTCGATGACCTAACCATCAATGGTTAGGATAACCATTGATGGTTACCTTGACCATCATCAATCGAGGTACCGAGCAGAAGTGGGTTAAAAAGTGGATCAAAGGGGTGAAAATGGTATTAAGTGGTAAAAATGGGTTATTATTAAAGAGGAATCATGTTTGGCTAACTTAACTCAAAGGTGTGGTTAGATGTTAGGTTATTTCAACATACAAGTGTAGCTAAAAAGGGTTTTAAATAAGAGTTTGAGGTATTTTGATAACTAGAATCATGTGTACGGTTTTCTAGTGTCTACATTTTATCCTTTTTTATTATGTAGCTTGTATCTATAAGCTACAAAACAAAAATAAAGATGGTTTCAGTTGAAGTTTGGTTGAAGGTTAGTTTACCCCACATATGGGAGTAGTTCACCCTCAAATCAGGAGATGATGAGGACAACTAAATTAGGTCAGGGTTTGATGAATGGTGTGTAGTTAGTCACAAAGGAGAGTGAAAAAAGTGTGGTTTAAATTAGGGTATTTGTAACTCAAATATATGAATAAGATGTGATAAAAATTTGATATCCAAGATTGCATAAAGACTAAATATTTTAATATTAGTAAAAATAAGCTCAATGATAAGAAGATAGTTGACCAATAGACCACATGACCATATTGTGATGGCTGGGTGTCAAGATCCGGAAGCACACAATTGATTACTTTTGTATTAGCAACTAAATTCGGAATTTAACTAGAATGCACAAGTAACTAGAATTCAAAAATAACATAGAATATGAGAGACAATACCCAATTATATTAATACTCTTCCAGAAAATAATTACAAATGAAGAGATGCCACACTCTTCCACACCTTACAGGCTTCCCACACCAAGTGTATAGTAATTCACTTTCAAGAGTTATCTCTCTTAATATAGGTCACAACAAACAGCTTACACAGAGCTATTGTTCACCTCAACCAGTCAGTATGACTACTGTCAGTACACAAGTACTCCATGTACTTCAAGTAGATCTCCCATGAACTTGTAACAACTTGCAACTCAAATGATCTTACTTTGGAAGGATCTACCTTGCCTTCCTCTTTGCTCTCCGATCGAGTACACCACGTACTCTAAGTAGATCATGCCTGATCTTGCTACCTGTTGTGTTGTGATCTCCCTGATCTTGTTGCCACTTGTAAATCAACTTGGTTTTGTAACACCTGCAAATCTAGATCAAACACACACAAACACCTGCAGATCAATGATCTTACTTACCATGTAGATCTCCAAACTTGGCCTTGCACACTTGCTGACTGAGATCATACATACATGAAGAATCCTTCTGATTCTCCAAACCAGCACCCCTATGGATCTCTACAAGAACTTGCACAACCTGTAGCTCTACTTGATCATACACACTTGGCACCTTTGTGGAACTAGGAGGAGCTACCCTTGCTCTCTTTACACACTGAAGGAGCTAGCCTGCTCAACTCAACTAGCACACTTTACAATACATCCCATGAGTCTATTATATAGATCCCATGTAAACAATAATTAGACATCTAATTACAATAATTAGATCCATAGCTTCAAGTCTAAAATTGGCCTTTAACATGCAAACAACTGGTTCATTAACTAAATATTCATGTAACCAATAGTTCTAGAACTACACAAGCGATTGATGTCAGTCCCTATCTGCCTAGAGGTGACCGACATCGGCTGACTCCTGACCGATGTTGGCTGCTCTGACATTAGATATGACTGATGTCAGTTGATCAGACTGATGTCGATTGCTCTGCCACTCAGCAACCTCCTTTCCTATTTGCATCAGTGAAGCTTTTAGCTCCACAACCTAAAAATATCCCACTTGGAGATAAATAGCTACACTTTACCTGTACCTATACACCATCTAATTTGTTTCCTAGCTTGTATCCCTCTTCAAGTTCAACCTTGAAGACCAACCACCACAAACCCTGTGGTGAACCTCCTGTCATCCAAGTAACCTGCCGCATCCACATCTACAAACCCATGTAGAAAAGAACTTGACCCTACATCGCATGTATACCTATTGCTGGTCCATCTCAAATACCTGAGAATCCACTGAACTGCCCTCCAGTGCTTCTTTCCCAGATCGGTTCCAGACTTTTTTATAGGTCCCACTGCGTGGGCAACCTTAGGTCCAGTACGCATGTACTTAACCTCATCATGTGAATTAGGACACTGTTCATAGAACTGTCCAACCATCAGCATGCTGACTGGTTTCACACAATCATCTAGAGACAAAATCAACATATGACCTTCCATGTCTCTAGAACACACTTATGCCAAAGAATTTTGTTGCTCCAAATTCCTTATGACATACCACTAAACTAACTTTACCTTTAACTTAACAACCCTGCATGTGTGACCCTGCAACAAGCAAATACACAACATATAGTAACAAGATAATGTTGCAATCATCACCCAACCTAGTAAAGAAACACAATAGTTACAATGACATTGACTAAAGCCATGCTTTGTCATCCACCTGTCAAACCTCCATTATCCTGCAGCTTCCTCAAGACCATATGATTTGGCCTTCCATCTCACGTGTCCATTTTATCTATTCTTTAACTAAGGTGTCCATTCATCTTTTAGTGCTTTCATACCGGCTAATAACCCTACCAAATCTCCCATTTGGTTTTGCATCCTATTCATGCCATGCTCCCACTATTTCTTAGATCCTTCCTACTCTGTAGTGAGCAATGAGTATAAAGAAGAGGAACAACGAATTTGAGACTTACTTACCTTTTTAGTCTTCTATATGGGTGTTTGAGACTCCTTCATAGCTTGTTATCCACCTAAAATCTATTCCAGTGACTGACCTCGATCACCACATAGTTTGCATCCGACCGATGTCAGTTTCATGCGACTGTCCTGACTATCGATGCCAATTTTCCTGATCGACGTCGGTGTCTATCTATCTCTAACGTTGGTCCTCCTGACCGATGCCAGTCTTACCTATCACTGATGTCAATCCTCTTGACTGATGTTAGTCTTACCCTACCCAACACCACTGGCTCTAGTCTGCACATGACCGACATTGGCACCTATTTATTCGATGCCAGTTTCTCTTGATCGATACCAGTACCTGTGTTCTCCTGTGAGTGATGACTTTTTACCCGTGAACTTTCTTTAGATCAAAACCTTGTCCAAACTGCTCTACTCAGAGTTACTCAGTCCCATCCACTGATCTCTATCCATCATCTCCTCTATAAACACCAAGGCTTTCCAGTTCTTAAGTTTATCAAAGACATCTGACTTCCTCTTAAGAACATGCATCTCCTTCTTGCTCATGTGACCAAGCCTACAAAGCCATGTCTTCACAATAGAAGAAGAATCAGTAATATAAATAGATAGATAAATGATACCTACTTTCTTACCACCAGCTAATTCAAGTGCATCCACTGTGAGAGTTTTGTGCATCTCTCATCACCCAACTTTCTTGAAGAAATTAGCCACATCTTCAAGACTGGGACCTGCATGACGTCCTTCAACACCCATGTGTTGGCCGCCTGCAATTTCAGCTTCACTTCCCCTTTGCCAATTCTTTGACAAGGCACACCAGCCACTAAATAAATCTTTCCAAAGTCTCTAATGACCTTAACATGGAAAAATACTCTATTTCAGGCTGCATGGAAAGAGGCAACATAATCTATAAAACAAGATTCTACTTTATCCAAGGAACATCCCAGATCATCTTGTGTAACAACACCTACAACATCTACTTCTTCAGTTCCTTCATGTTGATCTTCTACCAACCAGCACTTTTTCTTTACTTGCTCTTTCTTTCCATAACACCATAATTGACCATTCGTGCTTTTCAATTTCTCCATTCTTAGTGTACTTTCTTCTGCCATTGCTATACTCCCACTCAATTAGAAACCCCTGAGAGTGACCTGTAATCAAACACAAACTTTCTCCCTACAACCTTAGCTCTAATACCACTTTGTCAAGATCTGGAAGCACACAATTGATTACTTTTGTATTAGCAACTAAATGTGGAATTTAACCAGAATGCACAAGTAACTAGAATTCAAAAATAATACAAAATATGAGAGACAATACCCAATTGTATTAATACTCTTCTAGAAAAGAATTATAAATGAAGAGTCACCACACTCTTCCACACCTTATAGGCTTCCCACACCAAGTGTATAGTAATTCACTTTCAAGAGTTATCTCTCTCAATACAGGTCACAATAAATGGCTAACATAGAGCTGTTGTTCACCTCAACCAGTCAGTATCACTATTGCCAATACACAAGTACTCCACGTACTTCAAGTAGATCTCCCATAAACTTGCAACAACCTGCAACTCAAATGATCTTACTTTAGAAGGATCTACCTTGCCTTCCTCTTTGCTCTCTGACTGAGTACACCACATACTCTAATTAGATCCTGCCTGATCTTGCTACCTGTTGTGTTGTGATCTCCTTGATCTTGCTACCACCTACAAATCAACTTGGTTTTGCAACACCTAAAAACCTAGATCAAACACACAAAAACACCTGTAGATCAATGATCTTACTTACCATGTAGATCTCCAAACCTGGCCTTACACACCTGCTGACTGAGATCATACATACATGAAGAATCCTTCTGATTCTCCAAACTAGCACCCCTGTGGATCTCTACAAGAACTTGCACAACCTGTAGCTCTACCTAATCATACACACTTGACACCTCTATGGAACTAGGAGGAGCTACCCTTGCTCTCTTCACACACTGAAGGAGCTAGCCTGCTCAACTCAGCTAGCACACTTTACAATACAACCCATGAGTCTATTATATAGATCCCATGTAAACAATAATTAGACATCTAATTACAATAATTAGACATCTAATTACAATAATTAGATCCACAGCTTCAAGTCTAAAATTGGCCTTTAACATGCAAACAACTGGTTCATTAACTAACTGTTCATGCAATTGATAGTTCCAAAATTGCACAAGCGACCGATGTCGGTCCCTGTCTGCCTGGAGGTGACCGACATTAGCTGACTCCTGACCAATGTTGGCTACTCTGACACTGGATATGACTGATGTCGATTGATCAGACCAATGTCGATTGCTCTGCCACTCAGCAACCTCCTTTCTTGTTTGCATCAGTGAAGCTTTTAGCTCCACAACCTAACACTAGGTACACTTGTTAGCCTTCTAAGAAAAATGGATCAGTGTTTGTGGGAGTATCTAAATTTAGAATTGATCATGTGTGTGGGTATCTAAAATTGAAAGTGATCTCATGGAGGACTTTGATGTTTTTGTTGCATAATAAGTACAAAATATTCAAATGTTTGATTGATCAACATGGAAAAGGTAGTTGATGTAGTCAAAAATACCTCAACAAGGTCATCACAAAAATATGCGAATGGTTTGGGTCAAAATATTCAACATTGTGATGGACATGGTTTAATTGTTCAAGGATAATGTTTAATAGTTGATGGTTTGAAAATAAAGGGATTACTGAGCTGAATCTAGATGCACTAAGCAAATAAACACTACCTACATAGTTCCATGGACATAGGATCCAAAAAAAACTTTAGGTTGTATGTAGTTCTGGTCCTAAGTGGATGATTTTTAAAAGAGGAAGGAAGAAGGAGAAGAGTAATCTCCAAAAACCCAAATAGTTTGAGGTGGCTTTCAAATGAGTTTCCCCAATTTGACATATCACATGGTCTAGTTTTATTTAAGGCAGTGTTGGTTCTGATCAAAAAAAGTGGTTTGATAGAGGGTAGAGAATAACACTCCAAGAACTAAGTGATGGAGAAAGAATCTCCAAGATAGAGGCCTTATTTGGTTTGGGGGTGAAGTTATGAAATAGTGAAATGTGGGAGAATTAGGAGACACCTATTTCCAATAGTCAATAATAGAAGGGAAAGAAAATAATCATGATGCCTTTTCATTGGTAAAGATTGAAAACATCACCAAAGTTAGGTGGGGCTTAGAGAACCTTATCCTTTTGAATGCTTTGTATAAGCATACTTTGGTTGATAAAATTGTGTCTTGATCATGTCATGTCGAGTAAGATCAAAATCCCTTGACTCATAGAGAATGAAATAAGGGAAATAAGTGGCAATTAAATGGTAAATGGGTAAATGGGGAATATAACCTTATGTGGGAAAGCTTGCCCTTTCTATAGGTAACCTAAGAACAAAATTTAGACAATTCTATGTCATATGTTCGATGTCGACTAATCAATACGAGAAGTCTACTTAAGGGAAAGATGATTGCAACTTCCTTGGGATGTTTATTTTGAAAAAGGGTCTATTTTGTGTTTTTTTTATATTTTTGAAGTTGATCAATATGGGATGCTTCAAGGAATTTATTTTTTAATATATAAATTGTAGACACCTAAATCTGGCCACTGATAACCTCCAATCAGGATTTTGACCAATTTCTACCCAAAACGCAATTTGGCCTAAAAACACTAAAACATGTTAAATTATGATAAATTGACATATTCAAGTGTTGATTTTGGCTAGGATATCACTAAATTTGGCAATGCAATTTGTGGGCCAGTTAACTTTGATCAGATCATTTTGAGTCAAAATGCTAATTTTGTTCTTGGGTGATCTGGATTGCTCTTTCCTATCAAATATCTTTCATGTGGCACGTATCTTTGTTATTTGATATTGGTAACATCCTAAATAGGAATATGGTTCCAATGTATTTGACATATCCATCCAATTCTAATCCAGTCAAATTTTGGACCAATAACAAGGCATTCTGATCAATTTGAGTAATTTGTGCATAAATTGCTTAATCATGTTTAAGAGCTAATTAACCCAAATCAAGGCCTAATTAATATTCCATGGAAACTTGTTGAATACTTGTTTTTAGAAATGAATATTAAATATCTACATAATCAGGTGACCTCATTTCTTGGGATGATATCCCTAGGCCATTAATGCCATAAATATCAAGATTCATGCCCTCCATGCCTCATCAATGCCTTCCATGATGCCCTCCATGCCTCTTAATTACCCCTTATTCCAATTTCATGATGAGGATAATTACAAAGTTTATTTGAAAAATTTAATTAATTTTTAACCACACATCTCAATCTCAAGATGGATGATTTAGGTTGATTCTAGACATTTGCAAAAATCTATAAATAGAGAGGCCATGAACATCATTTTTAAGACTTGATTATGAAAAGTTATAATGCATAAATGGTTCCAAAAGCTTAAATCAATTAGTGGTACCATGCCAAATTTATTCTAATCAAAGCCAAGCCAAAGCCACAAGGTGCCAAAGAGATATGGAGGTAGCTAAGCTTCCATTTTCAAAGACTGCATGAGCACAAGCCAAGCAAGCCACCATTACAAAGACATTTAGAGCATCCAAATAAGGTGAAGGAATTCTTGTGTTTTATTCCTTACTTTTTAGTTGTGTTTATCATTTATTTTTGTTAACTAAGCTCTCCCTATTTTCTAGGCCCAAATATGTTATGTTATTAATGTGTTTATTTCATTTTAGAACTAACACCATATTAACCATCCTCTCTTGAGTCAAATTCCTAGATCACATTATGGCACGCCTGGTGGGACTAGATGCATCTCACACTTGAAGAAGATCATTTTACAACTATAAAATATTAATTTGGACCTTTAAAACTCTTGAAAATTAATTTTCTAACTCTATTTTACCATTTTTATTTGCCACATTTTTAACATAGTCACCGACATCAACAGGTAAAATCAACATCGGTTTCATAACATCAGTTAGTAGAACTGACACCAGTTGTATACCTATCATCGATTACATTGGTATAATTGATATCAGTTGGATAATTGACATCAGTTATAAAATATCACCATCATCAGTTATATAAACTAACATTGGTCACTATGTTTTTTTAAAAACACAGACTCAAGAGCTATTTTGTTAATTTTTCTTGTTTCAAACTAAAAAGTTCTTCAAAGCTAAAGGACATGATAATTTTTTTTTGTAGGACCAAGCTTTACATTTGATAAAAACATGTTTAGATCACCTTTTGAAAGCTTAAAATGAATTATGAATGTTATTTTGGGTGCTTAAACAAATATTTAGGTGCTTAAGTGAATTTCTAAGCATTAGTTTCCAAGTTAAAACTAAGACCAAGGGGTTAAATTAACACCACCAAATCTTTCATTTGGGCTTAAAATTAGACACACTTGTCAATTCTTGTTTGCAATAGTTGTTTAATTAGATTTTGTTTGGAAAAAAAGGAATGTTGTGTGTATGCTCTTCTATTTGTCCCCTATAGGGAACCCTTGGAATCATAAGCACCATTCCTATTTCAAGATAGCCTAGTCCAAGGCTTATAAATAAAGTCGTCTAAAGCACTCCCCAAAAACTCATCAAAGTTTGAGTGACCTTGAAAATGACCCTAAAGTCTTTCTAATTTCATGCTTTCTTTATTTTCATTACATCTTGGCTTACAAGGGGGAATTCATCACCTCCCACAAGTTATTTAAGAAATCTTTGACCTAGGGTTTCATCTCCCAACATTGAGTTCATTTGTCTGCTTTAGAGTTGCACACAGGATGTAGTGGCACTTTGGACATCACACTACACTGAACAAACAATAAGATGTAGTGGTTGTAAAAAGTACTATACCTTTTTACAACAAGCCAATTGATATAGAACCAAAATCCATGCTTTTATTTTGCATTATTTGACATGAAAGTCATCATGTAATTGATTCTCCTAGATCATTTAGAAACTTGTTAGATCTTAGACAAATCCCCACTTGTCATGGAAGTATTGTTAGTGCAAGGTGCACCTCAAGGTCCATGTAATATTGCTTTCATTTGAGAGAAGGGGGGTGTAAAAAACCTACTATATAATATGCATTTACATTTGGATGAACACTTAAAATCCTCTCAAATGACGTATATTGACAGATTCCAACAATATCAAGCAACCTTGTCAGTTTAGGAGCTAAGGGTGATTAATTAGTTGTTCTTGTCCTAGATTAAAGTCATTGTTTAAAGTCAAAACTTGGTGTAAAAAAATAAATCCAAACCAAACACATAGTCCAAATTTTCCTTTGAACAAAGAGGCATTATGTTGCCTGCATAAAATCATCAATTTGCCTTGTTCAAAAGTTCATCAAAAGCTTGAGAGTCATATCATCCATTTTGGCACAATTATGTTGGCCAATTGAGTCTAGACCTTTACCAAAGTTTTTTAAGTCCTTCACTTATGATCTAAACTCAAAATTACACCTTTATAAGTTCATAGGGTTGATGTGTTAAGTGGGTTTGCCATTTTCACTAAACTTGAGGGAGCTTAGTTTCATTTCCCATTTGGGTTGAAGGCCATTTTAGACTCATAATCATTTTCATCACTTGATAGACTTAAGACATTTTGTGTTAAACATTTGCACTTTTAGTCTATGAACCACAACATTTTGAGTCAAGAAAAGTAGTGTTATGCTGTCAAAATTGTAGGAAAATGTCTTTGCCTTAGAGCATTTTTTAAACAAACCTTTTTGTCACACCTTTTGGGTAGTATAGCATCGTTACACTACCCAAAACATTTTGAATATTATTTCATAGACCATCTTTCATAGAGTTCTAAATTTGTTCCTACATTTTTAGACCAATCCAAGTGTACTTTTGAGATCTTTTGTCTAAAATAGTTATATTGTTCACCTTTGTTTAGCTTGTTTATCAAAAGAACCAAGTTTTATACCATTTTTTGTGAGAAAATAAACTATTTCTAAAAGTGCCTTTTATTTCATACCTTATACCTATTTGATCAATTTTATGTCCAAGAATCAAATGCCTAGTGTTTGTTAGAAATGTTTCAAATCCATTAGATTAAACCTTTCATCTTTTTCAAAGTCTAACTTTTGATGTCGTTTGGCCAAGAGTCCTACTGCATGCCTTGTTTGAGCCTAGCTTTTGACGCTGCATTTAGCCAAAAGACCTAGAAACTTTTAAATTTATAGATTAGACTAATTTGAAACCCTTCGACCTTAGAGTTTGGAATTTTAATTTTTGGTCTATTTACTTGTTTATCTTTGTGTGAACAGTGAAATTTTAGATACTTCATGCTGTCTTGTTTCCTCACAATATTTACACAAACCTTTTTATCTTTTTGACAAATCTAGACCAAGTTGGAACATCATCTATTTTAGCATTATCATTTTAGAGTTTGTAGAACTCTTTAACCTTTTATCATAAGGCATTGACTATGGATCCCAACATGTATACCTACACTCATAGTAGAATCATGTACAACCCAAGGATTAGTAATGTAGTTACACATGAATAAATGGTGCAAGATCCCTATGCAGATAATATTACTTATGAGATGGATCCTTATCCTTCTTATAATACTCAATCAAGGGCACAAAGCCAAGATCTATTGGCTAATTATTTGGTTAACACACCACATTACTCAACACAAGACCAATAACAAACCATGTATTACCTAGACACAATACTTATAGTGGATGAGGCAGTTCTTCAACAGTCATATTCTACTAATATAGCTTCCACATTTGATCTATTTTTATTTGAGTGACATTTTTTAGAGAATAAAGATGAAATTTTGGTTAGAGCCATAGAGGTAGGGGCAAATTTTTTAGTAGACTTCCCTCATAAAAATTTACCAAGTCTAGTAAGAGTGCCTGACACTATCATTTACGATCAATAGGCTTCTTCTAGTAATCTTATGGCTCTAGTCCAAAAAATTTATCAAAAACCTAATATATCTAATCAAGGCAAAAACATTAAGGAAGATCACTTTAAATAAATGTTAATAGCATATCAAACCTACCTAAATATAGCATGTGATTTCAATCAGATGAACATGGTGAGTAAGCCTCTTAATGACCTAGTTCCTTCAATAAGAGTGTTGATAGAGTTAACTGGATAAGAAAATTTGAGTTCTGACCCATTCATAAAAATCACTTTGATAGATAACTTAATGCATATGCCCGTTATTCAAGAAGTGTCTTTGGCTTCTACATAGAATAGTGAGCTAAACATAGTGGACAATGTGAAAATAACATAAATCCCCAATCAAAGTGATACTAACACACAAACAACTAGCCAATAGCATGTGCCTATAGTTAATACCATGAATAGATCATCATACTAAGGAATAGGGGTTTCTACACCCCAACCTCAACTGGCTACTTCCTCAAGTGTACAACCTATGGGATTAGGAAATCAAATGATGGCTAAGTTCACACCTCAATGATAGAATATGATGAATCCTACTTCTCCTTAACAAGTCATGAATAATATTCCCCAACAACAAACACAATCTAGTGTATCAATGTAACAGAGGAAAAATACATTGCCACCTCAATTAGGGGCAACAAATGTTCTACCTCACCAGGTAAAGATGAACATACCTCTTCAATCACAGACTAATATTGTAATTCAAAACTAAGTACTGATTAATAAATAATGTGTAGATATTGGTCAATGACAGATGCCAAATCTATAACTTATTTTCACTTCCTCATAGGGATTTCTGCAACAAGGAGGTTCCCATGTTACTCAAGTACCTACTAGACAACCATTGGTTCAAAATGTGCCACAAATTTAGAGATAAGGTCTTGGATCACAAGTTCCCACTCAATAACAAGGTTTGAATAGTCAGTAGCATGTCCCTTTTCAACCACAATAGGCAAAATATAGTTATATCCCTCTATCCCAACCACGAAATCCTACAAGCTAAACCTTTATCACCAACCCAAACTAGAATATCATGCAGTCAAATATGTAATTTCAAGTACATCCTAATCCATGTATGCATATTCCTAGTCCATTCCCTAACTAAACCAATATACCCCAATATGTATCTCTATCATACCCTAGTCAAAGTGTCCTATGTGTGACCTCTCAACCATCTATTCAAACCAATGTTCCATCCAATTTCCTATCCAAAGAATTATAATAAATGAAGGATTTAATTGCTACTATTCAGGCTGGTAAACAAACTAAAAATTTCAAATTGGATGACATGTGTTCCTATCCATCCAACATGCAGTATTTACAAATACCATTTCCTCTAGGATATGAACCACCAAAATTTGATAAATACAAAGCGAAAGGTGACCCTAAGGCTCATTTGACCAAATTATTTGTTGCATGTCAACCAGTGGAATATAGTGACATTTAATTTTTTCTATTGTTTCCAATGAGCTTGGCTAGACAAGCCTTAGAGTGGTTTTTAAAATTACCTAAAAATTTAGTAACATATTTTGATGATCTTTCTGACAAGTTTGTGTAGCACTTTTCATATAATCTCGAGCATGAGATTTCATTAGTGGACTTAACATAAACAAATCAAAACATTGTTGAGACTTTTACAAGTTATTTAAAGTGATGGAGAGCCCTTACAAGCCATTTCATCCATAGTTTATCAGATAAACAATTAGCCGTTGTGTTTACCAAAAATTTGCATAGTGAGATAGCTTATCATTTTAAACTATAATGTGCACACACTTTCAATGAAATCATCGATAAAGGCTTGTTCATTGAGTGGGCACTCATCAATAAAGGAGTCATCAATCTTAATTCAACTAATCAAAATCAAGGTACCAAGTAGGGGGATGACCAACACCAACATCCTAGTCAAGCACAAGCATCACAACTGGCATAGGCCAATAACCAAGAAAGACCAAAGTAATTCAACCACAGTAGGAATGTGGTGGGAAATGGAGTAATCAAATCCCATCATGTACAAATGGTGCAAACATCATCCGCACCACCTTTTTAGCTTAATCCTACCCAGCAACCTCTCCAACCAATGTCACAAACATAATAACCAAGACGTACAAAACAAATATAATAGCCTTTACCATTACAAACCCCTCCTCCTAGAAGAAATGTTCCCACACATCGTGTATTTTGTGACATAGGAGAACCTATTGAGTCTATATTTTACAAGCTTGTTATTGCTAATTTTATTAGTTGGCCTATACCAAAGCATTATCTACAAGGCATTCCTTATCTTGATTGGTATCATGAAAATGAGCTCTATGACTATCATTAGGTCAATGGGAATAATCTATGAAGATTTGTCAAAATCAATCATTTAATTAAGAATATGTTGGATAATGGGGAGATAACATTGGATAATGGTGCTTCCACTTCCAATAAAACTCTAGGGATTTATCAAAACCCCTTTCCTTGACATAATAATTAGTAGCAACAAAATAATCAGTAATAACAATAACAACAATGGCTAGTGTAATAGCAAAATAAATAGTATCCAAATCAAAGGTTGAATTAGTAGAATCAACAAAATTAGTAACAAAACCCACAATGATAGAACAATAGATAAAACCAAGGTCAGAATGGTAATAACCAAAAAACCTACCATGCAATTTCACATGACTACAACATGTTTGTAGGTCATAGTGTAGAGGGTAGCATTAATAACATCTCCATTAATCCTAGACCAAGCACTAATCAGCCTAGACCATTGGTAAATAACAACATTGAACCAAATTACATAAATAATCATGTTTTGACCTCAAAATACATACAAGTAAACCAACAAACTAGGACTTCCCCTTTTAGACCTTATATCAACAACTCATCTTTGCCATGTGACCACATGCGAGTGTACCGACAACTGAGACTTGTCCTATCTGATCCCACACCATTCCCAACATTGGTTAACAATAATGGTCCAATATTTAATCATGATTATGAAATCACAATTTAGAGGTCAAATATTACTATCCTAGGTCCATAACCATCTACCAGCTTGCCTATCATTCAGCTAACCATTCAACCTCAGAATAAACCATTCACTACTGACCAAGACAAGAAATTTGATATTGTGGAACAATTGCAGAAGACACCAACACAAATTTTTATTTTAGATTTGCTACGAATGCCAATAATCCATAATAACATCTTGAATGAGTTTTTGACCCAATCCACTATTTTTAGTGATATATCCCCTGATAAATTCCAAGCTTTGGTTGAGCACCTAGCTCCAACCCAATAAGTCACATTCAACCAAAGCAATATGTCTTCTCTTGGCCCATTCCATAATAATCCATTATACATAGAATTAATATAAAGGGTATAAAGTGAAATGTGTCCTTATTGACAATGGATCTAGCCTCAACATAGTGTCTCTAAAGCTCATCAAGCTTCTTGGGTATACAATGGCATATTTCTAGCCAGAAACAATAACCATCAAAGCCTATGATAATCAAGAAAGAGAATCAAAAGGCACCATTAGTTTTCTAGTTATCATTGGGCCTTTGAACCATGATACACTTTGCCATGTGCTTGATCTTGAGTTATAATACAATATGATTCTAAGTAGGTCTTGGTTACATGATATTAATGTAGTCCCATCAACACTACACCAATGTATCAAGTTTTATCACTCAGGGATGGAAGTGAGTATTCCAGGATATTTACACCCATATGAACACTGCAAGCATTTTGAGGCTAAATTTTAAAGCTATAATTATTAGTATGACATGAATCCATGTTCCAAGTAGGATCAAGGAAAGGATACACTTATTGATCCTTCACCAGATAATTACATAGATCTTAATACCTTAGATTCTCTTTCCCACCTGCTACCTCTTGAAGCTTCTAATCACTTCACCATTTTAAATTAATAGACTAGGAGAGTATGTGACACATGATACATTTTATATTTCCAATATTTCTTAGAATCTAAAAAACCTTTAGGTGACCTAAAGTCACCCCACATATGCATAGGCAATAAAAGAATAAAGATAAGGGACCTATCATATTTGTACCAGCATCTAACCTAGGACCGAACCCTCTTGAAGGGGATGAATCATGGTTATACAACAACAACCAAGCTGATTGTTATAAAAATGCAAAGTATCTTATTCCCAATAAGATCATGGAGTGTCACAATTATGAAGGAAGAGGCCTCAAACTGAATCAACAAGGACTGTTCAGCTAATTTCCATGACTAAGTATGAAAGAGCTTATGGACTTGGATTTAAACTGCCTGGGGGTGACCCCACATATATTATTCAAACTCCATCAACAATGACTATTGATGATGATGCCAACAATGAAGTAGAGTTTGATCATAGCCTCACCTTTGATAACCTAGCTAAAACTAACATATTTAATAATAATGCCATTTATACCATTACCCTGGCCATTCATCATAACCCATTGCCATTATATCATCCCCAACTAATAAATTGGGACCAACAAGAATCCAGTCTATCGATTGATGATTTCTAGGATGATGAGGAATTATATGACTTTTTAGGCCTTAGAGATAATATTCTATTGGGAGATAACAAATCAAGATTCTCAATCACATTGGCTCTTGCAGCCTATGTTGGAGAGTGAGTGAAAACCCTTAGCTAAAAACAAATAAGTAAAACATTGAGGTCCCAAAGTAAAAAAACTCTTTGAGGCACTTTTTGACTGGGAAAAAAGTAAAGATAAAGGCTAGTCTAATGGTGAAAACCTATTTCAGGCACCATTATATGGGGGTGTTCATTCTTCTTCAAATTTAGACCAGGAAACCACCAACGATAAACTTTCCTGTGAATCTGAGTTCAGCTTTGAGCAATAAGTATTTGATCAAATTTTGCAAGAATTTCTAAATATTTTTGTTACATGGCTAGATCTCCCATTAGGGGACTTATATTTATCCTACCTAGGATAAATTGAAGATAAAATTCTAACGGAGGACCCTAACATAATTCAATAATTCAAATCATTACCTATTATCCTAGAAGATGGTTCAACCTTTCTAGTCAAAGATACAATAGAGGTAAATAAAAAGACTCTATCAAACCTAAAATGGATAAAATTAGGAGCATCCCTCACTGATGAGGAACATGATGTATTTATATCTCTATTGAGAGAATTTTTAGATATCTTTACATAGGCCTATTCTGACATGCCAAGTTTGGACCCTGCCTTAGTTTTACACCACCTTGTGGTTAATCCAGATGCCAAATCGGAAAAACAAAATCTACGTAAGATGCATCCTCACATTTTTTTATTGATAAAAAAATAGTTGGAAAAACTCTTAGAATTAGGATGTATCTGATCCATTGATTACTCAGAATGGATCTCTAATGTGGTACCTGTTAGTAAAAATCCTGAAGGGATCAAAATTTATACTGATTTTCAAGACATCAACAAAGCTTATCTTAAAGATGATTTTACCTTACATAATATCAACATGATCATCAAATCCATAGATATTTATGAAATGATTTCACTTATGGATGGCTTTTTAGGATACAACCAGATCAGAATAGCACTAGAGAACCAACATAAAACAACGTTCACCACTCCATGGGGAACATTTTGTTATCAAGTAATGTCATTTGGCATTAATAATGCTAGAGATACATATCAAATGTCCATGACTATCATATTCCATGATATGATGCATGATATTATTGAAGACTATGTCAATGACATATTAGGAAAATCCAAAAGTAGGGCTGACCATCTCATAGTGCTGCACAAGATATTTGAAAGATTATGAGAGTACAAAGTTAGAATCAATCTAAATAAATGTGTATTCAGTGTAAATTTAGGTAAATTACTTAGCTTTATCATGTCTCATAGAGGTATTGAATTAATTCTAGCTAAATTCCATGCTATAATCAAGATGCTACCACCAACCAATTTAAAGAAACTTCATAGTTTACAGGGTAAGATTCAGTTAATCCAATGCTTCATCTCTCAGCTAGTAGACAAGTGCCATCCATTTACACACATTTTGAATAAGGGAGTTACATTTCACTGGGATGATCACTACCAAACAACTTTTCAACAACTCAAATACTATCTTATTAATCTACGTATTTTATTACTCCTATGCTAGGAAATCCATTCTTGTTATACCTATCAGTTATTGACTATGCTCTAGGGTTACTCTTGGCTCAACATGATGATAATGGAAAATAGCATGCCATATACTACCTAAGTTGTACCTTAGCTACATATGAACATAACTACATACCTATTGAAAAAGCTTGTTTGGCCATAGTCTTTATAACTCAGAAACTGTGCCATTACATGTTGAATAATAAGACCATGGTCATTTCAAAAGTAGATGCCCTAAAGTATCTAATATATAAAATAGCTTTACAAGGAAGAATGGCTAAATGGATCATGCTTCTCAGTGAGTTTGACATAGAGTATGTCAATCAGAAGGCAATCAAGGGACAATTTCTTATAAATCAAGTTGTTGAAGCACCTCTCATGGACACACAACCACTCATGTTTCAATTTACTGATGAATCCATAATGAACATCAATGACACACCCCTTGAGGAGTAGCCCTAGAAGTTTTATTTATATGGGTTATTTACTGTACATGGATTGGGGGTAGGCCTATTGTTTATTACACCACAAGGGGATATAATCCCTAAATCATTCAAAATCAACTTTCCTTGCACAAACAACATGGCTAAATATGAAGCATTTGCTGTAGGACTTTGACAAGCAGTGCATTAGAATATATCTCATCTTCAAGTTTATGGTGATTCCCAATTAATCATCAATCAGGTCACAAATCATTTTTAGACAAAAAATGACAAGATGGTTCCGTATAAATCCATAATCAACACTCTTAAGAAACAAATTACCAAGATTTAATTTGAGCACATACCAAAGGCTAGTAATAGAATTGAAGATGCCATGGCTAATATTGGCTCTCTAATTTGACAAACATATAAAGCTAGAGAGTATCAGTTCCTCATCAAAAATTTGTTAGCACTAGCTCATGAACCTTCAACCATTACCATTATTTGTGATATTATTGATCCTACTTCTATCTAGTACTCAGAACTTTAAAACTACCTTCATGACCAAATTTTACCACCTAACCTATCTAAAAAACAAACCAAATCCTTCATTTGTCATTCCACTCATTATACTCTACTTGGATCCACCCTTTACCATCATAATTTTGATGGAACTCTGATTGATTGTTTAAATTTGGCAGAGTCTACACTAGCGTTAAGAGAAGTTCACAAAGGAGTATGTGGCACTCATTCTAGTGGGGCAATCTTATCCAAAAATCTTTTGCATACTAGTTATTATTGGCCCATAATGGATGTAGATGCCATTGCATATGTAAAAACATGTGACAAATGTTAATGACATGCTAATCTCATTCATGCCTAGTAAAAAATATGAAATTGATGTTGACACCATGTCCATTTTCTACATGGAGACTTGACCTCATTGGGAAAATTAAAGCCACTTCATCTGATGGCCATAAACATATCCTTACCACCATCAAATATTTCACTAAGTGAGTTAAAGATATACCCCTCACTTATGTGATTGGAAAGTAAATTTCCAAATTCATTTTCAACCATCTCATTTGCTGCTATGGTATCCCCTCTAACATTATATCTAATAATGGAGGATCATTCAAGAATAAGGATGTAGACCAGCTATGTACTAAATACAACATCACACAACATTTTTCTATAGCCTATTACCCTCAAGGTAATGGCCAAGCTGAGGCATCCAACAAAACCATTACCAATATTCTCAAAAATATTATCAATGATTTTGATCATGATTGGCACTTGCATATATTCCCTACCCTTCAGACATACCATACCAATCATCATAGCCCCATAGGAACCACTCCATACTCACTTGTTTATGGTACTAAATCCATCCTTCCCATTAAGGTCAAATTGCCTTCAGTGTGCATCTCTTTCAAGCATGTCTTGGATGATTATGACTATCGGTATCTTACCTGTAAGAGCTAGACCTACTCGATGAGAAATGCACAGCCACACTCAACAATCTTCAAGTATATCAGAATTGACTCAAAGGCAACTATAATTAGTGTGTTAAGTATAGAACATTTGAACTTGGTGATGTTTTTCTTAAAGAAAACCAAAAAAATACCATGGTTGATAATAAGCATAAAGGGAAATTCAAACCAAACTAGATAGGTCCTTTTATCATTACAGCAGATTATAGATCAGGAGCATACAAGCTTTCCACACTAGATGGAGATGAACTTTCAGAGCTGATAAATATTATTCATCTCAAGTGATACTATGCTTGAGTGCTAAGGTATATTCTATATAAGGACCATTTTAGTTAATCCATTTTATCACTATTATTCTTTATACAAATACCATCCTTATATGTCTCTTTGCCATATCCACTTTCCACTTCCATTCTATCAACCTAGTGTGTTATAAAACCTAGCTCGTTTGACCTTAGTTTTTACCATTTTTTACATAGTTTTAGCATCAAGGTATCTAATCAATTTCATCATTTGGTTCAAGTACATCATATAGAGATCATATTTTGGGACAGTCTGACATAAGTTTTAGTAGTTGCATCCTTCATTTGTTATTCCTTTCTTACCATTGGTCTTGCTACTAATTATAACCACCTTTGGGAAAGTTAGTACCATTTATCTATGTCATTATGTCCTATTTATAACCACCTATGGGAAAACTAGGGGCAAAATTAAGCCTTGACGTACCAACTTTCCACTTCTTATGCCACACTGTGCCTTTTTACCAACTGTGCCTATTTTGTTTGAATTGATTGCTACACTAGTCAAATTTCTCTACTGTAAGGGTAGAACTATAGTGACTTGAGGTCCTATTATGGGACTATATAGGCATCAATAGATACTTGTTGAGGTTCACTTAGTCACCCTTCTCTACCACACTCTCACCATTTTACAAGTAACCTAAACCACACTCTCACCATTTTGTGAACAACCTAAACCGCACTCTCCCCCTTTTATGAAAAACCTAAGCCACACTCTCGCTATTTTATGAGAAACCTAAGCCATGCTCTTACCATTTTTTGAGTAACCTAAATTTTAACACTCTCACCATTTTGTGAGCTTGAACCATTTGGTGTCTCATCATTCTCGATTGAGTTGAGATACTCTAAAAAAATTTCAAAAACATTTGAAAAATCGTTAGAAAAGATAAAAAACATTGACCACTTCTTTGCCTTAAGGATTCTAAAAACCCTTACTAAGTTACAATTAAATCACTTTTCATTTAGTTTCTCCATTCTTTTTAGCCTTTTTCTCTCACACACTTTCCATTTTTCAAGACCTTTCCTCTTCTTCTATCACATCCATTCTATTTTTTTCCTCAGTTATCACATTCTTCCCATTCCCTAGGAAAATTACATTTGGCCTAAAGTTTTTTATTGGATATTACATCGATGGAACTATGTAGGTATCATCCACTTGTTTAGTGCATATGGAGACAGCTCAACCACTCCATTCCTTTTATTCTATTCCCATATTTTGTTTGTTTGTTAAGTTGTCACCTATTTTCTAGGGGCAATGTTCATAGGGTTTCTATTACATTGTTTATTTATTTGTTTTTACTTTTTTTGTTTATTTATTTGTTTACCTATTTGTTTAATTTTAGCACTATTGTCTTGATTCAGTTTATGTGTGTTCATTGGGTGATTCTTTGCCCACACTTACACTTAAATCTATCTATATTCATACGTCAATATTATCATCATGGTTTTTATCATTGGTGTATTATTTTTGATTGAGTATTGGGTTATGGGAGTCAGACCTCATGAATATTTAGGCCAAGTCCTCATGATGTTATAGCATGATGCCTATCAACATGTGCTACAACAAACCTAAGCTTCAAAAATTCTATTCAGCAATGGTGGTAGCTCTTTAATACCAACATCCCAATTCAATCCCAATCATATCCCAAATAGAGTAATTAACCATAAAATAATTTCAACCTTTATTAGTTTAGATGAACATCTCCTTAATAGTAGGTTATTCCAATTCATCATTCCCCTCTATGTTAATTTATCATCATCCTTGGCCAAGTTTATCATATTTGCCATAATCAGGGTCCAATGATTATAATTACCTATGGGCAAATTGTTGCACACCATCCCACCTGTATTTCTCAATGATTATAACCACCTTTGTGAAAATCATTATGTTGTTGCCACATCACTTTTTCTATCTATATAGGGTCATGTTTTTATCTTATTTGTCTGTCCTAATTGGGGTAGCTTCATCTTCTCAATGATTATAACCATATTTAGGCAAATCATTGTTCTATCATACCACGTTACCACTATCGAGGTACAATGATTATTACCACCTTTGGGAAAATTATTGCACACCATCCCACTTGTATTATCAATGAATTTGACTAATTTTTCAATATCATTATGTTTTCACCCCATCATCTTTTCTTTCTTTGGTCTCCTCATTTCACTTCTTTCTTTTTATAAGGAACATTTACTGACTTGCTTGTGCAAACCATTCTCTCGAGGGGAAAACAACATCATACAATTAGTTTATCATCATTGTAGTTGTAAACATACATGACCTTTTCATTCTTTGAGAATATGTTACTATGCTTATAACTTGTAATGACTTCTCAAATAGGGGCAAACTGTAGATACCTAAATCTGGCCATTGATAACCTTCAATTAGGGTTTTGACCAATTTCCACCCAAAATGTATAATTTGGCCTAAAAATACTAAAACATGTTAAATAATGATAAATTGATCTATTCAAGTGCTGATTTTGGCCAGGGTATCACTAAATATGGAAATGCAATTTGTGGGCCAGCTAACTTTGATCAGATCATTTCGAGTCAAAATGCCAAATTTGCACCTAGGTGCTCTGGATTGTTCTTTCATATCAAATATATTTCACGAGGTGCATGCCTTCATTATTTTATATTGGTAAATACTAAATGGGAATATAGTTCTAATGCATCTGACATTGCCTTCCAATTCCAATCTAGTCAAAATTTGAACCAATAACAAGGCATTCTAATCAATTTGAGTAATTTGTGCACAAAGTGCTTAATCATGATTAAGATCTAATTAACTCAAATCAAGGCCTAATTAATAATTCCATGGAAACTTATTGAATATTTGAATTTGTAAATAAATATTTAATATCTACATTATCAGGTGACCTCATTTCTTAGGAAGACATCCCTAGGCCATAAATGCCACAAATATCAGGATTCATGCCCTTGCCTCTTAATTTCCCCTTCTTCCAATGTCATGATGAGGATAATTACAAAAATTCCAAAAATTAAATTAATCCTCAACCACACATCTCAATCTTAGGATGGCTGATTCAGGTTGATTCTAGACATTTTCAAAAATCTATAAATAGAGAGGCCATGAACATCATTTCAAAGAATTGATTATGCAAAGTTATAATGCACAAATGGATCCAAAAGCTTCAATAAATTAGTGTTACCATGCAAAATTGATTACAATCCAAGCCAATCCAAAGCCATAAGGTGCCAAGGAGAGATGGAGGTAGCCAAGCTTCCATTGCCAAAGACTTCATGAGCACAAGCCGAGCAAGCCACTACTATAAAGGCATTTAGAGCATCCAAATAAGGTGAAGGAATTATTATGTTTTATTCCTTAATTTTTAGTTGTGTTTTTAATTTGTCTTTGTTAACTAAGATCTCACTAGTGTCTAAGCCTAGAGATGTTATGTTATTAGTATATTTGTTTCATTTTATTTTCATTTTGGAACTAACACCATACTAACCATCCTCTCTTGAGTTAAATTCCTAGATCACATAAATGACTTAGCCATCATTTGAGGGAGTGGTCTAATTTTTTGATCTTTTGTTATCTATCCTTCAAGGGAGCAGTGTAGCTTTTAAGTAATGTTTAATAAATGAGGTAGTTATCCTTCAAGGGAGTAGTCTGTAGAATGCTAAAAATTTTGTGACCCAAATGATATATTTTGGTATCCCAAATAGTTTAAATGCTAGTTTTAGACATGGACAAGTATAATAAGGCTTTAAAGGTGTACCTATATGAGGGAAAACCTTTAACATAAAAAGGTGGAAAGTAATGGGTTTTGAAAGACAAAAGATCATGGGATTTTGTCTCATAAAAGACAAAAAGTATCTATTTTAGTATTTTTTTTAAGTGATCTAATTAACTACTAAAAATAAAGTACAAACAAGGTTTCGAAGATTACCTAGAGATATAGATGGTTGCACACCATTGATAAAGCTTTATGGGAACTCCTCTTTGGCTGGGGAGGAATGACTTGTAATATACCATACTTAAACAAAAAAATGAATTAATATAAAGATGAGTAGGTTATCTAGTTACAAACCAGTCTCAAGAAGTGATACACTTTCTCAGATGGATGT
Source organism: Torreya grandis (assembly GCA_037957365.1). Classification (NCBI taxonomy): domain Eukaryota; kingdom Viridiplantae; phylum Streptophyta; class Pinopsida; order Cupressales; family Taxaceae; genus Torreya; species Torreya grandis. Next base: position 2,134,215 of record JARHVA010001228.1, on the reverse strand, counting down.
CAACCCACTATTTTCAATTAAGAAGGAAAATAAAGATAAAAAGATAAAGATTATAAGATATAAATTATGTATAAGATAATTTGATAAAGATAAATGATTATGGATTATTCAAGATAATAGATATAATATACAAGATAATAGATGTAGGTATGAACAATATAAAATACAACTTGATAAAGATTAGATAAATGTACATTATCTATGATTGAAAGATAAAATAAATGGATTATTCAAGGAAAAGATGTATAAATGCTTTGCTAATTTTTAGTAATGGATATCAAAAAATTAGTAGAAATATTTAGAAAATAAAATGTAGATTATGTAGGACTTTAGGGCTAAGAATGTTATGAAAATAGATTGCAAGAAAGTTTTTAAAAGGTTTAACAGGGATCGATGGATGATCTTGTAGGATCGATGTCGATTTAGATGGATCAACATTGATTCTATAGGATTAATGTCGATTCAGATGGATCGATTTCAATTCTATGTAAAATGCTAAACTTTAAAAACAAACTATAATAATGACTTGTATTATTAATAAAATAATTAAAATTGAACATAAAATAGTGATAGATAGACACAAAAGATTATAGATTTATTTTGAACCATTTTTTGCATAGGTTTTTGATGAGCGTAAGTTGTTATGAGGGTTGTTGGGAGGTTGAATGGGTTTATTTTTATTTGATTTTTAATATTTTATGATTAGGGATGGTAAATAGTAATTAATAGGATTAATTACCATGGGTAAATAGGGGGTATATACATAAAATAAACATTTATGTATAAGTTAACATTTAATTATGGACATTTAGTTTCTTATGATTTAAGTTATATTTTATGTATATACTTTTAGAGTGTTAGGATTCAGCATATTTCAAGACCTTAGGTTATGGTGCAATTTTCTAGAGTCTACATTTAATTATTAAAGGGATAGCCTAAAAGATGGTAGAATAGGGCAAGGGTGCTAAATTTTGGCATCTACATTTTCCCCTTTTTGTGGAATGGTCAAGAGAATCAAGTTGTGAAACAAAAATATAGAACTAGAACTTGGACAAATGCCCCAACATGCCCCAATTTGATATGAGATTATCCCTCCTCAAACTAGGAACTAGCAAAGGGAAAAGGAGATGGATACTAGTTTAACAAAAGGGTATAAGAAGGGGGAGATAATGGAAATGGATATAATAAAAATGCAAATATATAAATGAAGGTTGATAGACTAAATGTGAAAATAAAACTTAGACAAATGGACAAATGGATAGGTACCCAACACAAAAAGTAAGTGACTAAAAAGTGTCAATGCATCAAACACTAGGGTTACGCTCAAATGAGGACCAAGGTAAACAAACAATAATATCTATGGCCAAATAAGACATAAATTTTCCATGAAGCACATGGTCTTAAGATTTGACATGAAGATAACTAATGATAGATGAAACCAAACCTAAGTTATATGGGCTTGTGAAGGGGTTTCGGCTATAGACTCATGTTTCAAGGTGAAATGCTCAAGCTAACTCAAACTATGGAACCAACAAGGGTTAGACTTCCACTAATCCAAGGATTTGGTTTTTTACTAAATAAGGATAAAATAAAATGCAAATAGGATGACTTAATTGGCCAAGGACAAAAATATGACTACTACGAAAGTTGAAATCAAAGCATAAACAAAGAGATTGATACAAATTCATATTAATCATGATCACTTTTTGATGTTGTTATGGATAAAAATATGCTATGATGGAAATGGATGGGTAAAATTCCATCATACAAAGTTTTCTACCTAGTCATAAAAGATGCAAATTTAGATAAGCAAGAAGAGAATGAACACAAAGTTTCAACTCCTTTAGGATGGGTTTGGATTAAGGTAATAGACGCAAACAGACAAATGAAAAAGACATAAAGGGGGACCCTTTTCACCAATTTATTAACATAGACCATAGTGAATATGGGGTTTATCATAAATTAAACTCCTTAAGGCTTTACACTTGATATCCTTGAGAAGTTTAAAAAACACTTTTAACAAATCTATAAAAGGCAAGCTTAGATTTCATTGATTGGGTAAAAGAGGTGTGACATGTATGAGATGGCTATGGGTATACCACCCATCTTGTGTGAAAAGTGATGTCCTTATAGGTGACTTAGGATGATCCATGGGCTAATCCACACTTTATATATAGGAGTCAAACTGATCAATGTAGGAAGTGTGCATAATTAGAGAAGATTGATCAAGGTGGGAAGTCTTCTATGGGATATATTAGATTTTGACTTTTTGATTTAGGGTCCTTTTATTATTTTGGGAAGATGATAAATACAAGAAGCCTCCAATTATTTTGTTTTTTATAGAACTATAACTAGCCATCCATCAAGGGAGTGGTCTAGCTTTTGATATATTTGATAGTTGTCCTTAAAGGGATCACTCTATTCTATTTATGTAACTTTATAATTCTTGGTATCTGTCCTTCAAGGGAGCAGTCTAGAATTTTGACAATGACCCTTTTGAGTAAGATATCCCAAAAAAAATTTGATTTTTTGATGTTGATTAACCCATGCTTAGTCTTGGTGACCTTCTAAAGAGCAAAACCTAAACACAAGGGGGGAGGTAAATGTCAGATGGACTTAAAATGGGAAGTTGAGGGATATTGACCATGGGGTTCCTTCTCAAAAAGGTGGAACATGTCCATGATAAAAATGCTATGAGTATAGCCAAGGTGATCACATCTAAGATTGGGTTAAGTGTTTGTAAAAAAAAATCACATGATTCTTGCCATCAATTGATCTTGACAATGGAAAATGGGTGAGAATGGGTTTAAAGGACTTATGGTGGATGATAAAGATCAAAGAAAAAGATTGCATTAGATAAAAAAGGTAAAAGGATCCTTGAACATGAAGGATTCAAATGTAAATATGCATAAAGGGGGATAATTTAGAAAATTCCCCATATTTATATGATCTACATCAACTCGAAGTAAAAAGCTTCCCCTAGTGGGAAAAGAAATCTTAGTGAATGGTTAAAGGAAGCTAAAAGGGTGAAGGCATCTTCATCCATTTTAGATAGCTTGTTAGTTATTAGTTGATGTAGAACTTAAGACACAAGCAGGGGCTCAGGTGGGATGACCTTTATAATTCCAAGAGGTAGAGAGATAAATAATTTAGACTATGCTTCAAAATATTGTAAAGTTGAAAACTAAAAATGAGATGGATGGAGTGGTTTTGAAATGTGGATGTATATAATAAAATGGTCTGATTATCCCTATTAAGAAGCTTCAAGAAGGTGCCTAAAAAGGGTTTTCAATGTTTAGGATTCTGACCTCAACATGATGGCTTCCATTTTGTAAACATTTTAGACTACGAATGTAGTTGATTGGTTGGGCTAGTTTGGGTGATAGATTTAGGGATATGTAAAACATGACTTTTTGGATACTAAAGTAACTTAATGGTTTGAATGAAGAGGTTGATAAATTGATTGGTTAATGTAATTTTGGGTTGTTTTATGTTTGGTGATGGATTTATAGGATTAATAAAGTAAGGTATATAATAGATGGGATTGGTTGATTTGGTCTGAAAATGAGATGAGGCAATCAAAATTTGACTCTCACCTAAGAGCAATAGGATCAAAGGTAATAATGTTGTCATTGTCAAATAAATGAGGGTGAGAAAACTATAAAGTGAATGAATTAGATTAATCAATTTAGGTGGCTGACTCAACTGATTGGGGTTGAGATGTGCCTTTACTATAGTAGCTAAGGATGGGTGGACAAGTTGAACTTGATCCATAATAGTATTAATGACAATGGGGTCTTCCTCTGTAACTAAGTTTAGAGGAAGATATGAAACTTGAATAGTTTCAATAGATGGGTTGGATAAGGTTTCAATAACCTCCTTTGTAATAGACTTACTAGGGATGGTTTTAGATACAAAAATACTATGGCTTGAAGGATTTTGACTAGAAATGGCTGAGGTAGTTGACATAGGAGGATGACTAACAATAGATTACTAACTCTGTAAGGGATAAGGATTAACCAATACAATCTTACCTTGATCAATCATGTCTTGGACCAAACATTTTAAATACTTACATCTTTTTACCATATGACCCATGATACGATGATAGGGGCAAAATTTATTTCCCTTATATCAAGGTAGAATGAAATCATATGGTATTAATACAACATGTTTGATAAGAGGGAGCTGAATTATTGATGATTTAAATAACTTTTCTAGCACAAAAATATGTGGCTCTGATAGTAGAGTATACCATTGGGTAGGAGGTTTCAGAACTAGTTATAATGATTATCCCTATAAAAAGGATGAACTAGTTAATTGGATTGATATAGTTGATGAACTTGACAAGGCTGATTTGGATAGGTTGTAAAGGTAAATTCTTAAGGTGAAAAAGATAATAAGTGAGGTAAGTTAGGTTGAAAGGTTGGCCCCCAAGAGGGTTGAGATGGTTGGGATAAAGATTGATAAGGTTGGAGATGCTGCGGAAAGGGGTTTGGATAATAGTTAAATGATCTAGGATAAGGCATGGGATGAGGCTAACTTGGCTTAACCAAATGTTGAAAAGTGGTACAATAGGGTAGTGAGAATTCACTTTGTCCCTTAGGCATCATGGTATAAATAGAGTAATTAATATACTCATGAGATGGAAGAGAAACATGCACCACATGATTAGCAAGGTAATCACTCAATACATTAGGACTATTATCAAGAGTTTTAGCAAAGGTTTCATAGGAGATCCCAAAAGTTTCCCCCATTGGTAAGGATGAGGATCTAATAGTTATTAAACATGTTACCAAGTTAGAACTATAAGGCTAGACAAGTGGACTAGGTTTTATGATGGTGGAAGATTTTGAACCTCACACACTCAAAAAAGTAGAAAACAACAAAAAGCAATAAAAATAACATACACTAAAAATGTTAAATGCTTAGGATTCCTTGATTATGTTACTTTTTGATTATGAAAAATTTGACTGGTCTCAAATAAGGTACTAGAAATACATGTCTAAGGATGGTTTTAGGATGTTTAGGCACAAACTGTCTATATAACCTAAGGTACATGAGGTGTAATATATACTAGTGATGGTACATGGCTTGGTACTTGGGGCTTGTTCCACTCACATCACAATCCCACAGCTAGTGTGGGTGCTTAGCCAAGATTTACCACTCAAATAGATTTTATACTTAGCTAAAGTACTGAGTTATCACTCCACTCGATGATTAAATCCAAGTGAAAGAACCGAGAATAAATCTCCCTTCTTGGTGATGAAATCCAAGTCATTTCACTATGTCAAGTTTTGATGTGTGATTTTTGATTTTGTGGTTTGGTCGTGTGTGATTAATTTGTGGACTAACTAATTAATTAATCATCTTATTAATTTAGATAGCCTAATTCAAGTAGATAGACTATGAATGAGGTTCATTTTTAAGCCAAAAGAATATTTTGATTTGATTTGGATGCAGACAAAGAATTTAACTCAATGCAAAACAAATACACATGAAATGCAAATCCTATGCCTATGATGATTTTACTTTTAAGAAGAAAATATAGTGAAATTTATTTGATTAAAAGTAAATGTAAAAGAGGATGAAATTCACTAATTTAATTATATGCACAAGAAATAACTAAAGAAAGGGACCCACTATCCAGTCCCATCAGGGGTGCTAGAATGTTTTAGTATTTTTTTTATTTTTCAATGTGATCCAATCAACTACTAAAATAAAGTACAAATAGGGTTTTTAAGATTACCTAGAGATATGGATGGTTGTGCACCATTGATCAAGATTTATTGGAACTCCTATTTGGCTAGGGAGGAATGACCTATAATACACCACACTTAAATAAAAAATGGATTAATAGAAAGATGAGTGGGCTGCCTAGTTATAAACTAGTCCTGAAAAGTGGAACACTTTCTCGGATGGATGTCAGCCCACTATTTTCAATTAAGAAGGATAATAAAGATAAAAATATAAAGAGTATAAGATATAGATAATGTACAAGATAATTTTATAAAGATAAATGATTATGGATTATTTAAGATAACAGATAAAATATACAAAATAATAGATGCAGGTATAAACAATACAAAATACAACTTGATAAAGATTAAATAAATGCAAATTATCTATGATTGAAACATAAAATAAATGGATTATTCAAGGACAAGATGTATAAATGCTTTAATAATTTTTAGTAATGGATATCAATAAATTAGTAGAGAGATTTAGAAACTAGAATGTAGATTATACAAGATTTTAAGATTGAGAATGTTATGAAAATAAATTCCAAGAAAGTTTTGAAAAGGTTTTAGCAGGGATCAATGATGATCTTATAGGATTGACGTCAATTCAGATGGATTGAAATCAATTCTATAGGGTCAACATTGATTTAGATGGATCGACATCAATTCTATAGGATCAACATCAATTCAAATAGATCGATGTCAATTCTGTATAAAATGTTAAACATTAAAAATAGAATATAATAATGACTTATATTATTAATAAAATAATTAAAAACAAATGTAAAATAGTGATAGATAGACACAAAATATTATAGATTTAAAATATGGATAAATTAAAGTGTAATACTTACCTTGAAAATAATTTTAGCACAAGGTTGATATTATGCATTCTTTTTTAATATTTGGGTGGCAATTCACTAGAAAAGGGTCTAAAAATTGCCTATGAATCTCTTGGATAAATTGTGTTAGTGTTTTAGGGTCCAAAATTTTAGTCACCATCCATTCTGAGCCATGGAGGTTTATTGTGTATATATGGATCAATGTTGATCCTAGAGAATTGATGTCGATCACCGAAGATCAACGTCGATTTGCCCAAAATGGTCAAAAGTTGGCTTGGGTTATTTCAAACCACATGCCAAACTAAGTTAATATAACATTAAGTTGTTTACATGGGTTTTTGATGAGGGTAAGTTATTAGGAGGATTGTTGGGAGGTTGAATGGGTTTATTTTTATTTGATTTTTAATATTTTATGGTTAGTGATGGTAAATATTAATTAATGGGATTAATTACCATGGGTAAATAGGGGGTATATACATATAATAAACATTTAAATATAATTTGAAATTTAATTATGTAAATTTAGTTTCTTATACTTCAAGTTATATTTTATATATATACTTTTAGGGTGTTAGGATTTAGCCTATTTCAGGACCTTAGGCTATGGTGCAAATTTATAGAGTCTACATTTAATTATTAAAGTGATAGCCTAAAATATGATAGAATAGGTCAAGGGTGCTAAATTATGGTGTCTACAGTATCCATGATAACCATGCTATGGGTAGGGGCGAGGTACCCATATTCAGGATTAGGTAATAATTGTAACAGATAATCACATGGTTCTATTTGAATCAAATTATCCTCAAAAATAAAGGAAAAAATTAATATGAGGGTGAAAAATCTGATGAATCAAGGGATGAGCTTAATTTAGACAAAAAGGTGAGCTCAATCATTATTTTAATAAAACAAAGGATGTATATGTGAAGCATTAAGAGGCTCAAGTTCTAGTTTGCCTTCAATGGAGAACAAATGATAAGCTCCTAATCCATACTTATGGGTGATGATGTAAGATCCAAGCCAATTAAGGGAAAATTTGCCTCTTTTGATTTTATCCATGTTAGTGACATATTGGTTTTCTTTGAGGATGATATCATTGATTTTAAATTCTTGCTCTCTCAAATTTTTATTATAGGCACACGTAATGCGTTCCAAGTAGACACGAAGGTGGTTAAGGGTTGTGAGGTGATGTTCATCAAGTAGCTCCAATTGGGCCAAACATTCTTGATGGTAGTTGCTTCCGTAAATGATGTCTTACAATGATATTGAAAGAGAGGGAATTTTTATTTTGAGAGGCAAGACTGCCTCTACTCCAAAGACAACGGAGAGAGGGGTAACACCTGTAGAGGTTCAAACACTGGTATGATATGCCTATAAAGTGAAGGGGATATGCAAGTTCAAATCCCAACCTAAATCATTGATGACTTGGTTAACATTTTTTTTAGAATTTTATTGGAAACCTTAGCTTACCCATTTAATTATAGATGATAAGGTGAGGAAAAGCTAAGTTTGATGCCAAATGCTTCACAAAAACCTTGAACTTTCTTATTTTTGAAATATTTTCCATTATCAGTGATGATCTTATGGGGAACACCAAAATGACAGATGATATTGTGGTTGATGAATTCAATGATCTTTTTATCTTTGGTGTAAATAAGAGGAATAACCTCCACCCACTTAGTGAATTATTTGATAGAGATGATGATAATGGTGACATTGTGAAGAATGAGGGTTGATTTATCTGATGAGGTCCAATCCCCATTGTGAGAAAGGCCAAAGGTCTTTGGATGTTTAAAGGCCATGTGCAAGTACGTGATGAAAATTAGCATGTTGTTGACATTTAACACACTTTTTTACATAGTCACAATAGTCTTGATTAAGGGTGGGCCAATAGTAGCCAAGATGAAGGATACATTTAGTGATAGCTGGACCACCAAAGTATCTACCAAATATTTTGTTATGGGTTTCTTTGATAGGATGAGAGGCCTTATGACCATGAAGACAATAGAGAAGAGATCATAAAAATGATGTTTTTAGAGTATTCCTCTTAAATGGTATAAGAGGAAGTGGTTTGGATGAAGGCTCAAGCATTCCTAGAGAGGTTAGGAGGAACTATACCAAGGTTGAGGTAATTGAAGGTTTGCTCATACCAAGTATCTGAGGTAGATTCTTCCATATTATAAATGGTAGGAAGGTCAGAATGGATATATAAGGGTGTGATGAAATGGTGAATGGTGACAAAGAATTTGGAAGTGGTAGGTTGAGTTAAGATTTGGGAAGTAAGGGAAGCCATTATATACATAAACTTTTTAATGGATCATGGAATATATTAGATAGATTAATGGTCAAATGATGCTAAGAGCACATCAAATAATTATTTATACTTTTATAGGATGTCATTTTTGCATTGGTAGGAACCATTAATTTGGTTGATGAAAAGTTGGGAATCACTGAAGAGAGTAATGGTTTTAACTCTCAAAACTAAGGTGGTTTGGAGATCTATCACTAAATCCTTATACTTAGCCATGTTGTTGGTACACTCATAGCTAGTTTGAAATAAAGAGGAATGGGTTCAACATCAAGGGAATGAGAACAAATTTGACACCCCCACCATGTTGGCATTTAGATCCATCAAAGAACAGGGTCATTTGATAGGTGATTTCTTCCTGAGATAAAGCCATAATAGACTCATATAGAAATGTAAGAGGAAGGTGTTGATTGTCTAGTAAAGGAGTTTTGACTAATTGATCATCAATGACTTGCCCTTTAATTAACTTCTATTGGAGGAAATCAAGGTCAAAATTAGCAAGGAACATGAGCTACTTATCCATATGCTAGTTTTGGTATGGTTTAGAGTGCATATACTTAAGGGGGTTAGTGTTGGTGATGATGTAGGTTTTATTATTAAGGAGGTAGCGACAAAGTTTGGTAGTTATGAAGATGAGGGCAAGGTAAAGCTTCTTCGTATGGGTGTACTGAGTCTCATACTATATAAGTGTTTGACTAATATAGTAGACAACTTGTTCCTTATTTTTTTCATCTTGATGTGCAAGCATTGCCCCTAGGGAATGGTCAATGGTAGATATATAGATTTAGAAGGGTTGATCCTCCTTAGGAGGGGTGAGAATAGGTGGAGAAATAAGGTATTATTTGAGTGAATCAAAGGCCTATTGTCAATCTTTACTCCACATAAAGGAAGTGTCTTTCTTGAGTAGATGATGGAAAGGTTGACATCTATCAGATAATTGAGAGATGAAATGATGAATGGATTGGAGTTTGCCTTGTAGGATATAGAGTTGTTTAAGGTGGGTTGGAGGTGGCATCTCAAGGATGGCTCAAAATTTGGTTGGATCTACTTTGATTCCTTAAAGAGAGATGATGAAGCTAATGATTTTTCAAGATAGGACCCCAAAAATACATTTTTAGGATTTAATCTGACATGGAAATGGATAAGACATTAAAAGATGATGGTAAGAACTTCTAGGTGGTCCTTGCCATGTTTATATTTCCCAAAGAGATTATCCACATCATCCTCAACAATTTAATGAATGAGGTCATGGAAGATGTAGCTCATGACACATTGGTAGGTTGCCCTAGAATTCTTCAAATTGAAGGGCATGACCCTATAGCAAAAGGTTCCCCATGGGTTAATAAAAGAGGTTTTATATTAATCCTTGAGGAAAATCAAGATTTGATTGTATCCTGAGAAACCATCCATAAGAAATAGCATTTCATGGCCAGTAGTAAGGTCAACAATTCATTTGATGCTACGCAAAGGAAAGTCATCCTTTGGACAAGCAAGGTTAAGGTTATGAAATTCAAGGTAGAGTTGAAATCCCCCTATGGGTTTGGTGATAGGGAAAATGTTAGAAACCTATTGAGGATAGTCTATGGGTTGGATAATGTCTACATTTAATAGATGTTATAACTTCTCTTTTATATGAAGTTTGATGTGAGGATGCATCCTCTGAAGCTTCTAGTGCAAGGGCTTGGTGTCAGGATAGGTGGCAATGTTATGGAGGGCAATAGAAGGGTTGATTCCTAGAATGTTCTTATAAGACCAAGTAAATGCAATGATATGATCACAAAGGAAAGAAGGAAAATATTGTTAGTCCCCAAGATTTAAGGATTGACAAATTTTTATTATGTGGGGATTATCTTGAGTGCCCAAGTTGACATCAATGGTAGATTCATTCAAAATAGTCTATTTTTTAGGAGGAAGAGATTTGTGGATAAAAGAATTATTTGCACCAAGGTAGGTGAGAATGGAATCATCATCCTATTGTCAAATGGTATGTATGGTATGAGAATCATGTTCAATCATGTCAAAATGGATGAGAAGAAGGGTTTTAGTTTGGACATCCTTTTGATAAACCAAGGGGCCCAAACTAATGGTGTTGATAAAAAATAGGAGGAATGATGACAAAGTCCTCAAACCTAGAAGGGAAATGGGCTGGTGAAAAATGAGTTTCATCCTTAGTGTTTGTGATGGGTTTTGGTAAATTGATGGGTTCTTTAGGTGGTTCAAACCCAAGGCTAAAGGACTCCTGAAGCTTTTGAGTTTTGATAGTGGGTAGTTCATGGGGCCCCTATTCATAAAGACCAAAATTGAATCCTTTCTAGGCACACTTATGAAGATATAGTTTGGAAAATGTTGGTTTGTCAAGGTATAATAAGTTGGGGGTGAATGGTTTGGTGGAAGAGTTCATGGTGGGATCAATAAGTGGATGATCAAGTCCCCCATAAATAAAGTTGGTTTTTGGTTGTAGATCCCAAAAGGTATGATGGTGCCAATGTTGGGGTCATATCCAAGGTCATGGATGAGGTTACCATACTCTTGAGGAATGGGGAAATCATCCAAAGCCAGAAGATTATATTCTCCAAGTGAGAGATGTTATAATGTGGGTTCCAAGGGGTCCTCTATAGGAATTTGAGATGAAGGGATGGATGAGCTTGTTGAATCTTCATCATGGGTAGTGGTGGAAGTTTTATTAGTAGGTGGTGAAGTGTATGAGGTAGAAATGAGGACATCATTTGGGTGATAGGTCATATTTCATGAAGCGAAGGGACTTGGGTCTGCTTTAATGGTAATTTCTTCACCCATGTTCACAAATTTGATATATCAGTTTAAGGTGGAAGGGACACAACTCATGACATGAACCCAAGGGCATCCGAGTAGAACATTGTATTAGAGCTTGCCCTGTACAACATATAAGATTTTAGGAATAGTGTGAGGTCCTAAACAGATGTGAAGGATGACTATACCTAAAGTAGTGGCCATGGTGTCATTGAAAGATTGAAGGATCACTATAATTTTAGACATGATGTTGTTGGGTAGTTATAGTTTTTCATAAGCATGTGAGGAGATAATTTTGATACTAGCTCCTCCATCAACTGTAATATCCCCGTTTCTCTTCAATTCTAAAACCTGATATTTTTCTGACTATTTCACTATATTTTAATTTTGCATGAAATAAGATACGATTTTGCAAGATAAATTCAAATAACAAATAAACCACAGTAAATCTCTTAACTGGAAAATCAGTGCTCTTATTATTCTTCTGTTGATTACAATAATGAAATTCTGGTGCACATATAAAAGAATACAAACATCATCTCAAAACCTGATCTTTTGCAAATCTAGAATGGCTCTAATATAGAAGATCTCTATCTGTGCAATATCTGAATCAAAAACGTAATGAAATAAATACCTAAAATCCCTGTGATAACTTCTATGTGAAGTTATCTCTCAAACCTGTAAACCTCTGTGATATCTTCTAGATGAAGTTATCTCTCAAATTGGCAATAGATCGGCTGATATCTCACAACCTCTAAATCGCACACACTGAAGAGTGGACGTTCTCCAATGCAGATGGAATCTTGGAGCCCTTGGCTCAGTCTTCTCAGGGAAAACCCTTAGCAAAATCTATCTTAAATTCAATAATCAATTCCTGAATACAAACTCTCTCCCATGAGAAACCCTTATACCCTCCAAAGGTATGCATGCTAAAATTAGATTTCCTCAAATTAGAACTTGGGGTTCTTAAATTAGGATTTGGGTTTTAAAATTAGACCAAAATATTAATAATTAATAATTAATTAATATTTAATTAAAATTAGACCTAATAATTAATATTTGATTAAATCAATCAAATATTAATATCTCCCTTAATTCATGTCTAAAAGAGCCCAAACAAAAACCAACTGTAGGAATTCTGCTAATCGAAGCCAAGCCTTGCTCCATCACAACCCTCTATCCATCCTATCAGCCTATGAGGGTCTCATGATAGGCTAATCATCAACTCTGAGCGATGTCACCTAAAAAGGGGACATGACAATCCGCCCCTCCTGAAATTGCTTGTCCCCAAGCAATCGTGGAACAAGGAACCACTCGATCCACCTGGATCCCAAATGTAGTCATGATCTATACTAATGAAAATCAATGCAAGATCCTATAATATCCTCAAAAATATAACCAAGAGGAATCTAAAATCAAACTGGAGAATACAACTCAACCAATCTCCAAAATCACAACTGCTGAATGGAACTATGTCAAGTGCAGAGAATCCACATCTTTGCAAATCACTAGCCACAGTATCACCACCCAAACTCCTATGCATCACTGATAATGAAGAGACATCATATGCTTGATAGCAATAACACAACCCAAATTTTCTTGCCATCAACTCCTGCTCTAAGTCATGTACCAATAAACTGTCAATTCCACTTGAAAAAGATGATGCCAATCCATCCCATAATGGATGGTAAGAAACTGGAGCCGATCTACACCTGTGTGAAATCAAATCTTCTCTCTCTGGGTCAAAATAATAATAATGAGCATACCCCACCTCAAAATCCTTGTGAGGTAGCATAATAGATAGGATCCCTATAATCTCCCCACCCAATCTGCTAATAGCACCAGTATCTCAGACGAGAACACCTTCTAACACCTTATGTGAGTCCAGACGAACACCTGCACTATCTAGCAAATACTCCATGAATGATTTAGTGTAATAAAAATTATATGCAGAAGCATCAACATACTCCACTACACACCACAACTGATCCCTCTATAAAGGTGGCACAACCAACTGTACCACACTGTCATCTGTGTGATAATAATCAATATGGAGACTCGACTCCACTGGTATCTCAAACTCATCAAAATCAGGTACTCCTAATTCCTAAACATGTGTGTCAGCCTCAACAACATGTTCCTCAGCAACAACTATAGGAACGTACTCACCACCAACCACCTCAATATATGAATGATCTGGGTCTGGAGCTGGTGAAGACTGCAAATGCTCTAGCTCCATGGTCACCTTAGCCAAATGAAACTATGACTCCTCATAAGCCAACTGCGTACTCTCAAGAATCTCAGAAGTCACCTCTAGCTACTGAGTAAGCTCACTCACCTTATCTTCCTCGACCAACAATGCATCATATGTTGTGCTTCCCCACTCCATGAGATAATCTCTATCAGCTACCAACTGCATATAATCCTATCTTAGAATCTGGATAGCCTCCCATAACGAGTAGATATTTGTCAAGGACAAATAACTGCCTCCCTGCTCAATGTTAGTAGGAGAACCCCATCCATAAACTGCTAACAACTGATGAGCAGCATCAAAATGCTCACAAGCGGTAGTGATATCTCTGTCACCTACTCTCAACTGGCTGGTCACATGATGGCACTGGCTAGATTGTCTCCTACAATCCTCCTCTGATGCACGGTCTAAAAGAGTAGACTCAAAATCACTGATCTCTAGAGTACTACCATCCATACTCTACGAATCAACTCCAAAGCTCATATCAACATATAGAGCATCAAAAACTATAACATCACTGTCTAACTCCTCTGTATCAAAAGAAACTGTCGGTGAAACTAAGTCCTCAAAACTATCCACTACATTTTCCTGGGTGTCATCTACAACAATCAGATCCTGGGACTCTGCTACAATCTCTACCATATTTGAGAGATCATCAACACTCAGTGTACTAACATCTGAGTTCACCTCTACACTCTGAGTGCAAACATCAGACTCATCCTCATCTAACTCTGAAGAGGCTGTTGCTAAAACTATCTCATCGTCACCATCTCCTATCTAATAAGAATCATGGGACATGCTGCTATCCTATCTAACTGATCTGTAGTGCTCTCTCCTCAGCTTAACAAAGTGATCAAAAGACACCCTCTTTTGAGCCTCAGGTGATAATAACTCCCACTCATCATTCGCTATCATATACTGTGTGGATTTGTCTTTGAATGTAGGGTATGAAAGAATTTCACTCATCCTCCTCTAGGTTTTAACCAACTGGTTCAAACTTTGTTTTAGCTTCTTCATATCCGTGTCCCACTATTTCTGAGTACTTGAAGTACACATGATTTACTAGCCAATTCCCTTATGTGTACTCAAGCAAAAAATAACTCACTTAAATAAAAATAAAACAACGACTTAAAATAATAACTAAAAATTAGCTAATTTTAAAAGTACGTCATTTGCATGCCTTGCAAAGAAAGAAGGGAACTAGCATTGCATGATGCAAGGAGCAGTTGACCATGGATTTGCACTGTAGGCACTGTTATGCATGTGTATAAAGTATTACAAATATCAGTCGAATTAATATTTGCAAGACTCTGTGATCTGCACAGGACAGTCAAAGAAGAAGGAAAAAAGTTGGTCTTTCTACATGAACTGCTGCGGCTTAGCTACTTTGTTCTCCTTTTGATATAACTAGCTCTCAATTGAATGCCCTGTAGTTACTGCTACTGCTGGTCCACGCTGGCTGCTCCTCCTTCTACTATGTTTTTCCTTATCTGGCTGCAAGCTAGCTGTCGGCCTACCCACATGACCTCTCTAACTGTGCTCACCAAACTGACTGCGCCAAAAAAAATGTACTTGTGCCAGCTGTGTTGACTACTGTGCGCCTCTTCCCTCACGTCAACTGCACTTTATCTAACTCCTTCTGCCAGCTGCTAATGTGCTTCTTTAGACTGCATTCTCCTTTCTTCCTGGGTGCCTTGCTGGCAAGCCTTCTTAACTCTCAGAGATTTTCCAGAAAGTTGCTTGTCAAGAATACTTGAATTGACGACACCAAAGGATGTTTGCAGGATTTTAGTGCTTAGTCATGCATTTAACTCAGTTGGGAGTTTAGATTTTGTCTAGGAGAAAATGCTTCTGCCCAATTACAGAGAAATTCTTGAGAGGACATGTGTGCCTCCAGAATTTAAAGAAAGAACTGTATTTGAATCTTTGTAAACTAGTTTCTATTGACAAGGGAGTCAAGAAGTTCTGGCTAGACCAAGTCACTGGATATCGAAGCATGCATCCAATTTTTCCTTTGTGTCCTTATCATTGTCTTTCCTTGTAATTTCGAATCTTTTTTTAATTTTTGGTAGCTCGTGGCTGTACCTTTATCCTTAGAATTTTATGTCTTTTTCTGAATATAATTTGTGTGAGAACCACTGTAACCCTCAGCCCATTTTTTTCTTCTTGTACGGCATGGTACAGATATGTACAAAATCCATGCAGCAACGAATAAGAATATAGTACACCCTATAGGCTGGCCACAGCTCTCAATAAATATTCTACCAATGCTGAAAAGCTCTATCTGTATAATTTTCTAAATCAAAAACTAAATAAAGAAATAATCTCCTCAGGCTGGCAAGATAAGGCTCTGATACCACTATAATATCCCCATTTCTCTTCAATTCTGAAACCTGATATTTTTCTGACTATTTCACTATATTTTACTTTTGCATGAAATAAGATACGATTTTGCAAGATAAATTCAAATAACAAATAAACCACAGTAAATCTCTTAACTGGAAAATTATTGCTCTTATTATTCTTTTGTTGATTACAATAATGAACTTCTGGTGCGCATATAAAATAATACAAACATCATCTCAAAACCTGATCTTTTGCAAATATGGAACGACTCTAATACAAAAGATCTCTATCTGTGCAATATCTGAATCAAAAACATAATGAAATAAATACCTGAAATCCCTATGATAACTTCTGTGTGAAGTTATCTCTCAAACCTGTAAACCTCTGTAATAGCTTCTGGATGAAGTTATCTCTCAAATTGGCAATAGATCGGCTGATATCTCATAACCTCTGAATCACACACACTAAAGAGTGGACGTTCTCCAATGCAGATGGAATCCTGGAGCCCTTGGCTCAGTCTTCTCAAGGAAAACCCTTAGCAAAATCTGTCTTCAAATCAATAATCAATTCCTAAATACAAACTCTCTCCCATGAGAAACCCTTATACCCTCCAAAGGTGTGCATGCTAAAATTAGATTTCCTCAAATTAGAACTTGGGGTTCTTAAATTAGAATTCCTCAAATTAGAACTTGGGCTTCTTAAATTAGGATTTGGGTTTTAGATTTAGACCAAAATATTAATAATTAATAATTAATTAATATTTAATTAAAATTAGACCCAATAATTAATATTTGATTAAATAAATCAAATATTAATATCTCCCTTAATTCATGTTTGAAAGAGCCCAAACAAAAACCAACTGTAGGAATTCTGCTAATCGAAGCCAAGCCTTACTCCATCACGACCCTCTATCCATCCTATTAGCCTATGAGGGTCGCATGATAGGCTAATCATCAACTCTAAGCGATGTCACCTAAAAAGGGGACATGACATCAACCATCACCATTTTAATGTGGGATTGGTTAATGTATGCAACGATAAATAAGGGAGGATTAGGATCCTTAGGATGAACAAATATAATCTTAGAATCCTAGAATGTGATGAGGTTGAGATGTTGGAGAGTACCAATAAAGGCAGCTAGAGGTTGAGGATCATGTGGTTTAACCTCAATAACTTGGAGGGTTTTGATGAGTGCTTAGTGATGATGGGGTGAGGTGTAAATGATTTCATAAAGACTCATTTTCGCAAGAGTTTGGTGAAGTTGCTTAAGCACCACATGTTACAAGGATTTAGATGGGTTAAAGGAGGGGACACTCAAAATGGATATCTTGGGTTTTGGTGATGGTGTGGTTAAAAGTGAGGGTATGTGAATTTGGTTAGTAGGTTGAGAGTTATAAGGGCATGTCCATGGGATGGATGATTTAGCTTTCTCCTTACCCTTTTTTTTGGGTCCTAGATTGGGTGACCATGTGCATAGTATGGATAAGGGAACGTGTTGGACTAGGTGGTTGCTCTGGTTCCTCCTTACTTTCAGATGAGAGTGTGGGAGAGGGTATGGTTTGGAAAGGTGGGATGGATGGATGAGTTGGTAATGGGATAAGAGGTGATTCATCTGATAATAGATCATCCTCACCCATCAAGTTATGGATAATGATTTGAAGAGCTTTAAAACTTTCTATATCATGTCTAAGTATTCTATGATAGGCATAAATTAATTGGTCATTAAACCAAGATGGTATAGGATGTGAGTGGTCAAATTTATTAGAAGGGTCAAATGGTTTGATGGGTGGTAAGTGGATAGAGGAAGTTTTCAACAACCTTTGTAAGATGGTTGAATAGGATTCAGTTAAAGGTGTTGAGGGTGCCAAAGTTTTGGTTTTAGGAGGTGGGGTAACATTCACTTTTGCAAGAGGTCTCACCATGGATTTGGAAGATGATTAAATAGTTTTTATGAATGGTTTAGGTTGGTGTTGTGTAGTTGGTGTTAGCTTTGTGGTGGATTTAGAATTTGAGGGTGATTGTTGGTTGTAGGTGGGAAAGTAGAGAGGGAAAGTTTATCTAGAAATGAGGATGATGAGGTTGATGATTCGGTAGAAGATGTAGTTGAGGAAAAGGGGGAAGGATATCAAGATAAGGAACAAGGAATAAGAATAGTTGAGGGATGAGGTCCCAAAATAGAAGGTGAGGTGGAAGGAGGTGGTATGGGTCTATCTCAAGGTGGAGACTTGATTTGTTTGGTTCTTTTGAAGGGTTCGTTGGGTATTTATTTCGATAGTTTAGAAAGGGTCAAGTCCAACTTTAAATGTGGATGAACAACATTGGGAGTAGGAAGTATCCAAAAAAAATTGATGGGATTGGTTTGGGATATGATGGGTTTAGTTTGAGGGGTAGATGATTATTTGGTTATTTTGAGTAGAGGAAGGTGAGAAGGTTCTCCTACAATCATAGAAGGAGAAGGGTTGGTTGGAGGTATGATTGGTTTATAGGTTGAAGGAAGTGTGGTTAGAGGTTTGGGTTTGTTTTGATAAGGTAGACCAAGATGATGACAAAAAATGTCTCTATCTAGGTTAGGTTGAGAGGTGAATTTCAGATTTTTAACCAATCTAGAAAAAGGTTTGTAGATGGACTTAGTTTCTTTATCCTTAGTTTCAAATATTAATCCTTTATGTGGAGGTGAGGGAATGTTTTTGGGAGAGGGTTGTAAATTTTGGGAGGATGATTCTACCATGGAAGGTATAGGTGAAGAGGTTTCCTCCTTTGAAGTGGTTTCAAAAGAGAGGTTGGGTTGTTCAATGATAAATGTAATGGGTTTAAGTGATGGGATGGATATGGTTTATTCCTTTGGTTAAACCTCTAAAGGAATGATATCTAAGTTATCATCCCTAGGTGAAGAAATAAGTGAAGAGATGGTTGAAAGAATGATTGACTCCTTTGGTGCTTTTAAAGAAGGTGTGAGTAAGTCCATGGTTTTATTGAGTGAGGGGGAGGGTGAGGTGCCTTCCTAGGTTTGGATATCCAAATCAAGGTTGAGTGAAGAGGTTTCCTCTTTTGAAGTGGTTTCAAAAGAGATGTTGGGTTCTTCAATGAGTGGGATAGATGAAATGGAGGTTAATGTAATAGTCTCCTCAACAAAGGGTTCATAAATGATTGTATCAACTTTATTGACCTCATGTGTGTGAGATGATTCAACTTGGTTTTTTTATAGTTGGTAGAGGGGGTATGGTTGGGAAATGGTTTACAAAAAATATCAAAGGGATTGGTTAGGGGGTGCCTTGGGATTGTCAAATATGAGCTCCCCCTTGTCAATCATGTTTTGGAAAATAATTTTGAAGGTATTACACATACTAACATCATGTCCAATACTGTAATGGTAGGAACATGAATCATTTTCATTGTACCAACCAAGTGTGGGGTGAGTAGTGTCAATTTGTTGAGGAGGTCTTATAAGGGAACTTGTATGATGCTTGTTTTGATTAGTTTCTCCAAAATTGAAGCATAAGATTCTCTAATAGGAGTGTATTGTTTTGGAGGTCCACAAGTTTGGTTTGGATTGGGTTTTTTGAAATAGTAAAAGGAATTGGTTGAGGGGTTGGATTGGTTAATGGTTAGAGGTGGAGCAGTTTTGAGAACAACCAAGTTGGTGGATGCCTTAGAATTAGATGGGTTGGATTTATTAGTGGGTTTTGATGATGAGGAAGGATCATTAGATTTAAAAGTGGAATTCTTGTTCTAAAGTTTTAATTTTTCTTCCTTGATGGAATAGATTTCCAATTTTTGTGCCATGGTAAAGGCCTCATCAAAAGTTTGAAAAGTTTGAACCTTGAGAGTGGGTGAAATGTATTTAGAACAACCTCATGAAAAGAGATCAATCAATTTAGTTTGCAGTAATGAGAAATAAATTTTATTGATGAGACCTCTCCATCTATTAATGAAATCAATGACTGATTCATCATCAAATTGCTTAATGGAATAAAGGTTGATCATGGAAACCTTTTTAGATCTATTCACTGAAAAAGTGATCTAAAAAGACTTGGGAGAGTTGAGCAAAAGCTAAAATGGAGTTCTTGGTGAGATCACTATACCAATCAAGATCAGAGCCTATCAGAGACATGGGGAAAGTTCAAAGGAGGAGGGCATCATCATATGTAATTAAATAGCATGA
This sequence comes from Torreya grandis, assembly GCA_037957365.1. Classification (NCBI taxonomy): domain Eukaryota; kingdom Viridiplantae; phylum Streptophyta; class Pinopsida; order Cupressales; family Taxaceae; genus Torreya; species Torreya grandis. The sequence goes on along the minus strand of JARHVA010001228.1, from coordinate 2,113,799 downwards.
ATGGCAAAATGCCTTCAAATGTTATTGTGGGTCTTCTTTGCCTTGAAACTTGGAAAATTTAGGAAATTACCATTGAGGAGGATAGGATTGGATAGTGATGGATGGGTGGATAGGTTCATTACATATTTAGTCATAAGAGAGAATGTTATGGGTTCCTAAGATAGATGATTTGAGATTGGTCATTTTGTCAATTAACATCTTGACCAAGTCAGTTTGAGGTTGGGTAGATGGAATATTGTAGGATAGGTTGGGTTGAGGTATGGTAGATGAAACATATTGATAAGAAGGTTGTGAAGATGTTGTATATTGGTAGATGGTTATAAGAGGTTGGGATAGTGGCCCATAAGGATTCATGGGTACATAAGATTGAGTTGAAAGGGTTATGTGACCTTGTGGATTAGGCACATATTGATAAGAGGTTATAAGAATTTGTTAAGAGGTTATTGTAATTAGAAGTATGGATAAATGATTGGGTTGGGTTTGAATTTGAGTAGTCATATGTGTGTTGATGGGTGGAAGAGTTTGAGGTATAGAAAGTACCAAGGTTTGGATATGGGTATGAGTTAGTTGGGTGGTGGTAGTGGAAGGAATGGTATAAAGAGGGGTAGAAGTTACCCCTAAGGTAAATGTGTGATAATTAACAAGAGGTTGGGTTACCTCTACATTAGATGTGTTGGTTGGTGTAGGGGGTGTTAGATTATTGGTTGGAACATTGGATTAGGTTTGGATGGTAATGAAATATGGGTTACGGGTAGAAAAATAATATTGGGTAACCAAGGGTTGGGTATAAGTAACACCCACCATATGCTCATGATGCATGCCTAAATGGGGATCCATGGGAGGAACCAAAGCAATTCAAGTATGATCAGCTAAAGTGTTAAGATTGTATTGAAGGGCAATGGGGTTATTGTTAAGGAAAGTGGCGAAATCAACATCATCCTTAACAATAATTTGAGGCATAGTAGGTGGAGGAGAATGATGAGGATAACTCTCAACCTCTGAATTATACTCCATGGATGATGAAGAGGAAGAGGTATGGGATGTTTGATGAGTTTGATTCCTTAGTTTTTGTTTGGTAAAAACCATGTGAGGAATTGGAAAAGAAATAATGAACCTCTCACCTCAAATAATGAACAAGAAAGAAAAGTTTAAGGTAAACAAAGCACAAACTAAAAGCATGATTAATCCTAAGATTAATTTTAAATCACATTTGGCTTATTCTTTAGAGAATGTGAGAGAAGTTTGGATTATGAACCAGGTACTAAAAAAGTAATCTAAGGATGGTTTCAGGTTTGTTATGGTGCTAAAAAATAATCTGCACTAGATCGAGTACATGGCTAGTAATAGGGGATTGCTCCTCACACTTCATGAACCCAAAGTCAAGTCGGGGCACTTAACCAATAGATACCATTTGTCTAGAGTTTATACTCCACCAGAGAATGGATTGGGTCCTCCTTTTGGTAATGAAATACAAGTAGGATCATTGGAAAGGGTAAGGTGATCCAATGGGTGATGAAATCGCAATGGGCCTTATCTCAAGTATGTTATTATGTTTATTTTTGTGTGATTGGATTAGTTGTGTAACATATGTGTTCTACGATTAATTCATGATGCTTTAATTAACTAGGTAAGCTAAATCAAGCAAGTAAACTGTGAATGAAGAAATTTATTTTATACCTAAAAGAATTTTTCATATTTCATTTTATGAGCCTAAAATAAATAAGAAAGGGAACTAGGGTCCCACTGGGTGTGCCAAAATTTTTAATCTATTTTTTTCACTTGTATAACTAAGAAGAAATAAAGAGATAAAATCTAGGAAAAGGGGTAAAATAGATATGGTAGAAAAACCTGGTAGAAATATGCATGTGAAATAAATGAAGTGGAGAATTCTTCTTTTTCTAGGGGAATATGACCTTCATAATAAAGAACTCAAATTAATATTTTTTTTATACAAAGAGGAAGGATGGATTTCCTAGTTGGGGCTAGATCCAAGAAAGCGTGAGCTATCTATGGAGGCTATCAATCCACTCTCTGATACAAGTTAATGTTAAAAAAAAGTAAGGAAAGTTGCATACATGAAAGTAATAGAAATAAATACTTTGAAAGTATAAGATAAATATTTAATAAACTAAAAATATATATTTTAATTTATTAAATTAATTTTCTATTATGATTTATTAAGGTTTGGTCTGGTTGAGATAGAAAGTGGAGAAAAATAGAGTTTGGTCAAATGATAGAAAATGAGGGTTTTGAGACAAAGGTATAATTTTGGGAGATTGGTGGTAGTGATGTGTTGTCATTTATTTCAAGTGGAATTGGTGATGAAAAAGTTGTATGAGAGTGCTCTTGGTCTAATATGCATGATCTTAGTGCTCAGTTCAGTCTTGGTTACTAGTGAGAGCTTATGGGAGCAGTTGGTCATATGGAGTTTTTTGAGGATATCATGGAGCATGGAGAGAGAGAGAGAGAGAGAGAGAGAGAGAGAGAGAGAGAGAGAGAGAGAGAGAGAGAGAGAGAGAGAGAGAGAGAGAGAGAGAGGAGAGAGAGGAGAGAGAGAGAGAGAGAGAGAGAGAGAGAGAGAGAGAGAGTACATAGTATTTCCATGTGGTCTTCAAGTGGAGTGTAAGTCATCCTATGCCTTGTGTGCTTGACCTTGCTAGGTTGCCTAATGAGGTAAAAGGTATATGCATTTTGTATCCTTGGTTATTGGTTATAATACTTGACATGATTGGATTGAATATATCTAAGGTGTTATTATCTTAGTGGATAATTTTCTAAGTACCTTCAAGAGGTAAGTTGTCCTGGTGGTTTTAGGCCTAATAGGCAAGGTAGGCTAGTGAGGTCCTTGTGAGTAGTCATGAAGAGATTCCAGTTGGTAGAGATCATGTAATCATGGATTGTGGTATGACATGGTTGGTAAAATGTGTTGACCAAGGTTTAGGCTTTGAGGAGGAAGAGAAAGAAATATAGTATGTTAGGAAGTATTATGTGCATGTAAAATAGAGGTTTTCTAGCCTGAGAAGAAGTTTTTGATGATCATTGGCATGTGTAGAGTTTTCATGGTGACCTGAGCCTTTTGGTATAGGTATCACATGGACCTAAGAATTATTTCCAAGTATTTTTTAGTGTAATTGAGGGACAAATATTTATAAACATTTGTTAAGAATGAAAACTGGTCAAAACCCTCCTAGAAACCCTTATAGTGACCTGATTAGAGAAATCTTATTGGATATGGATCAAAATGAATTGGTTGACCAATTTTGACTATTGGAAGGTATAGATTACTTCTCTATGAATCTAAAAGTGGTATTGGTGTGTCAAGTTAGTGAGCATAAGGTACATAAATATGCTTATTTCTAAAGATTTTAGTACTACAGGTAGAGTTGACCAGGTCAAATACATGAAATTTATTGGAGCTTGAAGAGCCAAGACTTGTTCTTGAAGTACATAGAGTTTTTTTTGTGAAGAAATAGTCACTATGTTAATTAGTTTGGTCAATAAAGTTGACTAGTTGCTAATCTACAGATAGTGAAAATAGTGATTAAAAGCCAGTATGAATGAGAATCCATTTAAGGATGGTGTTACGAGTGATTAGGGATGAATCAAATGGTTTGGGGTATTTTTTTGAGACATATCCCTCATTTTAATTTGATTTTAAATTGATTTATATTGCCTATACACATGTAATAAGCATTCTTCAAAGTGACATGTCTGAGTATTAATGAAAATGAAGATGTATGTCTCATGAAATGAACTATATATTTATTATTTACTATTATAAATCCATGTTTTGTGACTAAATTTTATATAATTTTGTTTAATAATCTCATTAAATACATTTGGAGGTCAACGAAGTGATTCTACAAATGATAGGATTCATGTTCATCATGACTATGTTTTAAGTCAAGATAACTACTATAAGCACGCAGAGGGAAAGTGATATGTTCAATATATTTTTAAAATTGATGTGGAATAAAGTGGGAATTATTATGTTATTAAATACATAAATAGACTATATAATTATTTTTGGGAGATGAAGAGATAGGTTATATGAATGAATCATGCATGACAAATAAGCTTATCTGATTGTGCTAAAACTATGAGATAGTGACCTGAGTGATTGGTTTGTAAGACCAATGTATGTTGAAATAACATGAGATATAAACTTTTTAGGTTAATATATATGTCTAAATATAATATATTCATGTGTATTATAAGTTTTTAAATCATCCTTTAAAGTATAAAATATGAGCTTCTATATGACTTTAATTTGGTAGTAATGTGAATAGTTTGAGTGAGCCTATGATAGAGGTAGTTTGAGAACTGTTGACCTATGTTGGAGTGTATAAATAATATGGAGATGTTAAATAGGTTTTTTAGGTTATATCATATATGATTTTTTGAGTGTTTTTTTTGATAAAATTAAAATTATGCCTTAGTTCTATATGACAATATTTTTTGGGTTTATAGGCCTATTAGTGAGTAATCTAAAAGACTTGGTTTAAGGCGTGAGTTGAAGTTCTAGATTCTATAGACCCATGTGGAAGTAAGAAAGTATTAATTGTGTTGGAAAAAATATTTTTATGTGTTTAATTAATTAATATAGGCTTTATATGGTTCAATAGGTTCAATATGTAACGTGTACTAATGAAGGTCTAATGCATTAGGCCTAATTGAGATCTAAAGGAGGATTGAGCTTGTTTTGGGTTATGACTGACCTATGGAGAGATTGTCCCATTCATGTAACGTGTATGAGGATATTTTTTTAAGGGTAAAACAATTATGGTAAACATATTTTCTGACAAAGATGTGTTATATGATAAGAGTGGTATATATAACTAGGCCTAATTGGCCTATTTGAAGGAGAAGTGTGTGTGTGGACAAAAGTGAAGGAAAGAGATCAACCAAGGAGCAGAGATAGGTCATTGAGGACCTTAAGAGGATGAAGAGGATAAATAATGTTTGTTTGAGTATGTTCATGAGATAACAAGTCATTAGACCTAATAGTCTAAAGGGTGACTTGGTTGAGCGAATGAGCTAGGAATGTTTGCCTAAAGAAGAGAAGCATATTTGAAGGTGTTAGAGTAAGAGAAGGTCATCATCAAGTGTAAAAGAAATTAGAGTAGTGGTGTAAATCATAGGTGAGGTGGTTTAGTTGGTGCTTAATCACTTAGGGGGTTTTATCCTCCTTACTATTTGAATCTAGCTAAAGGTCTAGTAGGTACTAGACTAAATTAAGGAGTGGGTGCTCCTTGATCAATTGATGTTGGTATAAAGGTCTCTTGTTTGATCTATCATATAAGATAGGTATTATATTGGTTTTCAAGATTGAGATTGGTTTTTATTCCCCTAGAGGGTTTACCACATAAATTATGTGTTGATGTGATTCTCATGTTCATGCTTTGTATGTGATCTCTTTGTCTTGATGCTTGTCCAAGTGCTTATACTTTGTGATGATGAATCATGAATGAATGATAAGTGCAATAAAAGAAAATTTATATGACTGATTCACCCCCCCCCCAATCTTATTCATCTTATAGATCTAATAATTGGTATTATGGATAGACCTTTGAAGGAGGCTTAACAACCTACAGGTGATCTTAAGCAACTTGGAGGTGATCTTGTGAGTTAGCTTGGTGATTAGTGTGAGCCTAGTAAGCTTGTTGTTGGAATTGGCAATGATCAGTATGGTACCCTAGTTGATGTCATGGTTATGCATGTTTTTTTAGTTGTGATTTCAATATTGATGAATTTTAAAGGTTGATATAATATGGAAAAGGATGTCAAGGTATGGATTGTTCTTCACTCAAGCCAAGGTGAGTTATTTGTTATTACAGGTGGTTATTCAAGCATGAAGGTCTATCAAAGAAGGATATGGAAATGATTAAGAATTATGTTGAATTAAGTCCAAAATAAAACCTATGTTGATAGACAAAAGGACCTTGAAGATATATTTAAAGATTGTCCTATTTGTATTAGGTCTCCATGAGACTTAATGATGGTATGAGAGTTAATGAAGCTTTTTGAGTAAGAGCAAATGGTTTGTGGATACCTATGCATGGAGAAGACTCATATAAAATGGAAAGAAATTATATGAAAAGGTATAGTTCATTAAGAGAGATATATAAGCATGTTTTTTTGCAAGAAAATCTCCATGGAAGTTGACTATGTCTCAACATCTCTTGATTGACAGACTAGTATGACTTGTTAAGTTGAATGGTGACCTTAGACTCTCAAGGTGATTGATCAAATTGTATAATAGTGTTCCTAAAGTTTGAACTATGAGGTTTCATGGTTCATTTCTATAAATATGGCCTCAAATGGTCATAATAGGTCTTGTTACCATAACACATATCCCATGAAGGAGTTCAGTATTCTAAAGGTGAAAAAATTCATAGTTTGCATGAAAATAGAGTTGGAGTTGACAAAGTTGATTATGTTCCTTGTCATGAAGATGAAGATATCTTTGTGAGGATTATAATAAACCAAGGATAATTTAATGCATGATTTCATGTTTTTCTTTTCATAGTTGGCTCAAGAAGGGGTCTAAAGTACAAGATTCAGAATAGTGGAATGGAGCTTGAGAAACATTGACAAACTAAGTTGACATGTTCATAGTGATCACTATCTTGTAGCATCATAAGGTTATTATTTTATTGAAGAGGTGTTTATATAATTATTCATGAAGGTATGTTTTCAATATCATGAAAATGATTTCTGATTTTTGTAGGTGGTAAAGCATGTGAGTTCTTCAGGAGGTATGTTCAGGTCTCTAGGTCCTAAAGTGTCATTTTGATCATTTTTGGATGTTTGGTATGGGAGTTGATTTGAATAAGGATGATGTAATGGATTATATGAGAGAATGAGGAATATAGTCATGAGTCATTCCCAGGTGGTCTGAGTCCTTGATGAGCTTAGATGTGAGTTTTTTGGTCAAAAGTTAGAGTTAACCAATTTTGACAGTGATGATTGCCTAGAAGGTGCCCAAGTTGCTCATATAGTGTTCTAAAGTGGATATAAGTTTTAAAATAAGTGATTAAAATTATTTTTGATGTATTAAAAGAGGTAATATGGATTTGAAATGTTTATGAGGTGCTCAAATATGATTTTGACCATTTGATCAAGGTGCTTGTTGTAGATAATAAGTTTGTATGCACAAATTACTTGGTTTCAAGGGTCACTTGAAGAATGAAGATGTGTGATGAATTTTTTTATGCTCAAGAAGGTATTTACATATGATTGATACATGCTCAAGGTGGTTTCATAGGTTTTTGAATCCTTTTATCCTAGGTGGAGCATTTTGAGTGGTCATTAGCTTCTCTTCTCATGAGCATGTGTTTGGTGGCTTAAAGGAAGTCATGGTTCCCAAAGGTATAGAGGCTTGAAATTTGGCACAGAAGTGATTTTTTATGGTCTCTAGGTGTGGTATCTAGCTCAGGTGTTTGCATTGATTGGAGGTTAACCTTTGACCAAGGTTTACTTTGAAAGCCTAGTCATTTAGTCATGATTGAAAAAGTGGTCATTCTTTAGATTTGAGTTATAAAAGCTTCAAATTAGTTGAATGGGCCAAATGGGTCATTGAAAAAAGTTTTACACTAGTCTAAAGGTAGCATATTTCAAGTTATTCAAGTTTTGGTCTTTTAGGAGACCTAATTAGTTAAAGGGCTAAAGAAAGAAGTATGCTAAAGAGGATGAGTTAGAGGCTCATTATTGTCATGTATGAGGGGTCATGGTAATGGAATTTAGATATAGAGTTTCATGGCTTGAAGTGATTATTATAGAGAGTTATGAGGTTTATAGTGGTCATATAGGGCTACAAGGGGTCTAAGTAGGCCTAGTGGAGAAATTGATCAATTTTGTGATTTATTTCCAAATAAGGATAGAATTTTTGGTTTTAAATGAGCATGTTGTCCTATTATAAGTATGTTACATGTATGGTGCTATGTTTAGAGTTCCTCTATTGTTCTGTATGGTGCCTTGAGAATGATGGTAAGTGAGTTTGTATGATGCTTTGGTACTCATATTATTTTCTGAGTTGATCATAGAAAAAGGGGGATATTAGGTCAATGTTTCTATAGTGAAAATGGTCTAAAAGGGATATTTTTTTATTTCTTAGTGGTAAATTCCAAGGATCTTATAGGTCTTTTGGAGCTATGACCTAAGTTGGTTCTTGAAGGGAGCTTGGTTCAAAGGGGAACACTATGGTTACTTTGTGATCTGATGTTGATAGTTGGTGTGATATAAGTTTAAAAGGATTAGATATAAAGGTATGTGCACTTTGTTTTTCCTTGTTTCATCTCTTTAAATTACTTGATCAAAGATAGAAGAGCCTGTTTGGTAGAAGAGTCCACTTTGCCATTTTTTCAAAGGGGGAGAGAAGTAAAGGAGGTGTTGCCATTAATAAAAAAGGGGGAGAATGTTGTGAGATTGGTGGTAGTGATGTGTTGTCATTTATTTCAAGTGGCATTGGTGATGACACAGTTATCTGAGAGTGCTCTTGGTCTTATATGCATGATCTTAGTGCTCAGTTCAGTCTTGGTTGCTAGTGAGAGCTTGTGGGAATAGTTGGTCATATGGAGGTTTGTGAGGATGAAATGGATCATGGAGAGAGAGAGTAAAATTTATTTCCATATGGTTGAGAGAGTAATTTGAGTCCTTATAGGTGGTATTTAGGTGGAGTACAAGTCATGTTATGCCTTGTGTACTTAACCTTGCTAGGTTACCTAATGAGGTAAGAGGTATATGCCTTTTATATCATTGGTTTTTAGTTATAGTAATTTACATGAGTTTATATAATATATCTAAGGTGATATGAGCTCATTGAATAAGTTTCCAAGTACTTTCAAGAGGCAAGTTGGCCTGGTGTAACTAGGCCTAATAGGTAATGTGGGCTAGTGAGGTCCTTATGAGCAATAATGAAGATATTTCAGTTGGTAGAGCCCATTTAAGAATGGATTGTGGTATGAAATGGTTGGGAAAAGGTTTTTAACAATTTTTAGGCCTTGAATAGGAAGATAAAGCAAGATAGTACGTTGGGAAGTATTTTGTGCATGCAAAATAGATGTTTCTTAGCCCGAGAAGAAGTTTGTTATGCTCATTGGTACATGTGGAGTTTTCATGGTGACTTGAGCCTTTTGGGATAGGTATCACATGGACATAATAAATATTTCCAAGTATTTTGTATTGGATTGAGTCATATATCTTTATGAACATTCTTAAGAATGAAAACTAGTCAAAACCCTCCTAGAAACCCTTATAGTGACCCAATTGGAGGAATCTTATTGATATGGCTCAGAATGAATTAGTTGACTAATTTTGACTATTTTAAGGTATATATGACTTATTTATTAATCTCTAGGTGGTAGTGGTGTGTCAGGTAGTGAGCAGAAGGTATAGAAATATGCTTATTTTTGAAGATTTTGGTACTACAAGTAGAGTTGACTAGGTCAACACATGAAATTTATTTGAGATTAAAGGCTAGGACTTGTTATTTAAGTCCATAGAGTTTTTTGGCAATAAATAGTCACTATTTTAATTAGTTTGGAAAATTAATTTGACTAGTCACTAATCTACAAATAATGAAAATAGTGACAAAAAGCTAGTATGAATGAGAATCCATTTAGGGATGGTGTGCAGGTGAGTAGGGATGAATCAAATGGTTTGGGGTATTTTTTTGAGACCTATCCATAATTTTAATTTTATTGGAAAATTAATGTATGCCTATACACATGTAATAATTAGTCTTCAATGTGACATGTCTGAGGATTAATGACAGTGAAGATGTATGTCTCATGCAATGAACTATATGTTTCTTATTTACTATTAGACATCCATGTTTTTTTGTGATTAAAGTTGATATAAGGTTTTTTAATAATATAATTAATAAATTTTTATGTCAATTAAGTGATTCTATAGATGATAGGAGTCATGTTCATCATGACTATGTTTTAAGTCAAGATGACTGCTACAGGTATGCAGAAAAAAGTGATATATTCAAGATCTTTTAACAAGTGATGATTCATCAATTGGGCATGATGAATTTAATTAATACATAAATATACTATATAATATATTTTTTTATTTTAATAGATAGGTTATATGAATGAATCATGCATGACAAATAGGCTTGTTTGGTTGTGCTAAAACTATGAGATTGTGACCTAAGTGATTGGTCTGTAAGATCAATGTATGTTACAATAACATGAGATATAACATTTTTAGGTTGATATATATGTATCAAATAATATTTTAATGCATATTATAAGTGTTTAAATCATCCTTTTAAGTACAAAATATGAGCTTTTATATGACTATAATTTGGTAGTATGTGACCAGTTTGAGTGAGGTTGTGATATAGGTAGTTTGAGGAATATTGACCTATGTTGGAGTGTCTAAATAAAATGGATATGTTTAATAGGTATTTTATGTTCTATATATATGATTGGTTGAGTGATTTTTTTGAGAAAATCAATAGTATGCCTTAATTCTGTATGATAATGTTTTTTGGGTTTCTAGGCCTATTAGCGAGTAGTCTAAAAGGCTTAGTTTAAGGTGTGAGTTGGAGTTTAAAATGTTATATACCCATGTGGGATTTATAAAGTATTAATTGGTTATATTTTTTATGTGTTTTATTTGTTAATAGAGGCTAAATATGGTTAAATAGGTTCAAGATGTAACGTGTACTAATGAAGGGCTAATGCATTAGGACTAATTGAGATCTAAAGGAGGATTGAACTTGTTTTGGGTTATGACTGACCTATGGAGATATTTTCCCATTCATGTAACGTGTATGAGAATATATTTTAATGGTAAGACAAGTATGGTTAAAATATTGGCCAACCAAGATGGGTTAGATGATAAGAGTGGTATATATACTAGGCCTAATTGGCTTATTTAAAGGAGAAGTGTGTGTGTAGACAAAAGCAAAGGAAAGAGATCAACCAAGGAGTAGAGATAGGTCATTGAGGAACTTAAAATAATGAATAGTATCAATCATGTTTTTTTATTAGGTTCATGAGCTAACCAGTCATTAGACCTAACAGTCTAAAGGGTGACTTGGTTGAGCGAATGAGCTAGAAATGCCTACCTAAAGAAGAGAAGCATATTTGAAGGTGTTAGAGTAAGAGAAGGTCATCATCAGGTATATAATACATTATATTAGTGGTGTAAATCATATTTGAGTTGTTTGAGTGGGTGATTAATCACCTAGGGGGTTGTATCCTCCTTGCTAGTTAGAGCTAGCTAAAGGTCTAGTAGGTACTAGACTAAATTGAGTGGGTGCTCCTTGATCGGTTGATGTTGGTCTAAAGGTATCTTGTTTGATCTATCATATAAGATAGGTAATCCATTGGTTATAAGATTGAGAGTGGTTTTTCTTCCCCTAGCAGTTTTTTCACATAAATTATGTGTTGATGTACTTCTCATGTTCATGCTTTATATATGATCTCTTTGTCTTGATGCTTGTCTAAGAGATTATAATTTGTGATGATGAATCATGAATGAATGATAAGTTAAATAAAATAAAAATTAGATGAATAATTCACCCTTCCTCTCAATCATCTTGTACCTCTAACATCTAATCATCACTGGTTAGGGGTAAACCATCTCTGATTAGGAATAAACCATCACTAGTTAGGTAACCATCAACTGTTACCTGTGGGTGACTGAAGCAATCAGAAAGCTCTACATGCAGATGGATGAGATCATGATTAATTACAAAAGAGGGTATTTTTAGGTATTATAAGGGTTTGATGATGGTAGAAGTGAAATAGTAGAGGGTCCAAGACATAGTGAGAAGCTAAGAAGTAATATGAGGGTGAAAGATGAAATGTTTTGATCTAGGGAATATATCCAATTAGACAAGAAAATATGATGAATCAATACAAGAAATGCTTACCTAATTTGGAGTGATTTTGGTAGCATAATGGTATGTGAGGGGGAGCTGGATGGATTTTGGTAGAGGTTTAGGTTGATGGCTATTAGGGAAACCTTCATGAAGAATCTTAAAACATCTTAGAAGACTTGAATACCTATATGAATATCACCTAAATGTAGAATTTGGATATGTATTTTTGGATCCAATTCTCCTCTTTCTCACTTCCTTTTATAAGTAAAAGGTTATGGAGTAAGAAGATAAGGTTGGAGGTTAGGAGACATTATGATGTGTTAGATGATGAGGTGGAAGAAAGTATTAAATTTTTTTCTTGATTGCCTTGAGAACATCTAGTGATGTGTTTCTAGCTCGAAGACCTAACCATCGATGGTTAAGGTAACCATCGATGATTACCCTGACTGTCGTTGGTCAAGGTACCAAGCAAAATTGGGTTAAAAAGTGGATCAAATGGATGAAAATGGTATTAAGTGGTAAAAATTGTTAATTATTAAAGATAAATCTAGTTTGGATAACTTAGCTCAAAGGAGTGGTTATATGTTAGGTTATTTCAACGTACAAGTGTAGATGAAAAGATTTTTAAATAAGATTTCAAGGCATTTAAACTACTAGAACCATGTGTGTGGTTTTCTAGTGTCTACAATTCTATGAGACATGAACATGTATTAAAATTCCTTTATAAACTCTTCATTCACTTGGATTCATCCCTATTTCATGATAATGCATATCTAAACCTCTTCTCATTGCTCCCTAGGTTTTTCACTATTTCCACCTTTAGAAATGTTAGTGACTAGCTATATTAAATGACTAGTTTAACATACCTAAGGGATATAAACTATCCAAAAACATTCATGGACATAAAATACAAGTCTCAAACTTTGTCCTCCATCTATTTAACAACTTTGACTTGGTCAACTTTGACCACTACAACAAATATTTAAGAAATAAGGCCTTTCTTATAGGGTCCACTCACTAACCTGAAGACTCAATCACACATAGAGATGATTGAGGGAGTTGAATAAAACCTCCAATTACTAAAATATCCATACCAATCAATTCTGATGACTTTATAACAACTTCTTTCATATCAAGTCACTATTAGGGTTTTATGAGGCTTTAAACCATCTTCTATTATTAGTAATCATTCATAAAGCTTAGCCCCTCATTGTAAAAATTAATGTCTAAAATTTTTAGATAGGAACATTAACCATCTACCATGAATATATTAGGTCATTGTGTATATGTTTCACATTCTAATGAAAACTTGAAAAGCCTTCTTAGGTAGATAACTCTTCATCTTGTGCACTCAAAAAACCTTAAAATAATTGTTTGAGCATTTTCTTACAAACCATGACCTCAAAATTTTTGAACATGATTAAAAAATCATATCATACCTTTATCCATGCAAAAATATTCATAATTTCCTTGGAAACTTATCTTGATACCCCATTAGGTTACATTCTCTCCTTACTTGCTTAGACCTTGATTTGTAAATCACATTAGGACTTAAAACTGACTTTCATGCCTCTTTCCATGTGCTCTCCACCACTCTCACATACTAAAGAAACCTCATACATGATTAAACACTATAATGCATCCTTTATGTGTCTTGACAATAGATCATGATGCTTCATTAGACCAAATAGGGTCTAGGAGTAGTCTAGGTGCAAACTTGATATGAAGATCTTATGATTCTAGGCTCACCCTGAGACTCACACGAGTGATCCAATGCCTCATACACATTATAAATAAATCTCATACAACCTTTCATTCATGTGTGCATTTATATCACTAAGACATCATGACCCTTCATGAATAAGACTAGGCAACCTATGCACATACCTTCTCAAATCACTTACAAGGCTCAAGCACTTGACAACTTTGAAAACAAAGATCTTACATGTTGACATTGACATCGCTTATGCAATAATAATAACATATACCAATCATGTCTTACAACCTTAGAATCAAAAAAATACTAATCAATATCCTATCTTATAGCTACATTCTTCAATGACCTCATGAAGACCTTTCTTAAGAACCTTTGACATCAATGATAACATCAATACCAAACCTTACCAATAGGAACAATGATCAAGAATCACCCCTTTATCATTGATGGCAAAATATACTACAAACTAATCATTCTTATCTCCCCATTTTGGTCTTTATCCACCTTTGACCTAAATGACAAAGTGATGTCTACAACTCCTTGCAACCAAAAGATTCAATACATAGGACTATGAGTTTATGAGACATAATATAAACATGTTCCCCTTATATCCATACATACATTATTGGAATAAATCTCCTATTCTTGGATATAATTACCATGATTATCTGCCCCTAAGTAATTGGCTTCTTCAATGATTTTTAGGGGAAGGAATTACAACTAATTCATGTCTTAAGTGTTCAAATGTTACCTTTAGACATGCTTTGGTCAAAATTTCTATAATCTGATCATGTGTAGAAACATATTCAAGTTTGAAACTTTGTTCACTCACCTATTCTCTTAGAAAATGATACTTGATGGGAATTTGCTTGGTCCTTGAGTGCATGATAGGGTTCTTTATAATGCTTATTGTTGACCAAATATGACTTTTATTCAAATTGGGTCAACCCCTACATTTTTAAACTTATGAAGAAGGTTTTCATATGTCTTATGGGGTCTCATATTGTTTTATACATCTTACTTATCCTTGCTCTAGCCTTGGTCTAAGCTCATCAACCTTATAGTTACCTAGTCAACCAAAGTCAAAGTTAGTCAAACATGGTCAAAGGTCCAAATTATCTTGAAAATGTCCTAATGTAGTCATTTATATGTTTTAAGGTCTTGATTTTGTCCTTTACCATGTATTATGTGCAAAAGGTGTCATTTTGGCATGTTTTTAGCATAATAAATTACTTGTATGGACTTTCAAAGAAGCATTTTTGTCACCAAGAGATATTTTAACATGGAGGAGGTTAAAATATGTTAGGGGCAGTTAGATGTCAGTCCAAGGGGAAGTTATATGAAGAAAAAGTTGGGTTCTCTTTGATTTTAGGCCCTTTTTGCAATTATATAGAATTGGGAAGTCCACCTTTAGTAGAAAATGTGGGAAAACATCTCTTCACCTCCCTAAACTCATTCCCATGCCTAGTGTGCTGAGAAAATTTCAAAAAGTTCATTCTTTGTGTAGATACTATTTTTATACACCCTTGTGTATTAATGTGGTGCATTGTCATATTATCATGTTATTTCTAACATAATGACCCCCATTCATAATTATTTAAAATAATTACTTTCACCTCACCCATTTACCTTTACCACATAGGTTAATTAAACCTAATTACTATGGTAAAATAGTAATTAACCATATTTTTACCATCCCTAACCATAAAATCATAAAAACAAATAAACATAAAACATATCCAACCTCCCAACAAACCCATCCTATGGTTAAAATAACCTAACAACTTTAGAATGGGTTAAAACCATCTTTACCCTTGTAAACATCCATTTTGAATGGCCCAAGGATTAACATCACCTATTTTGGGAAGATAGACATTGATTTTCCATGATCGATGTTGATTGGCCCAGAATGACATCGATCCATAAAAATACAACGAACCTCCATGGCTTGAGAAGAATGGTGACTGTGCTTTTGGACTTCAAAATTTCATTGTAACCTATGTACAGACATTATCAACATCTTTATATCCTATGGAACCTCTGTTTGGGAGATTATCAAAATATTTTTGAAGGTTCTTCAACTCATTTTTCCAAGTCTATTTTTAGCCATCAAAGGTTGGTATTGTAATTTAATTATTTCTCATTTCAAGTTTACAAGCTTTCACACCTATCTATCACTATTTTTTATATTTAGTTTAGTTATTTTATCAATATTACGAGTCTTTACTATTATCAATCAAACTCACACCCTGGTGAAGGTAGGTTCAGGCCTTCATAATTTGCTAAAACATGGAAACAATCCTAGGATGTGGATGACCTAATCAATGGATTGAATCTCTAGATTATAAGGGCTAGCTCCCTTTGATGTATTGCTTTGGCCTATTTCCCACACTAAAATATACTATTGACTAATTAAAATTGAGAGAAAGATAATATGAAAGGGGAACCTAAGCTAAGGATAGTGATACACTAAAAATATGACCTTCATCTACTTGACATGCACTGAGAAGATGAACAAGGATGTGAATCTAATTACACTACTTAAATGGTGGCCTCTAAGCATTAGTATTTCACATAGAGACTTGGGCTTATTGCATGATCTAAGGAAATGGTTTGGTAGGTCTATAAAAGACACTAGAGAGAGCTTGTGTTTGCCATATAAACAATATGATAGAGCACACTATGTGACCTTCAAGGATGAGCTTAACACCTGTAAATAGGTATAATGGAAAGGATAAGATGATAGGAATACTTATCTATCACTTTTGTCTCTTAATAGACCACAAAAATATAGTAAAACACAAACTTTTGAGGAGTTGTGAATTTTATCTTATTTATCAAAAGAGGCAAAATACAGATGTTCTCTAAGCATGGCCTAGCCACAAAATAGGTTCAAGGATTTCTTATCTCTCTCTTCTTCTTGTTTTACTATTTTGGATATTTTACAATGGCTCGAAATCTTTTATATATAGAAGAAAATATAAAAGAAAGAAAAGGAATCACGTGTTAGAGTCAAGAACTGAGATAACAAGTCACTAATGACTGTGGATCACTTCTTGTTATTCTCAAGATTTTTTTGCTTTAAAAGCATGAAATTAATTTGATCATGAGATCAACCATCCAAAATCACCATAAATCTCTTCAATCCCCTCATGCATTTGAGTCTCTCTTTTGGAACTAAGAGATCCGTGCTTGAAGGCAGCTACATGCCTTTGTTTTTTGTATGTTCGTGCTCCACCTAGATGCATCTAATAAATATTGGGTCAATTTTCGTGTTTTGAATGTGAAATATAGACCACATCATTAATTCAAAAGGATAAATCCTCATCCTTTTTACTGATTGGATGTCAAAATCCCACTAGGACCCTTTGAAAACTTGGCCTTTTCTTGCCCATTGATCTGCTTGAGCTTTGACTCCATGAATGTTGATATCTTTGCTAGTTGAATGTACTTATGCCACTTATCCTTGACTAATTAGTCCTTTAGATTTTATAACCATTTGACTTAATATCACTCTGTTAGATATCATCTGGTCTAATTCTTTTGGTTATTGTTATTCAACCAATAATTATTTTGGGCTATTTTCCTTATGCACTTTGCCACAGACACTTTCCAAAAAAGATTAACCTTTTGGATCTTTTCCTTCTAACTATTTGTTTCATACTTTTACTTTGGTATATTTTTTGAACTTATTTCCTTGGAATTTTTTCTTGAAAGAATTCATTCAGACTTTTTTTGGCCATTTTCCCATGGGATTGACCCTTCAAAAATCTATTTCTCCCTTTTACTTTCAATATTTTTGTTTTGAGCCAATTCCTACAGACTTTTCCCTTCATCCACTTTCCCAAAAATAATCCTTCATATTTCTTTAAATACCCTTTAACCTTATGAAAATGGACCCTTTTTCTGAGAATAACCTTTCAAATTTTTGAAATGGATCGTCAAATTTCTGAAAATAGACTTTTCCTTCAGATAATTTGTCCACAGCTTATTTCCTAGGACATTTTTTCTAGCAACTACCTCGAACTTCTTTTAAGTGCCTTTCATAAATTTACAAGTTCCCCTTAGTATTTGGAAATGTGGTCCTTTAGATTTTGAATGAACCTTTTGGAATTGTAAAAATATCTTTTCAGCTTTTTGAAACAACCCTTTGAGTTTTTTTTTCCTTAGACTTTTTTTAAAGTCCTTTTTCCCAAAAAAATTCCTTGGAATTTTTGTAAAATCCTCTTGGCTTGTTTGAAATGTCCCTTTAGAGTTATTACACATGGTCCCTTCAGAATTTTGAATGTACAATTGTCTCAAGAAAAGACCCTTCGAGAAAAATATTTGGGGCACTTGATTTACCAAAAGACCTTTCGAAATTTTTCCTTCATATAAAATGTATGAGGAACTTCCAACATTTAGCTTGAACAAACAAAACATTTAAAAGAAAAAACTTGGTGAAAAAAAGTCCTAAAAGAAAATAAACTTGTACTTTTGCTTCATCAGGTTCTCCACTTATTCTTACTTTGGGCTTCTTTGGTGAAGTTAATGATGTAGGAAAGCCTAAAGTCTTCCTTAAAAAACTTGTTCCTTTCAACTGCTCTAATCAACATCAACTTTCCTGTAAATAACAAGACAAGTGAAAGAAAAGACCCTAAATCACCTAAATAGAGGACCTGTGAAACATGGCCTCCTTAAGGAATCTTCAAGGATAAATAACTAACTCACAAAGAAAATTGGCATGATATGCAAATCTTATAATGATAAGGGTGGTAATTTTACCTGTGGGGTCAAAATTGTCAACATTTTTGTGACTCAGTTGGGAAGTATGCATGATATGATTGAGACCCAAACCACTTACATGACTCCTGGACTCACAAAGTAATGAAAAATTTGATCCATGAATAAAAATTCTCTTTTGACATGGCATGAGATAGCCTTCATCCTCCAAAACAAGAAGGGAAACACACAAGCAGGGAAAACTGACTAAAAAAAAACAAATGTGCAAATAAGCACTTATTTGGAACAAAACATAAACAAACTAATGTGCTTGAACAACACTTTGAGGAAAATAAACTAACTAACTAACCATGACAAAGCATGATCCACCTGAATCAAAAAGGAAATTCATAAAATCACTCAGTCCAAGAGATGGTACAAGCTGCAAGGTAGGATGTTTATTAATCATAACCTTTACTGAGGCATTTTTATTGCCCACCAAATCTCTTAACATCTCCTCAAATGAGTCATCAACAAAAAAACAATCACCAACAAAGACAAACTCATCTAGTAATTTTGGATATTTTCCATACTGCTTGTCATCTACAACCTTATTAAATGATATCTCATCTATGCATTATCCTTGAGTGACCCTATCCTTCTTATCAACTATTGTAAGCTCATCTAGCTTTTCAAGGAGCTTTGAATAGGCAACCCAATCTATATTATTATCTTGAATAGGTGATTATTGATCAAATTTCTCATAAACATGATCTTTAATAGGCAACATATCTTTATAGAGCTCTTTAATCTCTTATAAAGATTCAAGGTACAGCTACCAATCATCTTTTTGTTCCTCATTTTGATCAATTGGAATATGATTAGCTTTAATTTATCTTGATCCTTCTCAATAGGAGATATCTCTAACTCATTTCTGACTTCAATTTGTACCAACTCCTCTTGGATTTCCTTCACATCAAGATCAACCTTCTCATTCTCAACTATAATTTTATTCTCAACTATAACCTCAAGTGAAGTCTCACTGAGAAATTCTTCCTCATACACACTTAAATCATCCTCTTCACACTCTGTAAGAACTTGACTTGTATCTATAACCCCTTTCTCAATCTTCTAGAGAACAGGATCCTTTTGAAGAAGGAAGATGGTGGGAAGGTGATGAAATTCATTTGTTTGAGAGGGAAAATAAAGCATGGGAGGTTGATCATGATTATATTTTATGATCTGGGGGGAAATGGAATCATTTAGGGAATTTTTGAGAGGAGGGAAAGAGAAACTCTTAAATACCTCTACATTTTGTTCCTTCTACTTGGCCATTACCTCATCAAAGTATAAAACCTCCTTTTCTTCATGGACAAATCAAACTTAAGGGATGATTGGTGAAGAAAGGGGACTCCAAGAAGGTTTAGTCTCTTGAATAGACTCTTCAATAGGCATATGAGTTTGCTCTTGAATCCAACTAGGAAGCTCCATTGGCACACATTGATCATGGTTAATAACTTCATGATAATAAGGAAGACAAGAGCCCTCTTGAGAAAATTGGTTCAACTTAAATTTTTGCCTCTTCCAAGACTCAATCTTCTCCAATACAAAAATACATAACTCATTTATCTTTTCTAGATCATTAGGTACATTTTGAAAAATACCATTCACTTCTTTGTACTAAGAGTTTACACAAAATTTTATTGTATATGCTAGTATTTAGAGCTCTATCTCATCAATTATTTCTTGGAGACAAGGCTGCTCATATACAACATCTTATCCATATGGGAAAGGTGAAATCTGGTCATTAGACAGATATGGTTCACAAGGAAGGTAAGAGTCATGCTCTTGCTAATAAGGATCATGGGAAACTTGGTAAGATTCATCATAGCTTTGATAAAACTATTGATAAGGATAATTAAGCTCATAATGAGGTTCATATGGATCAAGACAGGGCTGGTATGATCCATTATAGGGCTGATAAGGAAGTTTGGCATAGGTTTCCTCATACACAACAATGAAAACAACATCAATATAGTGCAATAAAAATAAACTTATAAACTGTGCCTAGACTGTTAGAAGCAATTACTTGAGATTAGAATCACCAAATACTTCATGAAGAACCCATCTACAAATTCAATTTAACCAAGACCATCTCTAATGGGTCCCATTATGTATGCCAAAAACTATTGTCAATCAGACTCACACCCTTGTGAAGGTAGTTTTAGGCCTTCATAGTCTGCTAAAACATGGAAACAATCCTAGGTTATGGGTGGCCTAATCAACAAATTAAATATCTAGATTCACTTTAGCCTATTTCCCACACTAAAACCTAATATTGACTAACAAAAAGGGAGATAAAGATAACATGAAAGGGAAACCTAATATAAGGATGGTGATACACCAAAAACATGACCTCCATCTATTTGACATGAACTAAGAAGATGAACAAGGATGTGAATCTAATTACACTACTCAAATGACAGCATTTTGCATAGAGGCTCGAGCTTATTATATGATCTAAGGTAATTTTTTGGTAGGTCTATAAAAGACACTAGAGAGAACTTGTGCTTTCCGTATAAACAAGATGATAGAGCACACTATGAAACCTACAAGGATGAGATTAACACCTAAAAATATGTATAATTAAAAAGATAAGATGAGAGGAAGCCTTAGATATCACTTTCATCTCTCAATAGAGCTTGAAAATACACTAAAACAAAAGATTTTGAAGAGGTACAAATTTTGTCTTATTCATCAAAGGAGGCAAAATACAGATGTCCTCTGAGCATGGCTTGGCCACAACATGGGTTTAAGGATTTCTTATCTCTCTTTTTTTTTTACTATTTTGGATTAAAAATCCCTCTTTACAATGGCTTTAAAGCTTTTATATATAGAAGAAAAGACAAAATAAAGAAAAGGAATCATGTGTTAGAGTCAGGAACTGAGAGAACAAGTCATCAATGACTATGGATCACTCATTATTTTATAACTTTTTTTACATTGAAATCATGAAATTAATTTGATCATGAGATCAGCCATCTAAAATCACCACAAATCTCCTTGAGCCCCTCATGCATTTGAGTCTCTCTTTTGGAATTGAGAGAGCCCTGCTTGAAGGCAGCTGCATGTCTTTATTTTTTTGCATGTTTATGTTCCACCTAGATGCATCTAATCGAGCTTGGGTCACTTTTCATGTTCTTAATGTGACATGTAGACCACATTATTGGAGTTGAAAGGAGAAAACATCATCCTTTTCTATTGATTAGCTATCAAAATCTTGCTAGGACCCTTTGAAAACTTGGCCTTTTCTCACCCACTAATCTGCTTGAGCTTGGACTCCCCTGATCATTGATGTCCTTACTAGTTGAATGTCCTTATGCCAATTGTCCTTGACTAATTAGTCATTCAAATTTATTGACCATTTGACTTAATATCACTCTGTTATATATCAGCTGGGCTAATTCCTTTGGTCTTTGTTGTTCAGCCAATAATTCTTTTGGGTTATTTTCCTTATGGGCTATTTCCTTTAGGAGATCAACCCTTTGGAAATATTTTTTGCCCTTTTACTTTTGAGATATTTGTTTTGGGATAATTCATTCAAAATTTTCCCTTCGATCACTTTCCCAAAAAAAATCCTTCAGCTTTCTTGAAATGCCCTTTGGCCTTTTGAAAATGGATCATTTTACTAAGAACAACCCTTCAGATTTTTGAAATGGGCCATCAAATTTTTGAAATGTACCATCAATTTTTTTTAAATGGACTTTTCCTTTAGACAATTTGTTTGTGGCTTATTTCCTCAGACCTTTTTTTGGAAACTACCTCAGACTTCTTTTAAGTGCCTTTCATAAATTTGTAAGTGCTCCTTAGCATTTGGAAAAGTGGACCTTTTCCTTGGACTTTTTGTAAAGTCCTTTTTCCCAAAATAATTCCTTCGACTTTTTGTAAAATCCTCTTGGCTTCTTTGAAATGTCCCTTCGGAGTTCTTGCACATGGCCCTTCAAAATTTTGAATGGACAATTTTCCCAAGAAAAGACCCTTCAAAAAACTATTTGGGGCACTTGCTTTGCCAAAAGATTTTTCAAAATTTTTCCTTTAGACAAAATGTCTGAGGAAATTCCAAAATTTATCCTGAACAAACAAAAAATCCAAAAGAAAACACTTGGTGGAAAAAAGTCTTGAAAGAAAATAAACTTGTGCTTTTACTTCATCAGGTTCTCCACTTATTCTTACTTTAGGATTATTTGGTGAATATACTAATGTAATAAATCCCAAAGTCTTCCTTAAAAATCTTTCTCCTTTCAACTACTCTGATCAACATCAACATTCTTGCAAAGAAAAAGACAAGTGAAATAAAAGACCCTAAATCACCTAAATAGAGGACCTGTGAAACATGGGCTCCTTAAGGAATCCTTAGGGATAAATAATTGACTCACAAAGGAAATTGGCATTATATTCAAAGCTTATAATGATAAGGGTGGCAATTTGACCTGTGGGGTCAAAATTGTCAACAGTTACTATAGTCTATTTTCATAGTTTAGCATTTTACATAGAATCGATGTCGATCCATCTGAATCGATGTTAAACCTAAAGGATCATCATCAATACCTAATAAACTTTTTAAAAATTCTTGAATTCTATTTTCATAAGATTCACAGTCCAAAAAACCTATCAAAACCTACATTATATTTTCTAAAAACATGTCTTTTACATGTAGATGACTCTGCCTAGATTAGTGCATGATATTGTTAGCATATTTGATCTCCCCACAACATTTATCCACTTATCAAAGAGAGATTACATTTGAATTAGGTCTTCTTACTATGGTTTTCATAGCTAATTAGGAAAGCATTAATGAACAATTGGCTTTAATTCAAGAGGACGTTGATATAGCTACTAACTTTTAGGATGATTACTTTGATCGCCTTAATCCTATTGTAAATTAGACATATTTGTTGTTATCTATTTTCATCCTATCCTTATGTATCTTTATAATTTCATGTTTATTTATAAACTTGAGTGTTAAACATGGGCTGACATCCACCTAAGGAAGTAAATCACTTCTTAGGACTGGTTTCTTACTAGGCAACCCATTCATCTATCCATTAATCAGTTTTTTGTGACTAAGTGTGATTTGAAAGTCATTCATCCCTAGCCAAAGAATATTTCCCAAAAGATGGATCAATGGTGCACAATCAGTTTACATCTCCAGGTAATCTTTAAAACCATGCATTTACTTTGTTTTTAGTAACTAATTAGATCACATTGAAAAAGCAAAAAATATACTAAAACATTTTGGCACACTCGGTGGGACCTAGGTCTCATCTTTTATTTTAAAATTTAAAATTATTGAGTTTGTTCTCTTTCCCTTTCTTTGTGTGAATTCATCCAAAGAAAATTAAGATTGCATTTTATTTCATTTTTAAGGTTAAAATAAATTTCACTCATTTTTTCCTGCTTAAGTAATTCACATAGAGTAATCTAAGCAGTACATTCATCGTAGTCATCACTCTTTCACACACAAGATAGATCACAATCATAACAAAATCATCTAAACACTTGAAATAAGGAAATCAAAGGGGATTTCATCACCTCACAACAACCTTTTTCTTGATGATCCCACTTAGATTTCACCACCAAGGGGAGGACCAACTTAGTTCTCTGGTTGAGTATAATTTTTGGACTATCGGTATATCTTGGATAAGAACCCATCCTAGTTGTGGGATTATAACGTGAGGGGAGCAAGAACCAAGTATCAAGTTGTGTACTATTACCAATATAGATTTCATTTGAGTGCCAAAACAAAACACCTAAAACCATCCTTAGATTGTCATTTTTTAGGACCCTTGTTATCATTTTTCTTTATTTCTTTTCACATCTTAAAATTAAAAAGAGATAAAAACTTTTTGGGATGACTTTAGTTTATGCATATTTTATCCATAATTAAAAGTGAGATAATTCAAAAAGAAATTGTCATTTTATTTTTAATTTTCTTTTCTATCTCATGGTTTTGACTAGATAGAAATTAAAGAAAGAATCCGAAGTGGGAGTCATGTTGTCTCCTATGGAACATACACCTAGTTCCTCCTCTACCCATGAGTCCTTTGAGAATCTTGTGTTCCCATACTTTTATTCTCAAGGATATCCTTCATTTATGGAAATATTAGATATTAACCCTATTTTTCTCAATTACTACCTTAGTAATTGAGAAATACAAATTGTTACTTCTCCTTATACCCAAAATTCTCAATATTTATATGGGATGTCTTTCAAAGGAATTGAAAAAAATAAAAGATTTACCATGGCCATGGTATCCTTTTCTACCAGCTCTCTTCCATTTGGATATAATATTCATATGATGCAACCTTTAAAAAGCTAACCACATGTAGTATCCACCAATTCTCTAACCCCCATTACTTAGGTTCAAAGTGCTTATGCCACTCAGCCTATATCCACTATTCCTCCCCAAATTTTAGTAGTATCAATCCCTATAAGTTTTCCACCTATCAAAACAAGTCTAGCATATAATTCCCAAGCTTTGAAACATACACAACAAATCCCTCTGATGAAAAAAATCCCTAAAATGAAACCTTTCTAATAGTATGTCTCCTTGGCTAGTCAATACATGGCTCCATCATAGTCATTAGGGACCACTTCCAATCTTTCACATAGTAGAATATTCCACTATAGATCCCACAGTACATGGCAGGATCCCAACCCATTATGTCTATTATATTTAGATACCCTTTAGAAAGGTGTCTTAGGGAATGTACCTTAGAATAACCCCCAATTAGACCTCATAAACATCCTTATGAATAGGACGGATAACTTGGAAGCCTCTACCTCTGGACATAATATTATGCTCATATATGAGAAAATTTGTAATTAGCCTATCCACCTATCTATTCTGATCTGATTGTATCCCTCATAATGGGAACTTCCCAAGTTTACTAAGTTTTAGAATGAAGAAGATCCCCAACATCATCTCATATCATTTTAACACATGTGTTACCTTATAACACATGATGATGCATTACAACTTAGGACATTTCCCATGTCACTAGTAGGAGATACATTGATTGTTATAGCTCTATCCCTCAGTATTCACTCTTTTCCTTTAGGAAATTAGATCAAATTTTCTTAGAACACTTCTTAATTAACATTACTTGAAAAGTGAGTATCATGGATTTATACACCATTTAATAATTTGAAAATGAATCCATATTAGACTTTGTAGCTCATTGGCATAACCTAATCAACCAATTAACCTTTTCCTTGCCACAACCTAAATTAATTAAATTGTTTTCATGCTCTTGCATGAAACATATCTCATCCATTTTACTATGGAACATAAACTCAAAATCTGGGGCATTGAAGAGGGAAAAGTTAAGTTATACAATAAAAACTTCAAACCTGACCCCTCAAAAAGTAATAACAATAATCCTAAACCAAAAGGGGTAGAAAATTATATTATTCTAAAAACTTATTCCCCTCCAACACCTAATCAATCAGGACTATCCACTTCTCAAACACAACCACCTAGGGGCCTTACACATTTTCCCCTTAAGAAATCTACCCCTTTAAGAGAACCTTACACTTCTATATTGGATAAACTCTTACAAGAAAATTTTATTGAGCTCCCTTCAATTATACCAGTCGATTATACATGTCCTAAACCCATTTGGTATAAAGAGGATGAATTTTGTACCAATCATAGGGTAATAGGACATGACATAGAATGATGCCAATCCCTTAAATGATTGGTACAAGGCCTCATTGACAAAGGGGACCTTCATTTGGACAATCCAAATGATTCTCCCAACAAATCTTTAGATATTTTTAGACAACCATTTACAAACCATCCATCCACATCAAACACAGTCCAACATAACCTTGAAGAAACACAAAATCAAGCTACACATATGATTGATACAATCTATGACTAGTTATTGCCTAAAAAAGCTCTAGAGAAATATTTGATCTTAGATCTCCTTATGGGAGGTGATTTTGATGTAAGTCAACCTAAAATTATTGATACAACTCCCAAAACCTCTATAGAGCTCCCATATCTCATTAAATTGGATTGTTCATGTGAGCCATCCCCTTTATCTTCCTAAATTGAATCTCCTAAAAAGGAAAATGAAACCCCTCCTTGAGATGTCATAGATAAACATCTTGATACTTCTAGAGTCAAACATTCCACCCCTTTGGTACCTGGTGAGCCTATTTGTAATATGTACTAAGATCATAATATATAAGGATCTTATCAATTCGCTCAATACCAAGACCCTTTGAAATCATCCTCTATTGCAACACTTCCTTACCCTGAAACTACTAAAGGAAAGGGTAAATCTCTTATCATCAATAGCTAGGATAATTATCTTGGTATTCCATCAAAGAAAGCCTTAGCCCATCCTCAAGTCAAGGTTGATCTTTTTCAGACATCAATAGACAAAAATTTTAGTTTGAATACCCCTTTTATTCTCAACACAAGAAAGAGTAAATGGATAACCCCTTTTATATCATCTCTATCATCTATTTTAGGTCCTCGTCCATTTCCAAAAGTGACTATCCCTATCATAGGTTTTTCCATTCAAACACGTGGGAAAATATAAAGTCTCTCTCCATTATTAAACACACTTCCATCTTGATATCCACCATCTTATGCTAAAGGACCATTAGAGAAATTTAAATAAAAAGTGCCTAAGGCCATCCCTACCATAAAATCTAAATGTCAAAACCAAATGATCAATACTCTACCAAAAGAGATGGTAAAACCTATTATAAGACCAAAAAATGACCCTTTAAAAGGATATTACATTGTAATCTTTAAATAATTTTTGGATACATCCCTCATCATGTTACCACATATATGACCCATTAACCCTCACCTCCAAAGACCTACTTGGTATAAGAGTCAAGAAATATGCGCATATCATAAAATGGCTAGACATGACATGGAAAATTATAATGCCCTTAAGGTCGTGATCCAATAGCTAGTCCAAGATGATGACTTATTAATTGATAATCTAAATGATAATACTCTTAATTAAAAATCCACCATCCCAAATATTCCACCCATCCATAATTCTACTAGTATTATAAGTGATAAAGAGTCAATAGCTTCTTTGAACCCACCATTATTACACATTGATGTTGTTCATGTATCCACCCACTCTCAAAATCAAAATTTCAATAAATCTAAAGTTTTACTTACAAGAGCATCTACTCCTAATACACCTAAACCATCTAGACAAAATACTAAATTCTCTATTATAGGAACTACCCTAGCCAAAGACAAAGAGTTGGTATAAATATCCATATTAAAACAACTCCACCAAATGCCTGTAAAAATGTCATTGTATGAACTTATCAAAAACTCTCCACACTATCAACAAGCAATGATAGAAGCTCTCCAGGCTATTGAGGTCTAGTCATATGAGCCTCAACCATTATCAACATTTCTAAGGGCCCTCCAAATGGTGTCAGCTATTAGCTTCATTGATTTTAAGGTCATTCCTTTATCACCTAAAGATCAAGATCCCCCACTTTTCATCACAACTCAAATAAATCAATCTCAGATTAAAAGAGTTATGATCGATAATGGGGCCAATATCATCATTATTTCTTCACATGCTTTCTAATAGTTACAACTACCATAAATAATGTTTCCCAATCTCTAAAAAATCTCTATGCATTCAATGACATAGTAGCACCCACAATAGGGATGGTTTTCCTTAAGTCCTCACACCCTCCATGAACTCTTCTATATCAGAGAAGGGAAATTCCAATATAACATTTTATTAAGACGTCCATGGATTCATGTGATGTAATGCATCCCCTCCACCATTTATCAGTGCATTAGGTTTGAACATGAAGGCCAAGTCCACATTATCCCCACTAATCCTCATCCCTTCAAATCATGTAACTACACTTTTTGACCAAGCAATGTCATAATACCCTTGCCTAACACAATCCCATCTTTGTCCTCTAATCAAACCTTGACTAGCACAAATATTCCCACTTCAAAATTACTAGCTCATGACTCTATTGATTCTATAATGTAGCATCTTTCAATGGGGGAATACCAGCTATTGACTCTTAACACATTACCCACTCCTAGGGAATATGGTTATCCAGACAAACAACCCATGTATCTACCCAACCTAGGCAAGCTCATCCCATTTGGGCCATCATTATTATGCACCCACTTGATATATGGTGGAATCGATGAAACCACCCCAAGGCTTGACAACAACACCCATGATAAACTCTTTACATCCAATTTATCATTTCTTAATAAACCCTAGTTTACATAAACCTACCTTTTTCATTGTCCTTGAAAGGGATTCAGCTTGGGTACATATGAGCAAGGTCCTCACGACATCGTATTAGGATATTTCAAAAAACCACATGAAAAACATGGTTTAGGCTTTGAGAAAAATCCTAAATCCTCTCTTGAACCCAATCTTCTACCATTTTTAGAAAAATAAGAGCAATCTTCATCATCCAAAACCTCTTCCTTGACTAGTGACACTGTATCCATCCCTTCTAAATTTTTTTATTAGTCAATTCAATCTCCATATAACCCCTCATATTTCACCATGGTGACAAGACCTGAGTTATCCATTTAGCATATCCTAATTTAATAGGACATGATATTCTAACCATCCCTATTCTTAGTGTTAGGATGATGAGTTAATCTTGACTCTAGGTGCTGAAAACTCTTATCTACATAATTCTCTTGCATCTGAAACATCTAGCTTATTAAATAAAACCATTATTGATATTAACATTGGGTCTCAATAAACCCCAAGGATTTTTAAAGTTATCAAAACCTTAAATCCTCAAGAAAACCAAGATTTTACCACTTTTTTATTAGACCATAATGAGGCATTTACCTAGTCTTATAGCGATATGCTTGGTATTGACCCTATAATTGTTATCCATAATATCATCACCTTGCCTAATTCTAAAATAGTAAAATAAAAGATCCATAAAATACATCCCCTTATCATACTCTTGGTAAAAGAGGAAATATAACAGCTCTTATCTATTAACTTTATTCAACCCATTAATTATCCTTAGTGGATGTCCAACATAATTCTAGTCACTAAGCCTACAGGTGGACTTTGCATCTATACTAATTTTCATGATTTTAATTTTGCTTATATAAAAGATGATTTCCCTCTCCCTAACATTGAACAATTAGTATACCTAACATCTAGCCATGAAATGTTATCCCTTATGGATGGTTTTTATAGTTACAATCAAATACTTATTATACTAGAAGATCAACATAAAATTACATTTATTACTCCTTGGGGGACCTACTGCTACTGTGTTATGCCCTTTAGCCTAAATAATGTAGGAGTAACCTATCAATGGGCCATGACTTATATATTTCATGAAAGAATACACAAATTTTTTGAAGACTATGTAGATGACCTCCTTATGAAGTCAAACTTCCATAAGGATCACTTATCCATACTCAAGGTTATCTTCGATATTTTGCTCTAGTATCATGTGCACTAAATCTAAAAAAGTGAATTTTTGTTGTTTTGATGGGTAAAATTCTAGGATTCATTATTTATATTTGAGGAATAGAAGTGGATCCCACTAAAATCAAGGCCATTATAGAAATTCCTCCTCTATCCAACCTTAAGCAATTTCATAATTTACAAGGCAAGCTCTAGTCTACCCATCATTTTATATCTTAGCTCTCTGATCGGTGTCACCCTTTCCACCATTTATTAAATAAAAATAGTCACTTGGTATGGATTTCTAATAATGAAAAAGCCTTAAATGCAATCAAATAATATCTTTTATCGTATCCAACCCTCACTCCACTTAAGGAGGGGCAACCTTTCTTCTTTTATATCTCAGCCACAAACCATGCTCTAGGTGTTATGATTGCCCATTGAAATGATCATCACAAGGAATAGGTTATTTATTATATAAGTAATACCCTATTATAATATGAAACAATACCAAAAAACTATACCTATCATTGGGCCTTCTATCCTCTAGCTTTGTCATTACCTACTTAACCACAAGATGTACGTAATTATGACTACCGACCCCCTTAAGTTCATGCATTTTAAGCCTTATCAAAATCAATGAATGGCCAGATGGATCATGCTTCTATCTGAGTTTGATCTAGAATTTATCCATCAAAAGTATATTAAAGGACAAATTATTGCTTATTAGTTGGTCGAAGCACCTCTTAGTGACAATCGACTAATCAATTATAAATTCCCTAATGAATCTATCACATCTACTTCTCAATTAGTCCTAGGATATCAAATGAATATATTATTTGATGGGTCCAAATGTGATCATGGAGGTGGCATTAGAATTATATTAATCCCTTCTCAAGGTATTTTCTTACCTTTATCTTTTAAATTAGACTTTGATTACACCAATAACATGGCTGAATATGAAGCATTGATCATAGGACTCTAAACTACCCTTGCACTAGGAGTCAAATACCTTAATATCTATGGTGATTCTTAGTTAGTGATCAATCAAATTACTAATGTGTATCAATGTAAGAATGATATCCTCCAAAGATATAATACCTTAGTCAATCAGCTCTTATCCATGTTTGAATGTTATGTCATCCAAACTACTCCTATATCAACTAATTAGTTTGCTAATATGATGGCA
Source organism: Torreya grandis (assembly GCA_037957365.1). Taxonomy (NCBI): domain Eukaryota; kingdom Viridiplantae; phylum Streptophyta; class Pinopsida; order Cupressales; family Taxaceae; genus Torreya; species Torreya grandis. The sequence continues at coordinate 2,082,867 of JARHVA010001228.1, read as the reverse complement.
TCTCTTTCCTCCTCTATCCCCACCTCATCTCAGGAGTCTAAGTTATTTGTCCTTATCCATCAAGTTAATCAGCCTTCCAACATGAGAAATGATCTTCTATCTATTAATAATATCAAGGAAAACTTATAGGAGACATGGTACACCCAAATATTTACTTATTTGTCTATAAGATTATCTCCTCCCCATCTATACAAAGGTGTCAGGTGTGTCTTTCAACAAAAAGCTACCCGCTATACTATATGGGGAGGTGTTCTCTATAAGCATGGTTTAAATGGCATTCTTCTTAGTTGTCTCCAAAATCATGAAACTACCTTAGCTATCCAGGAAGTGCATAATGGGTCTTGTAGTGGACACTTCTGTGGATGCACAATCACTAAAAAAATCTTACATCTAGGTTACTATTGGCCCACTTTGAATCAAGATTATTGTGCATAGGTTAAGAGGTGTGTAAAATTTAAATATCATGTAAAATTATCCCATATCCCTAGTAAACCCTTTCAGGCATCAAGAGACTTCTAGATATTTTCTCAATAGGGGCTTGATCTTATAGGGCAAATCAACCCTAAGTCCTCTCAGTGTCATGACTTCATCATTACCACTATAGAATACTTCACCAAGTGGGTGGAAACTATGTCACTTATCTTGACCAAGGCAGAAAAGATAATGGAGTTTATCCACCATCACATTATTTGTTGTTTTAGAATTCCATATAAAATAATAAAAGATAATGGAAAATCTTTTAAGAATAAGAAAGTCTAGGCACTATGTGACTCATTTAAAATCAAATTAAGTTTTTCCTCACCTTACTATCCTCAAGCCAATGGTCAAGTAGAAGCATCTAATAAAACCCTAGTTAAAATCCTAACCAAAATCATCAATGAATTTGGGAAGGATTGACATCTTCATATCCCTTTCACCTTATGGGTATATCAAATGAGTATTTGAACCCCTACATGTGCTAATCCTTTTTTCCCTAGTCTATGGTATGTAAGTTATACTTCCTTTAGAAGTTTAAATTCCTCTCTTCATGTCTCCCTTAAAGACATCATTTTTATGAGGATTTTCATCAGGAGTGTTTATCCCAACTTGAATTCTTAGATGAGCATTTTACAATAGCCCTCGATCACCTTCATATATACAAAAATGACTAAAACAAGCATATAATCAACATATAAGAGAATGAGAATTTAACATTGGAGACTTTGTACTTAAATAAAATCAACATGTCACTAATATGGAATGAATTAAAAAGGGTAAATTTTCTCCTAATTGGCTTGGGCCATACATCATAACCTATAAATACAGATTCGGGGCATATCATTTGCCCTCTCTTGATGGTAAACTAAAATGTGAACCTCTTAATGCATTGCATATATGTCCTTATTAGATTCAATAGATCTTGGCTCATATTGGTTAGCTTATCTCAACTAATATCATATCCCCCTATCCTAAATACCAAATAATGATATGATAATTATGTGGTTATTTGGTAGTCACTATAACCCTAACATTGAATATGAATACCCCAACTCTATTCATAGCATTCTCTCATGGATAAGTTTTACCTATAATGTTAGAAACCCCACATCATTATTTTCCATATTTCTTAAAAGCGATTAATTTTCTAGGATAACACAATCACCCCATGTAATGAACTCATGGAAACCATCCCAAGGTATCTTTTTATGTCAACTCACACTACTATCGTTGGGATCCAAACTCCATTCAGCAGTGAAAATCAAAAGTATCAAAATGGGCTAAATAAACAGACTGATCCCTCAAAGGATAGCTATAATCCAAGGTAAATAATAGACTGATCCCTTGAAGGATAATTGTGCAAAAACATCATAATGTAGTCCACTCACTTGAAGGGTGGCTACCAAGCAAAAAACTTCTTGTATTAATCAATTTTCAAATTATGTTGTTTAAAATCTCTAAAAAGAAACAAAGTAATAAAATAAGTTGTCAAAATAAGTATCCCAAAAAAGCTTCCCTCATCAATCAACTTTCTAATTGTAGGCTTCTTGTATTGATCAGCCTACTTGTTGGCATAAAATTGATCCCTAAAATATAAATCCTAATTTCAAAATATGGTGTGTGTAGACACCTAAATTGGCCACCAATGACCTCCAATTAGGCTTTTGGACAATTACCACCCAAAATGCATAATTTGGCCTCAAAATACTAAAATACATTAAATGATGTGAAACTAACATATTCAAGTGCCAATTTTGGCTAGGATATCATTAAATGGGGCAATGTAATTTGTGGGCCAGCTAACTTTAGTTAGATCATTCTGATTCAAAATCCCAATTGTATACCTAGGTGCTTTGGATTGCTCTTTTATGTCAAATCTATTACATGAGACATGTGCCTTTGTTATCTATTATTGGTAACATCCTAAATGAGATAATGGATCCAATATCTGACATCATCTTCCAATTCCAATCTAGTCAAATTTTGGACAAATAATAAGGCATTCTAATCAATTTGAGTAATTTGTGCACAAAGTGCTTAATCATGCTTAAGAGCTAATTAATCCAAATCAAGGCATAATCAACAATTCTATGGAAACTTGTTGAATACTTGTTTTTAGAAATGAATATTGAATATTTGCATTATCATATGACCTCATTTCTTAGGAAGACATCACTAGGCCATAAATTCCATAAATATTAGGATTCATGCCTCTCATGCCTCATCAAATCCATCCATGCCTCTTAATTTCCCCTTCTTCCAATGTCTTGATGAGGCTAATTATAAACTTGATTATAAAAATTGAATTAATCCTTAGCCACACATCTCAATCCTAAGATGGATAGTTTAGGTTGATTCTAGACATTCTCAAAAATCTATAAATAAAGAGGCCATGAACATCATTTTAAAGCTATTTTGGTGCAAAGTTATTATGCTCAAATATCTTCAAGGACGTGATTATGAAAAGTTATAATGCCAAATTGGTGCAAAGTTATAATGTCAAATATCTTCAAGAAATTAGTGTTACCATACCAAATTGATTCCAAGTCAAGCCAAGCCATAAGCCAAAGGTGCCAAGGAGAGATGGAGGCAGCCAAGATTCCATTTCTAAGGACTTCATGAGCACAAGCTGAGAAAGCCACTACTAAAAATGCATTTGGATCATCCAAAGAAGGTGAAGGAATTATTATGTTTTAGTCCTTAATTTTTAGTTGTGTTTGTCATTTGTCTTTGTTAACTAAGCTCTCCCTAGTGTCTAGGCCTAGAGATGTTATGTGAGTTAGTGTGTTTCTTTTATTTTGTTTTCATTTTGGAACGAACACCATACTAACCATCCTCTCTTGAGTCAAATTCCTATATCACATTATGGCATGCCCAATGGGACTATATACATCTCACACCTGAAGAAGATCATTTTTTTAACTTTAAAATATTCATTTAGACCATTAAAAATCTTGAAAATTAATTTTCTAACTTTATTTTGTCATTTTTTTGCCACAGTTTTACACAATAACTGACGTCAACTGGTAAGACCAACATCAATTATATAGCTTAACCAATGTCAGTTAGAAAAATTGACATTGGTTGTATACCCATCATCGATCACATTGGCATAACCGATGTTAGTTGGATAACTGACATCGGTTAGAAAATGTAACCATTGTCAGTTATATAAACTGATGTTGATCACTATGTTTTTCTTAAAACATAGACCCAAGAGATTTTTTTCTAAATTTTATTAGTTCACACCAAAAAGAGCTTCAAATCTAAAGGACATGCTAACATTTTTTTTTAGGATCAAGCTTTACATTTGTTTAAAACATGTTTTAGATAAACTTTTCATGACTAAAAATCAATTAGGAACCTTGTTTTGGTGTTTAACAAAGAATTTAGATGTTTTTGGTGAATGTTTTCAAACTTTGAAAATAAGACCAAGGGGTCAAATAAATGCCACCAAATATTTCACTTGGCTTAAAATTGAATACACCTGTCAATTATTGTTTTACCAAATATTTCACCTGGCAAAAAGAGGAATGTTGAGTGTATGCTCTTCTATTTGTCCCCTTTAGGTAACCCTTGGAATCAAAAGTTCCATTCTTATTACAAATATCCTAGTCCAAAGTTTAGAAATAAAGTCATCTAAAGCACTCCATAAAAACTCATCAAAGTTTGGGTGAACTTGAAAATGAACCTACAGTCTTTCTACTTTCATGCTTTCTTTATTTTTATGCAAACTTGGCTTGTGAGGGGGACTTCATCACCTCCCACAAATTCTTTAGGGAAGCTTTGACCTGGGGTTTCATCTCCTGACATTGACTTCACTTACTCCTTTAGATTTGCACATGAGTTGTATCTATATTTGGATATTGCACTACACTGAGTGAACAATAAGATGTAGTGGTTATAAAAGGATAGACCTTTTTATAACTAGCCAATGCTGTGATCACTAAATTGTCATGCTTATCTTTTGCATTTTTTGATGTGAAAGTCATTATGCAATTAATTCCCATAGAATAATTGAAACCTTGATATTTCTAGCCAACCCCATCATGCCATACCCTTTTTAGGATTTATATGATTATACTTAGTGTATTTTGGTCATTTTTGCTTGGTATGTTTTGAGACTAAAACTTGTTTGTTTGTGTATAAACCATGTCAAAACCAATTTGTCTATATGTCACTCTTTTGTCTAAAGAGGCATTATGATATCCATTTTACACCACACTTATGCCTTGAAATTTTTTCTCAACTTGTTTGTGTGTGTGTCATTTGAGATGTGGATGGTAGTGTTATGCTACCCAAATCATGTCAAAACATTTTTGAGCCTTTTGAGTCTTTTACAAATATAACATTGACCACATCATTTGAGCATGCTTATGTCATTAGGCTACTCAATTTTTTTTCAAGACTAGTTTACCTTATGCTAAAAACCATTTTTTTCAAACCATGTCATGCGTACCATTTGGACCATTATTTTGTGCCATCATGTTGTCCAATCTTGTCTAACCTGTTTGGTCAAATCCTAGTTTTCAACATTGATTTTTCAATTAGCCTTATCAAGTTTGGATTCAAACATTGATTGAATTTTTTTAGGCCTTAATTCATGGGGCTAATACATAGATCTTTCTCTTTTGGGTTGCATAACTTCAGTTAATCGATTACCCAAACTTGAAAACTATTGATGGTTTGTTTCTTTAATGTCTATCCTTATCATTGTTTGTGCCTTTATTTGAGAAAACATAGTCTTTCTTCAAAGATACTTTTATCTTATGCATTATGCCAACTGATCATGTTTATGTTTGATTCCATATGCCAGGTCTATGTCAAAGTTGTTTCCAAACTTGTTAGATTAAATCAAATCACATCATCATTTGTTTCAAGTCTAGCTTTTGATGCCTTTTGGCCAAGAGTCCTAGCATATGCTATTTGTTTGATCCTAGATTTTGACTCCGTGTTTGGACAAAAGACCTATCAATTCAACTTTTCCCTTTCCTAGTTTAGACCTTGTTTAGAACACTTTGACCTAGACCTTTGACATGACAATTTTTACTCAGATGCTTGACCTTTTATGTGTATCACATTTTGTTAGGATCTTAGAGTATAATTGATTACTTTTGTATAAGCAACTAAACACGAAATTGAAACCAGAAGTAATAAGTAACTAGAAATTAGAAACAACCAATCTATATTAAACTCTTCTAGAAGGAAATATAATGAAGAAATCTCTCTTTCCTCACACCTCGTAGATGTACAGTAATTCTCCCTCAAGAGTTCTCTCTCTCTCTCAATCAATTACAATCAACTCAATTACTGAATTGTACATGCTATGAGGATCTAACCCTACTATATAGTATACTACAACACTAGGGTTCATGAGCCATGCATTCACCACCCTTAGATCCACCTCTTAAATCAAAGGCTCAAATCTATTCTCCTAAAAATAACAATTTTGGAAATGCACAGAAGTCGGTGTCAGTCTAAAGATGACCAATGCCGATCGACTCCTAACTGATGCTGGTAGACCCCTAACTAATGTCAGTTGGTTCTAACCGATGCTAGTTACTATGTAAGCCCAACAACCTCCACATTAGCTCATTAGTGAAGATTTTAGCTCCACAACTCAACAATCTCCCACTTGGAGATAAACAGCTGCACCTATACCTGTACAATAACATCCTCTAAACATCTCTGGCTTGTTTCTCCCTCTTCAAGTTCAATCTTGAAGACCAACAAAAGTTGAATGAAGATTCAACTTCTCATTTGTTACCGGCTTTGTTAACATATCACCAAGGTTCTTATTCATGTGGATCTTTTCCAGCTTCAACTGTCCATCCTCCAATACTTGTCTAATGAAGTGGTACCTAAGCTATATATGTTTGGTTCTTGAATGAAAGGCTGAATTATTTGCCAAATGAATTGCACTTTGACTATCACTGTATAATCTACAACTCTCTTTCTCCTTTCCTAACTCTTCCATGAATCAAGTCATCCAAATCATTTCCTTGCTATCCTTTGTGACTGCAATGTATTCTGCCTCTGTAGTAGACAAGGCAACAACCTTCTGTAACTTTGAAATCAAGCTAACCACCGTTCCACTAACAGTGAACACATATCATATGGTACTTCTCCTACCATCCAAGTCACCTGCCATATCCGAATCTACATACCCATGTATAGAGGTGTTTGACCCTCCATAGCATAAATGCCTACTACTGGTCCCTCTCAGATATCTGACAATCCACTGAACTACTTTCCAGTGTTCCTTTCCTAGATTGGCCATAAACTTGCTGACAACTCCCACTGCTTGGGCAATATCTAGTCTAGTACATACCATTGCATACATCAAGCTCCCAACTGCTGAAGCATATGAAACTTTACTCATGTACTCAACCTCATCATGTGATTTAGGACATTATTCTTTACTCAACTTGAAGTGTCCAGCCATAGGTGTGCTTACCAATTTTGCATCCTGCATATTGAACCTCTCCAACACCTTATTCACATAATCCTCTTGAGACAAAATCAAACTATGATTTTTATTATCTCTCTTAATACTCATGCCAAGGATTTTCTTTGCTACTCCTAAATCTTTCATGGAAAATGTGTGAGCTAATTTTACCTTAAGCTTAGTAATTTCCTACATGTGTGAACCTACAACAAGCATATCATCTACATATAGTAACAGAATAATATAACTACCATTATCTAATCTGTTAAAATAAACACAATGGTCAAATTGACATTTACTAAATCCATGCTCTATCATAAACTTGTCAAAACTCAAATACCATTGTCTTGGAGCTTGCTTAAGATCATATAAGCTTTTCTTCATCCTGCACACAAGTTTCTCCTTACCTTTGACCTTAAAACCTTCTGGCTGATCCATATATATCTCTTCATCCAAATCTCCATGAAGAAATGATGTCCTAACATCATGCTGCTCAAGATGCAAATCCTCAATAGCAACTAAAGACAATACAGTCTGAATAGAAGTCATCTTTACTACAGGAGAAAAAATTTCACCAAAATCAATACCTAGTTTTTATGCAAATCCCTTTACTACCAACCTGGCCTTATGTCTCATTTGTCCATTCTCTCCTTCCTTTAATTTGTATACCCATTTTTTTTAGTGCTTTCTTTCTGGTTGGAAACTCAACCAAATCCCACGTATAGTTCTGTTCTAAGGAATCAATTTTCTCATTCATGCCATGCTCCCACTATTTCCTGGATTCTACCTGCATTACCTCATCAAAACTTTCTGGTTCTCCACCATCAGTGAGCAATAAGTAGTATAAAGAAGGGGAATAATGAATTGGAGGTTTACTTACCCTTTTAGACATCCTTATGGGCGTTTAAGACTCATTTATAGCTTTCTATCTGCCCAAATTTTCTTCTGACAATGACCAATCTAGGTCATCTCTGATCGATGCCAGTCTACACCTGATCGATGTCAATTCCTCCTGACTGATGCTGATTTCCACTTGACTGACGTTAGTCTCTGTGTTTTTTAATGAGTGATGATTTTTACCTGTGAGCTCATTTTGGATCATAACCTCTTCCAAATCAAGATTGCCCTGCTCAGAATTATTCAGCCTCTTGAGATGATCACTGTACATCACCTTCTCATTAAAAACTACATCACAACTTCTAATGATTTTGTTAGTTTCTAAATTCCACAACCAAAATTTGAAATCTCCAAAACCATAACCAATGAAAGTGCACCACATAGATTTAGCATCTAACTTCTTTCTATTTTCTTTATCAATGTGCACAAAAGCTTCAGAACCAAAAACTCTGAGAAATGAAAGATCTACCTTTTTATCTATCCAAGCCTCTTCTAAAATTCCACCATCCAGTGTAGTAGAAGGTCCTTTGTTAATTAGGTAAACTATAGTATCTATAGCTTTTGCCTAAAACTATAAGGGCAAACCAGCATGCAACCTCATACTCTGTGCACACTCCATTATTGTTCTATTCATCCTTTTAGCAACTCCATTTTGCTGAGGTGTCCTTGGAACCATCCTTTCCATGCATATTCTACTCATAGAATAGTAACTATTGAACTTATTGCTGTAGTACTCACCACCATTGTCAGATCTAAGGCACTTCAATCTCAAACCTGTTTTATTCTCAACCAAAGCTTTCTATTTCTTAAATGTGTCAAAAACATCAAATTTCCTCTTTATCCAATAAAACCATACCTTTCTTATAGCATCATTAATGAAAGAAACATAATAATGTGATCCTCCAATAGAAGCTACCTGAGCTGGTCCCCACATGTCTGTGTGAACAAGCTCCAACTTGTGCTTCTTCTTTGTTGACCCAGTTTTGAGAAACCTCACTTTCTTCTATTTCCCAAAAATACAATGCTCACAGAAATCTAGATCTATGATTTTCAAATTTGAAAGCTTACCTTTTGACTTAAGAACTTTCATTCCCTTCTCACTCATGTGACCAAGCCTACAGTGCCATAACTTTGCATCTACATCTGAAGTAGATAAAATAGAAGGAGAATAATCAGTAATACAAGTAGATAGATAAAGTGTACCTACTCTCTTACATTTTTCTAATACAAGTGCACCCTTGGAAACTTTCCAAGATTTAGTTGTGAGAGTTACTGTGAAACCCTCATCACCCAACTTTCCTACAAAAATTAGATTTCTCTTCAGGATGGGTACATGCATGACATCCTTCAACACCCATGTGTTGCCATTCTACAATTTTAGCTGCACTTTTCCTTTGCCAACAATTTTATAAGGCTCATCATACCCTAAATAAACTTTTCCAAAATCTCCATGGACATAATCATTGAAAAAATCTCTATTTGGGGTTGCATGGAAAGAGGCACTAGAATCTAAAACCCATGATTATACTTTATTATCCAAAGAAAATATAAGAGCATCCTGTGCAACAATGCCTACAACTTTTGCTTCTTTATTACCTTCATGCTAGTTTTCTTTGTTATCCTTCAACCAATAATCTTTCTTTGCATGCCCTTTCTTTCCACAATTCTAACAGGTTATTCTTCCATTTCTAGATTTGGATCTACTTTCCATCTTTGACCTTGATTTCCCTTGCTTGCCCTTCTCTCTTTGCCTTCCCCTACTTTCAACACTTAAAGCATTACCTGATGTTTCCCTTATGCTTTTTTTATGAATTTCTTCATTCAAGATTACACTAACAACATCATCAACTTTCAAGATATTTGAAGCAGATACAATATTATTAACTATCATTACCAAACTATGCCAACTTCTAGGTAAAGAGCATAAGATTAAGAGATCCTTAATTTCATCATCAAAAACTATTTTGACTGAATTTAACTGATTTACTATTGTATGGAAATCATTAAGATGACTAGATACAGATCCACCTTCTTGTATTTGTAAATTAAATAATTGCTTTATAAGATATACCTTATTCAAAGCTGAGGGTTTTTTATATAAATTTGCCAAAGTATCTATTAACTCTACCATTATCTTTTCTTGTGATAAGTTGGAAAACACAGAAGCTGCCAGGCTCAACCTTATAGATCCAAGAGCCTTTCTATTAAGAACATTCCATTCTTCATCTTTCATATCTGTGGGCTTCCTTGAAACCCCACCCAATGGTAAATATAGATCTTTTTGATACAGATAATCTTCAATCTGCATCTTCCATAATTGGTAATTCTTGCCATTGAATTTCTCCATTCTTAGTTTACATTTTTCTGCCATTACTTTGCTCCCACTCAATCAGAAACCCCTGTGAGTGAATTCTGTAATCAACAAACACTAACACGCTCTGATACTAGTTGTTAGGATCTTAGAGTACAATTGATTACTTTTGTATAAGTAACTAAACATGAAATTGAAACCATAATAAATAAGTAACTAGAAATCAAAAACAACAAATAATAGGAGATACAAGAAACAACCAATCTATATTAAACTCTTCCAGAAGGAAATACAATGAAAAAATCTCTCTCTCCTCACACCTCACAGATGTACAATAATTATCCCTCAAGAGTTCTCTCTCTCTCTCTCAATCAATTACAATCAACTCAATTACTGAATTGTACATGTTATGAGGATCTAACCCTACTATATAGTATACTACAACACTAGGGTTCATGAGCCATGCATTCGCCACCCTTAGATCCACCTCTTAAATCAAAGGCTCAAATCTGTTCTCCTAAAAATAATAATTCTAGAAACGCATAGAAGTCGGTGTCAATCTAAAGATGACCGATGCCGATCGACCCCTAACCAATGTCGGTCGACTCCTAACCAATGTAGGTTGGTTCTGACCAATGCCAATTATTGTGTAAGCCCAGCAACCTCCACATTAGCTCATTAGTGAAGCTCTTATCTCCACAACTCAACACATTTGACATTAGACATTTGATGTTAGATTTTTTATGCCAAGCCCTAACATAAATGATTTTAGAGATATAGCTCCACTTTTAAACCACATTGGAGATACAGCTCAACCTTTTGACCAAGTTAGACTAAGCTTGAACCATTTGTCCTTTGGATATAGTTTTTCAAAGTTTGTATAACTCTAAGCCTTTTTATTTTGGATCTTTCATCATTTATATGGATGTCTTGCCACACTTATAGTGGAGTCACTTACAATACAACTTATGATATAATGGCCACACAAAATGACTTTTATGGTGTTAGTCAAGACCTCAATGATGCTAATATGGTTTGTGAGATAGATTTTTATCTGCCTCATAGTAATCACTTATGGGAACAAAGTCATGAAATAATTTATGATCCAACTCGAGACCTTGATTGGTATGAATAGGCTTGTGAGGAAGACTTTAAAGACCCAACTATAAATAATGTTGTTTGGGATACGAATCCATACCCTTTTTTCAATAATTAGTACATGGAACATAGTCAAGAACTAGCTTATGAGCCTACTCATGACTAGGATGATATGGTTTATGAGGAAGACTTGGATGCTTTGGCTTATGCAAGTAATTAGGCTCAAACACATCACACCATTTCTATTTCAAGGCCACAATTTCACACCATTCCCATAACAAGACCTCATCCTTTAGTTTGTGTGAGCAACCAAACTCCACAACACCTAACCATTTCTATACTAAGACCTCTTCCTTTGGTGTGTGTGAGCAATCAATCTCTACAATGCTCCATCATTTCAGGACCTAGTCCTTTATCTTGTGTGAGCAATCATTCTCCACACCACCCAATCATTACCATATCAGGACTTTTTCCTTTAGCTAATGCAAGTATTCATGCTCCCCAATGCCCTACCATTATCCAACCATGAGTCATTCCTCATCCAGTACCAATCTCAACCAAATCTCAATCAATCCAATCCTTCAAAGACCAAGATATGTTCAAAACTGGTATCTTCCAACTCATTGAAAACTAAGGCTAAGACAACCAACCAATCCAAGATTTTTCTATTTAATCAACCATTTGTGATAAGTCAACCTATGATAAATTACCTATTGATCTTATACCAATTATCGAGGAGTCTCACACTAATGAGCTAGTCTTTGTCAAGTCACTTATTAATGATTATAACTACCTTTGGGTAGATCATTACCTTGACCATATGCCTATTTTTCAAGAGCCTCCTATTGGTAAGCCAGTCTCTGAGGAGTTGACTCTTAACCTTTTTATCATCCTAGAGGAGTCTCACTCTGACAAACTAGTCTTTGCTAAGTCACTTCTTAATGATAATAAATGCCTTTGGGAAAATCATTACCTCAATCACATGCCTATTTTTCAAGAGCCTCCTATTGACAAGCTAGTCTTTGAGGAGTTTTCTCTTGACCTATTTCCCATCCTAGAGGAGTCTCACTTTGAAAAAATAGTTATTATGGAGCCCATTATGCCATCACAGACTGTTACTTATCTAAAACCAAACATTCAATATGAAATCATTATAGTAGAGTACCCATCAGATGAAGAAACAAAATCAGAGTCAGGTTTTTTTTTTTGAATCGACATCAGATTTAGCATCAAAATATAAATCAATATTAGATTCAAAGTCCCTTAAGTTAGAATTAGATTTAGAAGAATAATATGTTCATGGCTATTACACATTAGTTATTCATGCCTTATAGATCAATTTGATTACATTTCTGATCCTTCTACAATTTTTGAGGATGAGTAATTCAGCTTTGACATAAGTTATCCTAGTATCTTCTATGAGGATTATGTAGCCTCTCCCCATTCCATTACCATTCCATATGCCATTACCATCAACCAAAATATCCATATCATTGACATTTCATCTCCCACTAGTGTTGATTGGGATTAATATAATCACACTTTTTTGAAGTACATCCATGGTGACATAACAGTTGAAGAAAATCAAGGATGCCAAGACCACATTCATATAGCAAAAGAATGTGAAACCTTTTTAGAGGCACTAGGGGATAATCAAAGTTAGAACTCAACATCTTATAGTGAAACATTTTTAGAAGAGTTAGAAGACAATCAAAGTCAAAAGTCAACATTCCATAGTGAAACCTTCTCAGAGGCACTACAGGATAATCAAGATAGCTTCATTGGTGAAAACCTATTTAAGGCACCAATAGCTAAGCACATAATTTCTTCACTACTTGATGAAGACAAAATCAAAGGTTAAATCAAAATAGATTCATATCTATAACCTAATCAGATGGTAGCTACTCTCAAGATCAAATAATAGAAAAATATGATGGTCCTATCGAGAGAACAAGTCTTCAACCCTACCACAACCAAAGTTATGTTGAATCCAACATCAAAAAAATTACGTGTGACTGAAAGTCTTGATCTTCATTTATTTCCTCACAATTTTACATTTCATTATCATCTGCCATTCCATTTCACAATCAAACCTAACATCCATTGTTTTTCCCTATTTACCATTCATGGCCACATTTCCTTGGTAGCGGCTACAAAGATACCTTATCTTGATGTTTGAAGGAATCAAAATCAACAACAATTGAAGATCACAAAAGCATTCTTGACAACTAAATTTACATCAAGTTCTTGATAGAGTAGTTATTAAAACAAGGTATGGGCTAGCAATTAACATGATCAAGTATTATGTTTGTATCATTTATTGATTAGAATGTGCATCTCCCCATCATCAGGAACAACATAATCAAAAACCATACCTAGGCCAACAAAATGTACCATATTGTTATGCCTTTGTCATTGTTACATATGCATTTTCCATTATTGTAGATTCTTTCTATTTACCCCATCACCTAGGGGTAATCCTCTTTCTATTTTATCCAATCTATCAAAAACCATCATTATCCTTAGTAATATTGTGCCATCTAACCATTCTATTCCTATCTAGACCAAAGCTTATTTTTAGTCATCCTACCCAATCCTATTTTGATCATGGCTACTTTGGTTCTTCTTTCACCTTTTTTGGGGGGATTCTGACCAATTTTCAACAATAAATCCAATTCATGTTTATAATGACAATCTATGAAAGTAGTGTGATATTTGATCTGATAAGATATATTTCATTTTCCATCCTGTATCAAGTTTATTTATGTGAGCCTGATTATAACTGCCTATGAGCAAATTAGTGTTTCACCAGTCTTGTTACTAATTATAATTGCCTATGGGAAAATTAATATCATTGACCTATGATGTTGTATCCTAGTTATAACCGCTTGTGGGAAAACTAAGGGCAACACTTGTGTACCATACATTGTCGCATTACCTTGCCATTACTATTTTCATTTGACTGGCCATTTGCTAGATTTGAGAACTTGTTAGGACCTAGTTGTTTTTTCCTCACCTTTTGTGTGGATGGAATTACTCTGACTTTAGGTCATTTTAGGACTATGTGGGATATTCTCAATTCATGTTGATTTCACCTCAATCCCTCTTTCCATATGCTCTCACCATTTTACAAGCAACCTAAGCCAAACAATCTTACCATTTTATAAAAAGGTATCTTGTCATTCTCTAATGAGTTAAGATACCTCAAAATTCCAAAAAAAATCATAACAATTCAAAAATACAAAAATATTTGTCCTATCTAAGCCTAGTTAGCTATCCTTGATCTACCTTACTGGGGCATTGTAATTGTTAGGATGTTTTCTTTTGCTTTTATTTTTAGGCTTTCTATTTGTTTGTTTATTTCAGGTTGTTTATTTGTTTGTTCACTTGCCTATTTGTTTGCTTTCATCACTGTTGCCTTGACTCATTCTATATGTATTCATTAGGTGATTCCTAGAAAACATTATTCTTGAGTCCATCTCTATTCATTAATTAACATTGTCATCATGTTTTTTTTATCATTGGTGCATTATTTTTGAGTGTTTATTGGATTGGGAGTCGGTCCTTATGCATATTTTTGGATAGTCTTTATGGCATTCTATCATAAATCCTACCATCACATGCTATAGCAAAAATAACTTCAAGAAGGTCTATAATCAATGGAGCTATAGAAGTTTCTCCTTAGCACCTTGGAAAATTCTTCCATCCCACCCTTGATCAAATTAACCCATTGGCCATTCTAGTTTTATCATTGTTAATTAGAATGAGCATCTCCTCATTAGTAGGTATAACTGAATCATTTTCTATTAATGAATCTTATTCTTCTATCCATCTCTTTCATCACTTTTCACCTACTCATCTTTAATTTATATTCCAAGTTATATCCTTGAGTTATGATTGCTAATCATCCCTAATTAGGGAACCATCAATTTTAGCCAATCCAAATCCTCTTAATGATTATAATTGTCTATGGTCAAATCATTATTTTGACTTTTATTCTTGATTATAATCACCTTTGGGAAAATTAGCATCTTTTTTACATCAATGCATGTAGGCATTTTCTTATTTGGATTAATCTCAACCATGGGTTAATTCTACCTTTCTTCTTGTTTCTTTTTGAGGGAGCATCCATCAACAAATGTGATGGCCACCCCCTCGAGGGGGCATCATCATAGGCTTCCCAAAACCATTTAGAGATTTGTTCTTCAACCATTACCTTCTTTTTGGCATACAAGCCATCTCTCATTATTTGAGAAGACATTTTTTTGCCTACAATTTGCAACATCTTCCCCAATAGGGGCAAACTATAGACACCTAAATCTGGCCACCAATGACCTTCAATTAGGATTTTGGCCAATTTCCACCCAAAATGCATAATTTGGCCTAAAAATACTAAAATGCATTAAATGATGTGAAATTGACATATTTAAGTGCCAATTTTGGCTAGGGTATCATTAAATGGGGTAATGCAATTTGTGGGCCAATTAACTTTGGTCAGATCATTCTAAGTCAAAATGCTAATTTTGCACCTAGGTGCTTTGGATTTCTCTTTTTTGTCAAATATCTTGCATGAGACATGTGCCTTTGTTATATTCTATTGGTAACATCCTAAATGGGATAATGGATCTAATGCATCTGACATCACCTTCCAATTCTAATCTAGTCAAATTTTTGACCAATAACAAGGCATTATGATCAATTTGAGTAATTTGTACACAAAGTGCTTAATCATGCTTAAGAGATAATTAATCCAAATCAAGGCATAATCAATAATTCCATGGAAAATTGTTGAATAATTATTTTTAGAAATGAATATTGAATATCTACATCATCAGGTGACCTCATTTCTTGGGAAGACATCCCTAGGCCATAAATGCCATAAATATCAAGATTCATGCCTCCCATGCCTCATCAAATCCCTCCATACCTCTATTGAGACATTCTAAGCAAACCAACTTGAGACCTTGATTGGTATGAAGAGGCTTGTGAGGAAGACTTTGAAGACCAAACTATATATAATGTTGTTTGGGATACAAATCCATACCCCATCATTAGGAAAAATAGAACAAAAAACCATACCCAGGCAAACAACATGTACCATACCGTTATGCCATTGCCATTGTTACATATCCATTTGTCATTGTTGTAGATTCCTACTATTTAGCCCATCACCTGGAGGTAACCCTCTTACCATTTTATATAATCTACCAAAAACCATCATTATCCTTAGCAAGATCATGCCATCTAACCATTCCATTCCTATCTAGACCAAAGCTTATTTTTAGTCATCCTACCTAATCTTAATTTGATCTTGGCTAATTTGGTTCTTCTTACACCTTTTTTGGGGGGATTTTGACCAATTTTTAACAATATATCAAATCCATGTTTACAATGATAATAAATGAAAGTAGTGCGATAGTTGATCTAGAAAGATATCTTTTATTTTCCATCCTATATCAAGTTTGTTTATGTGAGCCTACTTATAATTGCCTATGGGCAAATCAGTGTTTCACTAGTCTTTATACTAATTATAACCTCCTATGATCAAATAAGTATCATTGACCTATGCCATTGTATCATAGTTATAACCGCCTATAGGAAAACTAGGGGAAACACTTGTGTACTATGCATTACTAAATCACCTTGCCATTACTTTTTTCATTTGACTGGCCATTTGCCATATTTGAGAACTTGTTCGGACCAAGTTGGTTTTTCCTCACCTTTTGTGTGGATGGAATTAATATGACTAGAGGTCATTTTATGACTGTGGGTTATGCTCAATTCATGTTGAGGTCACCTTAGTCCCCCTTTCCATATGCTCTCACTGTTTTGTGAGCAACCTAAGCCAAATGCTCTCACCATTTTGTGAGCAGTTGTCTTTTCATTCTTTAACAAGTTAAGATACCTCAAAATACTAAAAACATTGATAACATTTCAAAAATCTAAAAATATTTGTCCTGTCTAAGCTTAGTCAGTTATCCTCAATCCACCTTACTTGGGCATTGTCATTGTTAGGATTATTTCTTTTGCTTTTGTTTTCATGCTTTCTATTTATTTGTTTATTTCAGGTTGTTTATTTGTTTGTTTGTTTGTTTGTTTGTTTATTCACTTGCTTGTTTATTTTATTTTAGCATTGTTACCTTGACTCATTCTATATGTGTTCATTGGGTGAATCCTTGAAAACATTATTCTTGAGTCCATCCATATTCATCAATTAACATTGTCATCATGGTTTTTATCATTGGTGCATTGTTTTAGAGTGTTTATTGGATCAAGAGTTAGTCCTTATGCATATTTTAGGATAGTCTTCATGGTTTTCTATCATAAAGCCTACCATCCATTGCTATGGAAAAAATTAGATTCAAGAAGGTCTATAATCAATGGAGCAATATAAGTTTCTCCTTGGAACCTTAGCAGATCATTCCATCCCACCCTTGATCAAATTAACCCATTGGCCATTCTATTTGTATCATTGTTAATCAAGATGAGCATCTCATCATTATTAGGGACAACTTAATCATTTTATATTGATCAATCTTATTCTTCTATCCATCTCTTTCATCACTTTGCACCTACTCATCTTTAATCTATGTTCTAGGTTATATCCTTAAGTTATGCTTGTTAATCAACCCTAATTGGGGCACCATTAGATTTAGCCAATCTAGGTCCTCTTAATGATTATAACCACTTATGGGCAAATCATTATTTTGAATTTTATTCTAGATTATAACCACCTTTGGGTAAATCTATATCCTTTTTAAATCAATGCATGTAGGCATTTTCTCATTTGGATTAATCTCAACCATGGGTTAATTCCACTTGTCTTCTTATTTCTTTTTGAGGGACCATCCATCAACAAATATGATAGCCACTCCCTCGAGAGGGCATCATCATAGACTTCCCAAAACCATTTGGAGCTTTGTTCTTCAACCATCATCTTCTTTTTGGCATATAGGCCATTTCTCATTATTTTAGAATACATTTCTTTGCCTATGATTTGTAACATCTTCCCAAATAGGGGCAAACTGTAAACACCTAAATCTAGCCACCAATGACCTCCAATTAGGCTTTTGGCCAATTTCCACCCAAAATGCACAATTTGGCCTAAAAATATTAAAATGCATTAAATGATGTGAAACTGACATATTCAAGTGCCAATTTTGGCCAAGGTATCATTAAATGGGGCAATGCAATTTATGGGCTAGCTAACTTTGGTCAGATCATTCTGAGTCAAAATGCTAATTTTGTACCTAGGTGCTTTGGATTGCTCTTTTTCAGTCAAATATCTTAGATGAGACACGTTCCTTTATTATCTACTCTTGGTAACATCCTAAATGGGATAATAGATATAACACATCTGACATCACCTTTTAATTTTAATCCAGTCAAATTTTGGACCAATAACAAGGCATTCTGATCAATTTGAGTAATTTGTGCACAAAGTGATTAATCATGCTTAAGAGCTAATTAATCCAAATCAAGGCATAATCAATAATTCCATGAAAATTTGTTGAATAATTGTTTTTAGAAATGAATATTGAATATCTACATCATCAGGTGACCTCATT
This sequence comes from Torreya grandis, assembly GCA_037957365.1. NCBI lineage: Eukaryota > Viridiplantae > Streptophyta > Pinopsida > Cupressales > Taxaceae > Torreya > Torreya grandis. The sequence continues at coordinate 2,064,068 of JARHVA010001228.1, read as the reverse complement.
TCTTGGGAAGACATCCCTAGGCCATAAATGCCATAAATATCAAGATTCATGCCTCCCATGCCTCATCAAATCCCTCCATACCTCTATTGAGACATTCTAAGCAAACCAAATTGAGACCTTGATTGGTATGAAGAGGCTTGTGAGGAAGACTTTGAAGACCAAACTATATATAATGTTGTTTGGGATACAAATCCATACCCTCTTTTCAATAATCGATACATGAAATGTAGTCAAGAACTAGCTTATGAGCCAACTCATGACTAGGATGATATGGTTTATGAGGAAGACTTGGATGATTTGGATTATGTGAGTAATTAATTTCCACCACATCATACCATTTCTATTTTAGGACCACAATTTCACACCATTCCCATACCAAGACCTCATCCTATGGTTTGTGCAAGCAACCAAGCTCCACAATGCCTAATTATTTCTATACCAGGACCTCATCCTTTGGTTTGTGAAAGAAATCAAGATCCACAACATCCCTTCATCATTCTAAGACCTAGTCCTTTTGGCTTGTGCAAGTAATCATGCTCCACACTGCCCTATCGTTACCATCTCAAGACTTTGTCTTTTAGCTCATGTGAGCAATCATGCTCCCCAATGCCCTATCATTATCCAACCACGATTCATTCCTCATCTAGTACCAACCCCAACTAAATATATGTTCAAAATTGGTATTTTCTAACTCATTAAAAACCAAATCCAAGAGAACCAACCAATCTAAGATGTTTCTATTGAATCAACCATTTGTGATAAGTCAACCTATGATAAATTGCCTATTGATCCTATACCAGTTGTAGAGGAGTCTCACTATGACAAGATAGTCTTTGGTGAGTCACTTCTTAATGATTATAACTCTCTTTGGGAAATAATTACCTCAATGATGTGTTTGTTTTTCAAGAGCCTCCTATTGACAACTAGTCTCTGAGGATGTCTCTTGACCTTTTTCCCATTCTAGAGGAGTCTCACATTGACAAACCAATATTTATGGAGCCCATCATGCCATTACAGTTTGTTACTTATCCAATACCAAGCATTCAATAAGACATCATTGTAATAGATTACCCATCAGAGGAAGAATCAGAATTAGAGTCAAGTTCTATTCTTGAACCAACATTAGATTTAGTATCAAAATCTGAATCAACATCAGTCTCAACATTAGATGCAGAGTCCCTTGAGTTAGAATTAGATTTAGATGAAGAATATGTTAATGGATATTATAACATTGGTTATGCATGCCTTGTAGATCAATTTGAATACATTTGTGATCCATCTACATTTTTTGAGGATGAGTACTTTAGCTTTAACATAAGTTATCCTAGTATCTTCTATGAGGATTGTGTAACCTCTCCCTATTCCATTATCATTCCATAGGCCATTACCATCAACCAACATATCCATATCATTAACATTCCATCTCCCACCAGTGTTGATTGGGATCAATAGAATCACATGTTTTTAAATTGCATCCAAGGTGGCATAGCAATTAAATAAAAGCAAGGAGGCCAAAACCACATTCATATAGTAGAAGAATGTGAAACCTTTTAGAGGCACTATGGAAAAATCAAAGTTAGAACTCAACATCTTCTAGTGAATTTTTTTTGGAAGCACTAGAAGATAATCAAAGTCAAAATTCAACATTCCTTATTGAAACCTTCTCAGAGGCACTACGAGACAATCAAGATAATTTCATTGGTGAAAACATCTTTGAGACACCAATAGCTGAGAATAAAAGTTCTTCACTACTTGATGAAGACAAAATTGAAGGTCAAATAAAACTAGCTTCCTATCTATAGCCTAATCAGATGGTAGCTACTCTCAAGATCAAACAATAGAAAAATTTGGTGGTCCTATTGAGAGGAAAAGTCTTCAGCCCTGCCACAACCAAAGTTATGTTGAATCTGGCATTTGCAACATTACGTGTGACTAAAAGTCATGATCTTCATTTGCTTCCCCACCATTATACATTCCATTTTCATTTGCCATTATATTTCATAATCAAAACTACCATCCATTATTTTTCCTTATTTGCCATCCATGGCCACACTTTTCTTTATAGAGGCTATAAAGATACCTTATCTCAATGTTTGAAGGAATCAGAATCAATGACCAATGAAGATCACAAAAACATTCTTGATAACCAAATCTACATCAAGTTCTTGACAAATCAGTTATTCAAATGAGGTGTGGGCTATAAATTAACATGATCAAGTATTCTATTTATATCATTTGTTGATTAGGATGTGCATCTCCCCATCATTAGGAAAAATAGAACAAAAAACCATACCCAGGCAAACAACATGTACCATACCGTTATGTCATTGCCATTGTTACATATCCATTTGTCATTGTTGTAGATTCCTACTATTTAGCCCATCACCTGGAGGCAACCCTCTTACCATTTTATATAACCTACCAAAAACCATCATTATCCTTAGCAAGATCATGCCATCTAACCATTCCATTCCTATCTAGACCAAAGCTTATTTTTAGTCATCCTACCTAATCTTAATTTGATCTTGGCTAATTTGGTTCTTCTCACACCTTTTTTGGGGGGATTTTGACCAATTTTTAACAATATATAAAATCCATGTTTACAATGATAATAAATGAAAGTAGTGCGATAGTTGATCTAGAAAGATATCTTTTATTTTTCATCCTATATCAAGTTTGTTTATGTGAGCCTACTTATAATTGCCTATGGGCAAATCAGTGTTTCACTAGTCTTTCTACTAATTATAACCTCCTATGATCAAATAAGTATCATTGACCTATGCCATTGTATCATAGTTATAACCGCCTATAGGAAAACTAGGGGAAACACTTGTGTACTATGCATTACTACATCACCTTGCCATTACTTTTTTCATTTGACTGGCCATTTGCCATATTTGAGAACTTGTTCGGACCAAGTTGGTTTTTCCTCACCTTTTGTGTGGATGGAATTAATATGACTAGAGGTCATTTTATGACTGTGGGTTATGCTCAATTCATGTTGAGGTCACCTTAGTCCCCCTTTCCATATGCTCTCACTGTTTTGTGAGCAACCTAAGCCAAATGCTCTCACCATTTTGTGAGCAGTTGTCTTTTCATTCTTTAACAAGTTAAGATACCTCAAAATACTAAAAACATTGATAACATTTCAAAAATCTAAAAATATTTGTCCTGTCTAAGCTTAGTCAGTTATCCTCAATCCACCTTACTTGGGCATTGTCATTGTTAGGATTATTTCTTTTGCTTTTGTTTTCATGCTTTCTATTTATTTGTTTATTTCAGGTTGTTTATTTGTTTGTTTGTTTATTCACTTGCTTGTTTATTTTCTTTTAGCATTGTTGCCTTGACTCATTCTATATGTGTTCATTAGGTGAATCCTTGAAAACATTATTCTTGAGTCCATCCATATTCATCAATTAACATTGTCATCATGGTTTTTATCATTGGTGCATTGTTTTAGAGTGTTTATTGGATCAAGAGTTAGTCCTTATGCATATTTTAGGATAGTCTTCATGGTTTTCTATCATAAAGCCTACCATCCATTGCTATAGAAAAAATTAGATTCAAGAAGGTCTATAATCAATGGAGCAATATAAGTTTCTCCTTGGAACCTTAGCAGATCATTCCATCCCACCCTTGATCAAATTAACCCATTGGCCATTCTATTTGTATCATTGTTAATCAAGATGAGCATCTCATCATTATTAGGGACAACTTAATCATTTTATATTGATCAATCTTATTCTTCTATCCATCTCTTTCATCACTTTGCACCTACTCATCTTTAATCTATGTTCTAGGTTATATCCTTAAGTTATGCTTGTTAATCAACCCTAATTGGGGCACCATTAGATCTAGCCAATCTAGGTCCTCTTAATGATTATAACCACTTATGGGCAAATCATTATTTTGAATTTTATTCTAGATTATAACCACCTTTGGGTAAATCTATATCCTTTTTAAATCAATGCATGTAGGCATTTTCTCATTTGGATTAATCTCAACCATGGGTTAATTCCACTTGTCTTCTTATTTCTTTTTGAGGGACCATCCATCAACAAATATGATAGCCACTCCCTCGAGAGGGCATCATCATAGACTTCCCAAAACCATTTGGAGCTTTGTTCTTCAACCATCATCTTCTTTTTGGCATATAGGCCATTTCTCATTATTTTAGAATACATTGCTTTGCCTATGATTTGTAACATCTTCCCAAATAGGGGCAAACTGTAAACACCTAAATCTAGCCACCAATGACCTCCAATTAGGCTTTTGGCCAATTTCCACCCAAAATGCACAATTTGGCCTAAAAATATTAAAATGCATTAAATGATGTGAAACTGACATATTCAAGTGCCAATTTTGGCCAAGGTATCATTAAATGGGGCAATGCAATTTATGGGCTAGCTAACTTTGGTCAGATCATTCTGAGTCAAAATGCTAATTTTGTACCTAGGTGCTTTGGATTGCTCTTTTTCAGTCAAATATCTTAGATGAGACACGTTCCTTTATTATCTACTATTGGTAACATCCTAAATGGGATAATAGATATAACACATCTGACATCACCTTTTAATTTTAATCCAGTCAAATTTTGGACCAATAACAAGGCATTCTGATCAATTTGAGTAATTTGTGCACAAAGTGATTAATCATGCTTAAGAGCTAATTAATCCAAATCAAGGCATAATCAATAATTCCATGGAAATTTGTTGAATAATTGTTTTTAGAAATGAATATTGAATATCTATATCATCAAGTGACCTCATTTCTTGGGAAGACATCCCTAGGCCATAAATGCCATAAATATCAAGATTCATGCCTCCCATGCCTCATCAAATCCCTCCATACCTCTATTGAGACATTCTAAGCAAACAAATATCAAGATTCATGCCTCTCATGCCTCATCAAAGCCCTCTATGCCTCTTAATTTCCCTTTTTTCCAATGTCATTATGAGGATAATTAAAAACTTAATTAAAAAAATTGAATTAATCCTTAGCCACACATCTTAATCTTGAGATGGATGGTTTAGGTTGATTCTAGACATTCTTAAAATTCTATAAATAGAGAGGCCATGAACATCATTTTTAAGCTATTTTCGTGAAAATTTATTATTCTCAAATATCTTCAAATACATAATTATGCAAAGTTATAATGCCAAATTGGTGCCAAAATCTTCAAGAAATTAGTGTTATCATGCCAAATTAATTCCAAGCCAAGCCAAGCCACAAGCCAAATGTGCTAAGGAGAGATGGAGGTAGCCAAGCTTCCATTACCAAGGACTTAATGAGCACAAGCTAAGAAATCCACCACTACAAAGGCATTTGGAGCATCCAAGGAAGGTGAAGGAATTTTTGTGTTTTATTCCTTACTTTTTAGTTGTGTTTGTCATTTGTCTTTGTTAACTAAGCTCTCCCTAGTGTCTAGGCCTAGAGATGTTATGCTAGTTAGTGTGTTTCTTTCATTTTGTTTTAATTTTGGAACTAACACCATAATAACCATCCTCTCTTGAGTCAAATTCATAGATCATAGTGTGGAGAATGTTATCTCTAAATCAATCCATCCCCTCATCCCATCAACAAGCATATAATCCTAACAAAAAAACCAAGGTTGAAGCTCTAGCTAACTAAGGTTGTGTCAATATCTCTTACCATCTAGCTATGCATGCATAGGCCATGTGTAAGAAAGGTTCTCTTTTGGTTATGGTCCATGTTAGTGATGAGAAAATCCATAATCTATAATCATTATAAGTCCACAAATTTAGTGCAATAAAGCATAAAAATCTATCCATAATCCATTATCATCATTACAACATAATCCCTAATCATAATCTATTAATGAAAACCCATCTCATGACATAAAATTCAACATCTACATGTAAAATCCATAATCCATGAACATCCATAACATATATAATAAATAATAACCAGAATACATAACATCTACATGTAAAATCCATAATCCATAAACATCCACAACTTATATAATAAGCAATGATTAGAATTAAAATGCATAACATCTAATTCTATAATCCATCACATCAATAAATTCATAAAAGAACTACATATCCATAACCATCAATAAATACATAAAAAAATATAAATGATCCATCCATAAACATAATTAATGTTTGTATGTATGTATGTATATATATATATATATATATATATATATATATATATATATATATATATATACATCAAATGTCTATAAAAATGTCATAATATGAATTAAATGGGACTCTCAGTGCATACAATATTATCTACTCTATAAACTCAATCCTACTAAGGTGATTACTATCACCTCCCTCATCGTCCCCTCTTTGGCTTGCTATTCTCCCTGTACTAGTAGTACCCCTAGGGGTCCTCTACAATCCACTGTACCTAGCCACATATGACCCAAACCAAGGAACATCTAGTGGTTGCCTCTCATAATATGACATCTTAGCAAGCAAATCCATGTATTGTCAAAGTGGTGTCATATCTAGAGGCACAACACTCAATCTTGAAATATCTAGAGCTAATCTCTCTATCAAATTAGATCTCATCCTCTCTAGCTTCACTAAGCATCTATCCCACTCCTATATGACCTGGTCATGCTAACCTCTCAAGATATCAAAATCACCCTATAATGTAACAATCTAATCCTGTAATGTGTCATGGGTTGCCTATGCCTCTTGTAGCTCAACCCTCAGTTCATCCCTCTCAATAACAATTGCATCCATATTTATATGATCATATTCAAGGGCATCCTACAATGGTACCTCCTCCATGTGTACATTTGGGGCATCTTGTAATGGTGCCTCCTCCATGTATACATTTAGGGCATCCTACACAACCTCTCCTCTATCCTCATCCTCCTCCCTCACCTCCTCAATGACTACCTCCTACCACGGTCTCACTATTCTCTCCTATCTCCTTGCTCTCTCAGCTAAAAACCAAGTGGTGTAATCATAAGTATAGACAATTTCATCTAGATCAATATCAACTAGCTCCTCTTATGGCCCCATTAAAACCACTGTAGTATTAGGGTTAGGCTAGCCTAGCTCTATATCATCCTATTTATACACATGTGGGGCTAATGGAATGTCCTATAATAATCCAAACTAATTATGGAACTTATCAAAATAGAATAGATTGATATGGTCAAGCCATCATCCATATACCCATATCTCCTGAGAAACATCCCCTGTCTCTACATCTGAATTAGGCCACACTGGAAGTGTACATAAGGCCTCCAGATAACATCTTCTATCTTTAATCTACTAAAAACCTATCTATAATACACTGGATCATGCCCTACCATGTTTTCATATAGAATGACTAAGTATTCCTTCCATTAAAGGAAGACTATGATGTACACCATGTCTCTAAATTTGATTTATAGGGTCCCTATGGGGTGAATCACATGAATTTGATCAGTGCCCAGTATGCCAATTCCACAACTCTTTATATATCTACCCTAATAGTGTGGGCACCCAAGAAAAAATAGTCTTAAAATCCACCACGTCTATTATAATGTTATTAAAACTCCATAGTAGTCATCCTTCCCCAAAATTAGGTAACCCGTAATAGTTCAATACCAAAATCATCATCGTCGACACTAGTCTCTCCATAGGGTCCTGGTCATATAATGGTTGGAATGAGAACTCCCCAGTAAAGAATCTGATGTCCAATGCATCCTCATCATATAATCATGCCAATGTCACCACTCACCTAGCCTCATTAATAGTTTACAAAAGAGCACCTAGAATTGGTAGTCATAGGATATGATGGATGTCCTCTATGGTGATCATCATCTCACCAATCAGTAACCAAAAAGTGTTGGTGTTATAATCCCACCACTCTAGCAAATCCACTATCATATTGATGTTTCAATGGAAATAGTGATAATGGTGAATCCCTTCAAATCCTACCACCTCCAGATGGGCCCAGTCCTCATTACCCATAAACTCCCATAGCTTCCCCAATAGTGGAAGGAGCCTATCCATCATTGTCAGTAGCTCTTATGCCTATCAAAAGCATATTTTTAGTTAATAAAAAGACTAAGTTTTATGATTTCTATCAATCCTCTAAGGATCAATGTTGATTTAACCCTAATTGATAGTAATCCTTATGGATCATGGTTTATCCATATTAAATGTGTTGATCTTCATTGATCAACATCGATTCCCTTCCCTCAAAAAATTTTCCCCCTAGGCCAAACATTTATAACTTACCCTTCATTTCCCCAATAAATTTCCAAAATACCAAATTTCTTATGCAAAAATAAAAAATAAATTGATTAATAAATTTAGCCAAAAATACATAATGCCTACCTTGTAGTGTAATCATCATCATCGTCGTCCACTCTCACTCACCTCCATTATCTCTGATGTCCACTTGCAAGGTTGACACACACCAAATTTTGCTCTTGAATTCTTATTTGATTCATAGCCAAATGAGCCTTATATCATGTTGGATACCTATTTATAGTCATTTCCATGATTGATGTCAATTAGTTTAATCGATGTCAATTCCTTAAATTGATATTGATTCCTTATGGATCAATGTTGATTATCTTGGTTTATCTATATGTTGCATTTATGGACCATTTTACATGCTCCTAGTCTGGTTCCAAACCCCCATCTTCTTGTATTTACTACAACTATCCTAATTTTATGTCATATTACACCTTATATTTGATTATTTTGACCCCTTATCAGTTCCCCAATCTCCTTAAGGTGTACCCCTTTTTTTGGCATCTTCCCATTGTAATATTTCAAGGGTATATTTTGTCCCAAGAACATTCATCTATAGGTAACACATACACCATATGCACACTAGATGCTATTCTCTATCATTCTTATCTTTTTTTATCTTGTTAGACTTTACTTAAGCCCACCTATTTTAGCTATGGCATTTTATTACCTGATTAGGTCTTTGGGGCATTACTACATACATTACTTTTTATCTCATTCAGTGCAATTTTGGAGCTTCTTTGAGCCATCCACACTTTTGATTGTCCTTTGCTATCATCTACTTGTCTATTTCCACTCACCCCATTGTGTTTTTACCTTCCATATTTTTTAAACCCCATCATCCATTCCATCTCACTTCTCAGCACCCAATTTAAGGAGGGATACTTTCTCATAATAAACTCGGGGCATTAGACACCTTATAGTTTTTGCCTCACATCCCATTATTGCATACCACTCCATAAAAAGGGGTAAATGTAGATGCTAGTTTTATACACCATTATGTAATTATGTGATGCATCATCACATTATCATGTTATTTCTAACATAATGGCCCCAATTAATAATTATTTCAAATAATTACATTCACCTCACCCATTTAGCTTTACCACATAGGTTAATTAGACTTAATTACTATGGTCAAATAGTAATTAACCCTATTTTTACCATCCCTAACCATAAAATCCTAAAAAAAAATAAAAACAAAACCTATCCAACCTCCCAACAAACCCATCTCATGGTTAAAAAAACCTAACTTTAGAGTGGGTTAAAACATATTTACCCTCATAAACACCCCTTTTGAATGACCTAAGGATTAGCTTCACCTGCTTCAGGAAGATCGACGTCAATTCTCCATGATCAACATCGATCGGCCCAGAATGACATCAATCTATAAAAATATAGTGAACCTCCATGGATTGAAAGGAATGGTGACTATGCTTTTGGACTTTGAAAATCTACTAAAATTTCATTTTAACCTATGTATGAATTTTGTCAACATCTTGTTATCCTATGGAACCTCTGTTTGGGAGATTATATAAAGATTTTTGAAGGTTCTTTAACTCATTTTCCCAAGTCTATTTTTAGCCATCAAAGGTTAGTATTGTACTTTAATTATTTCTAATTTCAAGTTTACAATATTTCATGCCTATATGTCATTGTTTTATATTTGGTTTAGTTATTTTATCAATATTATAAGTCATTACTATAGTCAATTTTCATAGTTTAGCATTTTACATAGAATTGACATCAATCTATCTGAATCGACGTTGATCCTATAGTATCATCATCAAACCTTGATAAACTTTTAAAAAATTCTTGAAGTCTATTTTCATAAGATTCATAGTCTAAAAAATCTATCAAAACCTACATTTTATTTTTTTGAAAACCTATCTTGTACATGTAGATGACTTTGCCTAGATTAGCACATGATATTGTTAGCATATTTGATCTCACCATTATCCCACAACCTTTATTCACTAATCAAAGTGACATTGCATTTGAATTAGGTCTTTATACTATGGTTTTCACACCTAATCAAGAAAATCTTAATGAATAATTAGCTATAATTCAAGAGGATGTTGATATAGCTACTAGATTTTGAGATAATTACTTTGATTGCCTTAATCCTTTTGTAGATTAGACATCTTTGTTGCTATCTATTTGCATCCCATCCTTATATATATTTATAATTTCATGATTATTTATAAACATGAGTGTTAAATGTGGGATGACATCCACCTAAGAAAGAAGATAAATTCTTGGGACTAGTTTCTTATCAAGCAGCCCATTCATCTATCTATTAGTCAATTTTTATGAGTTAGTGTGATTTGCAGGTCATTCCTCCCCAACCGAAGAGGAGTTCCCATAAGATGGATCAATGGTACACAATCGATCTACATCACTAGGTAATATTTAAAACCCTATATTTAAATTATTTTTAGTGGCTAATTAGATCATATCGAAAAAGTGAAAAAAAATACTAAAACACTTTGCTTTTGTTTCTTCTTTCTTGTCTTTGTAAGCTAGTAAATGTCATTTAAAAATGATTGGTGTGGGCCATACAATTAGAGTTGTGAGGAATTATATTGGGGGTTTAAATTAATCTAATTATAATTCAAATCTATGTCAATAAGTTTAGATTCCATGCCTTCTCATTTATGAACCATCACTTAGACTCCATGCATCTTTTTATGCACTTTCATCTAAGAGGGGTCTCCTTTTGAGATAGTTTTAGAATAGTTTGATTTATTTTGAAAATTTTAATGGTTTAATATTTTTTATAATAAATTTAAATAGTTTATAAATTCTCATATAATATTTGGAAGTCTCATGAAGTCAATAAACCTCTCCTAGGTTTGTTTGTGCTTGCAAATTGGTCTTTTCATGCTTTCAATTTTCTCAAGTGTCATGAAGGATATTTTCACATTAAAATGAAGGAAAATGAAAATTTTTCATGTTATTTAATCCTTTAATATGTACTTAAAGTTTTTGGGATAAGTATTCAATTCATAAAATGACAAAACAATGCTCAAAACTCTATGTTTCTCCTCATTGTTAGCCTTTATTATCAATGGATGCTTACAAGTGGCCTTGATAGAAGGTCAAGAGATCATTCATGGTATTTGGATAATAATTTGATCCTTTTTGGGGTCATAACATGTTTTATGAATAATTAATAATCTTTTTGGCTTGTTATTTGACAATAAAAGGGCATAGATCACTTCTGATGATGAGTGGATAGACTCAGGCTTCTTGTCCCTAAAAGTTATAAACAGAGCTCCAAGATATTTTTTGGATTTCCTAAAACATATTCTTAAGAGGTTATAAGACCCATATATGGATTATTCTTGCATCACTATCATGAGACAATATACATGCCAATTCTGAGGAGGAAATGACAAGGGGAAGGTGGATTTTAAAAGCCTCAAAACCATGCTCAAACACATTGTTTTCAATTAGTAATATATATAAGAAAGTGACTCAAAGGGACTTTTGTCACCCAATTTTTTCAATTTCAAACCATGATTCATTATTTAATAAGTTTTAATTTTGGATAAAGGAATTTTAGGGCTCAAGGTATCATAATGAGAGAGGGTGGATGTTTTGATACCTTCCCAAGCTCATCCTCTATCTGAACATAAGATAAATCATCACCTACAACTAACCTTGGGGAATGTCAACAGATAGTAAACTAGTATCAATGTTTAATAGTGTTTCAAAGGAGCCTAGGGTGTTTGAAAGAGTGGATTATTAATTTGTTTACCTATATATGGTTTCAAGAGGATCTTTTAAACCATGATAAGCCCAATACATTCCTTAAAAATAAGACACAGTTGACTGTGTCAGCTCAGTCAGTAGGTAGGGTGTATAAAGCATGAGTTAAAATAATTTTATGAGTTATTTAAGATAAAAAAGATGAGTAAAATTATGGGTAAATTTGATAAAAAATTATATGATGTAACCAAGATATCATGGGTACTATGACAATGTATACAAAACATGCCATTCCGCCTATACCAGACCTAGAAAAGTTATCTTAGTCAACCAAGCAAAAAACCTAGTTTAGAAGTGAGAAGTGTCTTTTTGTAGTGAATGGAGTTAAACCTAAGAAAATTAATGGATGAACACCTAAATTATCATGATATTTATTTTATGAACATATCTTAAATGATAAAAAAGCCTACATGCAAAGAAAACATGGTGTCTCAATCCATGATAAGCAAAGACCCAGCTTTGAGGTAAGATGCATTGACATGAAAAATAGAGTTAAACATTGGAAAAAAGTGGATGAACACTTAAATGGTAATTTTATGAGTGTCATATATATTTACTAGAGGAGGAAAATGTCTATACATAATACAAGAACTCTACACATAGTCTATACCCCAGATGCACACATAGTTTGCCTCTAGAAGCCTAGCTTGAGGTTTTGAAGAGACCAATTAGAATGATAATTAAAATAATAGTATCATGAAAATTAAAATTTGAAAATAACGTTTTCAATTAATGTGATAGAAAGGGAGGTCTCAAAACAAGCCCACTCAGTCCATTTCTAAACCCTACAGATAGTGTGCATTCAAAAAGTCTGCTTGAGTGATTGGGCAAGTTAGTGGTCTAAAACTTAGAACTAGGAGCTTAAATTTGGTATGGATCACCATTTTTACCTAAATAAAATAATATAATGGTTTTGTTTTTATATTAATAAGTTAAAAACCCTCTATTTTGTCTCATAGGTAGGGAAGTTTCCACCTTGCATATACCCTATAACGTTATAGAAACAATTGAAATAGTGGACCGAAAGGCCTGAAGACCCTCAAAGATAATTTATGAAGATAAATTACATAAATTTAAACCTAAAAAACTTTATATAAGGTTTTAAGGCAAATAGGGTGCCCTGGGCAATAAAGGTTGCAGTCAAACCCCATAAGCATAATTGAGGCCAAGGAGCTAAAAGGGAAACCATAGTCATTCCCAAGTTTAAAAAAGTTTACCAATTACTTGGTTCATGCTAGGAGAGGCATATTTAAGGTTTCAAATCCATTAGATGCATTTAATTCATCAAGGAAGGTTCTTTTAACTTAGGGTTGTATGTAGACCTTTTGAACAAGGTCTAAGCCTAGTTCTAAAAGATGATAATTCTTATTTCTAGCTCTTGATGAGATATTAAAATGATTGGATCATGTTTATGGGACATATATAGATAATTATATACCTTCAATTTGTATGAAAACTCTCAAAAAAACCATGTTTGGCTTGAAATGAATCCAGACCATCACAAAATGCATAAAAAGGACACGAATGGCAACTTTAAATGATTGTATCTCACATGGTGGTTTTCATGGGAAGATGAGATGATTTGAAATGTTAGGGAGGACTCATAAGATTCCCTTAGTTTAATTTATTTATTATTTGGACATGTTTTCTTTATGAACAAACATTAAGACCTAAAACTACACAAAACCTCCATAAGAACTTGATTTGGGAAAGAAGTAAATTAAAGCATATAGATGGGGTGGAAATGCCATCAAAATTTTGAAAATTATATAATAATCTCTTAGGCTCCCTCAAATTCTAATTTTTTTTATGGACGTGTATGGATGGGGCCAAAATAGGGCTTTTTTGACATTTTTATGTGTTTTGCAAGCATGGAGCATTTTCAAGAGATGAAATCAATTTTGGGAGAGATTTTAGGAATTTTTGTAAGTCATCATTTCTATTTGTTGAACTATCTCATCCTCTAAGTGTGTTTACCACCTCTTTTATTTCATCTAGTCATAATGAATAGGTAGAGAACACTTAGGAAAAGTGGTGAAATTCCATTTGGGAAGGCTTTTAAGGATTATTTCTTGAACTTGATGACTTGGAAACTCTTGAAAAGTGTTATTCATCCTTTTTAATGAGTCAAATTTCATAATTGTAAAGGTTTTTTGTGCCAAGTATGAGAGGTGCATGGAAAGGAGTCATTTTGGGACAATCAGGGATGATTGGGCATGACCAGAAGAATAGGAATGATCAAAGACAACTCCAATTCATGTTAGGGATTTTTTGTAACCCCTTCCACTAAGATACATTATTATACCTAACCCTATATATACATACATAAATACATATATATATATATATATATATATATATATATATATATATATATTAGGCAGTTTTATGAAGGAAAATATGAAGGCAGTTTCTTATGTAAGCACAAGGAAATTTATGCCACATGTGGAAGAGTTAAACAAGTTTGAGGGATATTTATCATTGATTCCCTTAAAAAACTATCTCACATATGATTATATGACTATTTTAAATCCTCATAATTTCTTTACAAGTGTCTCTATGACTCTGGAGCTCCTCTTTCTCTTTCTCCTCTCACAATTTCTAAAAATTCTAGCCTTTTTGGCTATTATACGGATCTCTCCACCTTGGTATGGTGAAGCCATACCAAATTGTTTCCTTTAGATAATAAATATATTTATTTTTAACTCATTTAAAATTTAACTAAGTTTACACAATGGTTGTTGGTCTTGTGCAAGTGTATTTTGGCTTACCTTCATATGTTACTCTTCCTAGTACCTTGTGTGTTTTTAGAATATCTCTTTTGCAAGTCAATAAGAAGTGTCTAATTGAATTGCATGTATAGTGATTATTCTATTCAATAGTTCTTATTAAAATTCCTATTGTCTAAGTATTCCTAACCTAGGATTTCTTTAAGACCCCATGCTTGAAACATTGATGTGAAACAGAAGATTATCATTAGATGAAGTGTATGTGCAGACTTCATCCTGATTCCAAGTGCATGTTATATGGTGTGAGTAGACAAATTATTTGGTATATCACCTCCCATATATTATATTTTATTTCAGTTATCTTTCTCCCTTTTCATCCCCCTAAGTGTTATTAGTAGGCTTGAGCTATAGTGATGCATCAAAGGGAACTAGCCCCTAATCTAGACATCCACCTCACATTTGGTGACCCACAACACTAAGGTGGTTCCATTGTGACAATTGAATGAGGAGAGACTTGTAATTACCTCATTGGGTGAAATTTAAAGTGATAATATTTTTTGGAATTCCTAGTGGCATTCTTGCTCTAAGAGATTGAGGATTTTTGGTATTCTCCTCAAGATACCATCCTTTGAAGGCAATTCTACTAAGTACCAATGGTGACTTCAAGTATAAATCTACTAGTTAAGCAGTCCATGTATTCTATTTGAATTTGTTTCCTTGTTCCATTTTATTTTTATGAGTGATTCATGGAGAATTTTGATTTTGAGATTTCTCTCACACAAGTTGGTGAGACTTACCCATTTTGTCTCATTCCTTGTCAATTTGAACAAACCCTTATCTAACCTTGTCATGATCCCTATCAGTAGTATGTTTCCTAAAATTAGTCCTCTCAATCTTTTGATTCACCTAGTCCACATATTTCCTCTCCAAGTCATTCCATTTCAAGTTTCAAGAAGACTCTCATTGGCTACAAAGACTATATGTTAGACCTTGATACTAGAAATGGTTTTGGTCAAGTTTTCCATAGTGATTATATCAAGAGTGTGAGAAATGATTTGGATCAAGTCAAGGAAGAACTGATGCCTATAGAGAGAGATAATTTAAAATGTCTTTATAATGAGATGTTTGATGTTTGTGGCATAATTTTTCACCTAGAAGAAAAGTTGATAGCTCATGAACCAACTTAGTCTTGGCAACCCCAATATATCACACATCAACCTTCAAGTGTGTCGACGATTCCTTTATAAGATACTAATCCAACCATGTTTCAAAATACCCCAAATCCTTCATGCATTACCCAAATTTTCCCTTCTTGTAATTCCATACAAGAGAGAAGCCAAAAGAAGGAGGATATCACTATTGAGCAGGTGTACTTGTTTGGAGAAGATTTTGAGAAAGGAAGATTGATTTTTGAGACTCATCTTGACAAAGAGATTGAATTAGACAATCATATTTTAAGGAAACCCATCATGGAATCATAAAATAAACTCTCTAATACTACTTTTTCAAGTTGGAATCAAGATGCCAAGCCCAAGGAAACCCCAAGTTTCCTAAACCTATCATTTACCCCTTCATTTTTTTCTCAACCTTATGAATAATCCTCTAAGCATAGCTTCCAAAGATGGTAAGAGGTAGTGGTAGCTTGTGAAGAGAAGAGCAAGAGATGGTTTAGTGGAGAAGTTAGAAGTGGAGAGAAAATTTAAACTACTCAATTCCCTCCCACCCTTCCTCAAGAAGACATTGAACCTATCTTTCCACCTCCTCTAGATGATCCATTTTTCCCTTCTAATGTTGAGGATAAAATTTCTCCTTGGGAGCCTTCTTCAGATAATATTCCTATTTTTGAGATGCCTAATATTGGCATTACTAAGGAGGATGAGTTTGAGATTTCAAATTGGATTAAATATGAAGAGGAGATGACTACTAGTGAGGAGACATCAGATTGTGATTACGAAGAAAAAGATCCTCCTTATGTTGAAGAAGAGGTCTTAGAAGAGGTTATTATGGAACCCAAAGGAGAAAATGAAGGACCCTCTCTTGTTGTTCCTCTTCATGATGATGACTAGTCAAAGTATGATGACTTGTGGTAGATATTTGAGGACATATGCAATGAATTTGAAGGCCTCAAGGGGCCTACAAGTCCTTTGGAACTGACTACAAGCTATGGTAAGCAAGATCAAGTGCCTTAAAAGGAATACATGTGGAAAACCTATATGCAAATGCTCTAATAATATGAGTAATGTGAGAAGACAAAACTTCTAATGAGACAAACCCAATATGTTGGAAAGCAAGCATATATTGAGGAACATCATCATCAAGAGAGACTAGCTCATGATCGAGAAATCTATGATGATCTTGAGCCTTTTGAAGATGGTTTAAAAGTTTATCCTAGAAATACCTATGAAGTTACTCCCACCAACATCAAGGATGAGTTTGTTCAAGAATCACTACTTCAAAGCTATGACACAACACTTTTTGAAGACTTTAAAGAGGCTGTAACAAATGAGAAGAATAATAAAATCCTTCAAAAAGACATAGACTTACAACAAATTGTCCCATGCATAGATATGCAAGTCTTCCATGATGAGACAAAAGAATAGTAGTATAAGGCATGTTTCCAAGTTCAAGAATACTTTACCTACCTTGGATACTTATGGGAGATTCAAGGTACTTCCCTTAGCAACATGAAACATGAGTCATCTATCACCCCATCCAAAAGGAAGCATGTTTGGAATCCTCATTCATCTAGTGAGGAAGGAGATTCAAGGTACTTACCTTTTGATCCAAGAAGGGAGGTATGTTTAAGTTGAATGTACATAATTAGTTTAATTTTTGTTGTGTCTTGTGTTTCCCTAAGTGCTTATTAACACAAGTGTTGTCTTTTCTTTGTGTTTGATTAGTTTTTTCGTGTGTTTCTCTCTCCTTTGTGTGTTTTGAGGTAATTCAGTTGTCTTGTTAGTCAATTCAAGGTCTGGTCCTACTATTTCCAAGTAAATTTTGATTCCCTTTGCCCAATGGATAGGATAAGGATACTAGAATTTAACATAGGCAAGTGTGTTATCCCTAGGAATTGCCAAAAATGTTTACCAGATTCGAATTTTAGTAAAATTGAGTCAACCCATACATTTTTAAACTTTTTAAGAAGGTTTCCATATGTAT
Organism: Torreya grandis; assembly: GCA_037957365.1. Lineage (NCBI taxonomy): Eukaryota > Viridiplantae > Streptophyta > Pinopsida > Cupressales > Taxaceae > Torreya > Torreya grandis. The sequence continues at coordinate 2,046,166 of JARHVA010001228.1, read as the reverse complement.
TATTGGGTCTCATATTGTTCTATACATCTTACGTATCCTTACTCCAGCCTTGGTCTAAGCTCATCTCCCTTGTAATTACCTAGTCAACTAAAGTCAAAGTTGGTTAACCTTGGTAAAACATGGTCAAAGGTCCAAATTATTTTTAAAATGTCCTAATGTAGCCATTTAGATGTTTTAAGGTGTTTTTAAGTCTTGATTTTGTCCTTTACCATGTCTTATGTGCAAAAGGTTCATTTTGGCATGTTTCTAGCATAATAAATGGCTTATACAGACTTTCAAGGAATAATTTTTATCACCAAGAGATATTTCAACATGGAGGAGGTTAGAATCTATCAGGGGTAGTTAGATGTCAGTCCAAGAGGTAGTTATATGCTGAAGAAGTAATTTTTCCTTGATTTTAGGCCCTTTTTGGCACTTGTACGGACTTAAGAAGTCCACCTTCAATAAAAAAATATGAAAAAACATATCTTAACCTCCATAAACTCATTACCATGATTGGTGTGCTAAGAAAATTTATAAAAATTCATTTTTTACTTCTATTTCTTCTTGTTTGTCCTTGCAAGCCAAGAAAAGTCATTTTCAAATGTTTGGTGTAGGTCGTATAGTCAGAGTTGAGAGGAATGATCTTGGGGGTTAAAATTAATATCACTATAATTCAAATATATGTTAAGACATTTTGATTCCATTCCTTCTCCTTTATGAACCATCGCTTAGACTCCAAGTAACCTTTTGTGCACTTTCATCTATGAGGGGTCTCCTTTTGAGATAGTTTTAGAATAGTTTGATTTGTTTTGACAAGTTTGATGGTTTCATATACTTTATAACAAATTTTAAAAAAATTTACATTATCCTATTGACTTTGGAAGTATCATGAAGTCAAGAAACCTCTCCTAGGTTTGTTTGTGCTTGCAAACTAGTCTTTTCACACTTTCAACTATTTTAGGTGCCATAAAGTAGGTTTTCACATTAGAATGAAGGCATATGATGTTTTTTTATGTGATTTAATCCATGAATATGAATTTTAATGTGTAGGGACAAGTCTTAAATTCATAAAATGATAAAATAATGCTCAAAACTCCATGTTTCTCCTCACTGTTAGCCTTTGCAGTCAATGTATGCTTACAGGTGGCCTTGATAGAAGGTCAAAAGATCATTCATATTATTTGAAGAATCATTTGATAATTTTTGGGGTCATAACATGATTTTTTAAGTATGAATAATCTTTTTGTCTTGTTAGTTGACAAGGAAAGGGCATATATCACTTCTAATGATGAGTGGATAGACTCAGGTCTCTTGTCCCTTAAAGTTATAAACAAATCTCTAGGAGATTTTTTTGATTTCATAAAACATATTATAAATAGTTTATAAGATACCTAGATGGATGATCCTTGTATTCCTATCATGAGAAAATATACATGCCAATTTTGAGGAGGAAATGACAAGGGGAAGGTGGATTTCTAAAGCCTCAAAACCATGCTCAAACACACTATTTTCAATCAATAATATCTACAAAAAAGTAACTCAAATGGACTTTTTTCACCCAATTTTTTCAATTTAAAAACATAATTCATGATTGAATAAGTTTGATGTGGGATAAATGACTTTGAGGGATAAAATTATCATAAGGAGAGAGGGTGGGTGTTTTGATTCCTTCCCAAGCTCATCCTCTATCTGTACATAGGACACATCATCACCTAGAGCTAACTTTCAGGACTATCAACAGACAATGAGCTAGTATCAATGTATAATAGTGTTTGAAAGGATATTAGGGTGTTTGAAAGAGTGTATTGTGAAATTTTCGACCTCCTTATGGTGTCAATAGGATCTTTTGAACCATGATAAGCTCAATACATTCCTTCAAAGCAAGACATAGTTGATTATGCCATCTCAATCAGCAAGCAGGGTGTATAAAGAATGAGTTAACATAATTTTATGTGTCCTTTAAGATAAAAAATATTAGTACAAGTATGTTTAAATGTGATAAAATATCATATGATGTAACCAATAGCTCATGGGCACTATGAAAATGCATACAAAACATGCCATTGCACCTTACAACATATCCTGAAAGGTTGTCTTAGTCAACCAAGCAAGAAATCTAGTTTGGAAATGAGAAGTTCCCTATTATAGTGAATGGAGTTAAATATAATAAAATTAATGGATGAACACCTAAATGAGAATTATAGTGATTTTATGAACATCTCTTAAAGGATAAAAAAGCCTACAAGCAAAGAAAACATAGTGTCTCAATCCATGACAGACAGAGACTCAATTTTGAGGTAAGAGATGCATTGACATGGTAAATAGAGTTAAAATTTGACAAAACAATGGATGAAAACGTAAATTGGAATTGTATGAGTGTCATAAATCTTTAAAATAGGATTAAAATGCCTAGATAGAATACCAGAACTCTACACATAGTCTATACCCCAAATACACACATAGTCTGCCTCTAAAAGCCTATCTTGAGGTTTTAAAGAGACCAAGGGATTAGAATGATAATTGAAACAATAGTATAATTACCATGAAAATTTTAAAATATAATTTTAAATGAATTTTATATCAAAGGAGGTCTCAAAACAAGCACACTTAGTCTATTTCTAAACCCTGCAGATAGTGTGCACTCCAAAAGTCTGCTTGAGAGATTATGCAAGTTATAAGTATAAAACTTGGAAACATGAGATTAAATTTGGTATGGATAAATTTTTTTACTTTAATAAATAATTAAAAAAATTATTTTTTAATATCAACAAAGTAAACCCCATCTATTTTATCTCAGAGGTAGGGCAGTTTCTACCTTGCATAGACCCTACAACTTTATGGAAATGAGTGAAATAGTAAACCGGAACAATTGAAGACCCTAAAATATAATTTATAAATCTGAAGGAAATAAATTCCAACATAAAAAATCTTACTATAATGTCTGAAGTCAAACAAGTTTCCCTGGGCAACAAAGGTTGTAGTCAAACCCCATAGGCAGGATTGAGGCCAAGAAGCCAAAAGGAAACCATATTCATTCCAAAGTTTATAAAATTTTACAAATTGATTGGTTCATGTTGGTAGAGGTATATTTAAGTTTTTAAATCCATTTTATGTATGTAATTCATCAAGGAAGGGCCTTTAAACTTAGGGTTGTAGGCAGACCTTTTGAGCAAGGTCTAAGATTAGTTTTAAAGGATGATCATTCTTATTTCTAGATCTTGATAAGATATTAAAATGATTAGAGAATGTGTATGGGACATATACATATATTTATAGACCATAAATTTGTAGGAAAACTCTCCAAAAATATATTTTTGGCTTTAAATGAATCTAAACCCTCGAAGAATACAGAAAAAGGACATGAATGACAACTTTAGATGCTTGTATCTCACATGGTGCTTTGAATGGGAAGTTGAGATGATTGGAAATGTTAGGGAGGACTATTAATATGGATTTAGTGTAATTTTTTCAAGATTTGGATGTGTGTTATTTATGAACAAACATTAAGACTTGAAACTACACAAAACCCTCCATAAGAACCTAATTTGGGAAAGAAGCAAATTGAAACATCTAGATGGGGTAGAAAGGCCATGGAAATTTTGAAAATTTTAGAAGACTCTCTTAGGATCCCTATAATGATAATTTTATGTACAGACATATACAAATGGGGTCATAACAGGGATTTCTTTGATATTTTTATGTGTTTTGTAGGCATGGAGAACTTTCAAGAGATACAATCTATATTGGGAGATAATTTAGCACTTTTTTTAACTCCTCATGTCCATTTATTGAACGATCTCATCATCTAAGTGTGCTTATCACCTCTTTCATTTCAGCCAGTCACAGTTAATGGGTAGTGAACACTTAAGAAAAATGGTGAATTTCTATTTGGGAAGCCTTTTATGGCTTATTTCTTGAATCTAATGACTTGGACACTCTTGAAAAGTGTCATTACTCATTTTTCATTGAGAAAATTACATAATTGGAAAGGTTTTGGGTGCCAAGTGTGAGAGGTACATGAAAAGGAATCATTTTGGGACTGTCAGGGATAATTTTGCATGCTAGAAGAATATGAATGATCAAATACAACTCCAATGAATGTGAGGGATTTTTTGTAATCCCTCCCACTCATATCCGTCATCAAACCTGACCCTATGTAGAGATGAGGCATTTTTGTGAAGGAAAATGATGAAGGCAGTTTCTTATGTAAGCACAAGGGAATCGATGCCACATGTGAAGGAGTTGAACAAATTTGAGGGACATTTGTCCTTGATTCCCTTCAGAACATATCTCACACATGATTATATTATTGTTTTAACTCATTCTCATTGCTTTACAAGTGTCTCTATGACTCTGAAGCTCCTCTTTCTCTCTCTCTCTCCTCTCATATTTTTTTAGACTTTTTAGCTATTATACAGATATATCCACCTTGGTATCAAAAATCCCTACCAATTTTTGCCTTGAGATAATAAAGATAGTTATTTTTACCTCGTTAAATATTTCACTAAGTATACACAATGGTTGTTGGTCTTGTGCATGTGTATTTTGTCTTACCTTCACATGTTACTCTTCCTAGTACCTTGTGTGTTTTTGGAATCTCTCTTTTGTAAGTCAGCAAGAAGTGTCTAATTAAATTGTAGGTATAATGAGTATTCTATTAAATAGTGTCTCTTAGAATTCCTATTATCTCAGTCCTCCTAACCTAGGCTCTCTTTAATACCCCATGCTTGAAACATTGATGTGAAAGGGAAGATTATCATTGGATGAAGTGTATGTGCAAACTTCTTGGTTCCAAGTACATGTTATATGGTGTGAGTAGAAAAATTATTTGGTGTATCACCTCCCATAGATTATATTTTATATCATTTGTCTTTCTCCCTTTTCATCCCCCCAAGTGTTAGTAGTAGGCTTGAGCTATAGTGATGCATCAAGGGGAACTAGCCCATAATCTAAAGATCCACCTCACATTTGGTGACCCACAGCCCTAAGGTGGTTCCATTGTGACACTTGAATGAAGATAGACTTGGCATATCCTCATTAGGTGCAAGTTAAAGTAAAAACACTTGCAACACTTGTATTATTAAAATAGATACTGATAGGACCATCATAATCCACCTTATAGTATTTTAGGGTTTGTCTCATCCATAAGACCTAAGTGCAACATAAAAATACTACAATGTACTCATCCTCATAGTTGGAAATTACTATTTATGGTTGTTTCTTATTTATCCATGAAACTAGGAACTCAACTAAGAAGAAAGATCCTCCACTGGTACTCTTCCTATCATCTATACTTCCTACCTAGTCTGTATTTATATAGGCTATAAAATTTAACTCCTTTCTTCTTGGATACTTTAACCCATACTCCATAGTCCCCTTGAGATACCTGAGTCTCCTTTTGACTATTTTTTAGATGATTCTCCTTTGTATTTACTTGAAACCTTCCAAAAAAACCTACTACTTGTATGATGTCAGGTCTAGAGGCAGTGGTGTATAATAAACTTCCTTGCTCAACTTACATCATGTGATCATGGATGTACTCATTGCCTTGAAATATTCAATATCAAACTTATCTAACATTTCTATTATGTACTTGGCTTGTGATATGAATATAATTTTTTTAGATTGAGTTATTTTCAACCTAATAAAGAATGATAGCTCTCCTAGCATGGCATCTCAAACTCTTTCTTCATAACCTGTGCAAAGGCCTTATTCATGTTCTCATTATTTCCCCCAAATATGATGTCATACATTTAGAAAAATACTATCAAGTGATGGTTATATTTTATCTTTATGTATAGATTACTGTCTACAACTCCCCTTTTAAATCTTTGATCCAATAGATACCTATCTAACCCAAGCATAATAAGCTCTAGGAGCTTACTTTAGACCATAGAGATCCTTTTTCAATATTCAAACATAGTCATTATCATCTAATATTGAGAACCACTTAGGTTGATCAATGTATACTTCCTCTTCCAAATTCCCATTCAAAATGGTAGATTTAACATCCATCTATTATATCTTGAACCCTTTGAATCCTGCATATGATATAAATAATATGATGGACTCCAATCTTGTTACTGGTGTAAAGGTCTCTTCAAAGTCTATCCCTTCAACTTATACATATCCCTTGCATACTAATCTAGCCTTGTTCTTAATGACTTCTCCATCTTCATTCAGACTGTTTCTAAATACCCACTTTGTGCCAATGACATTCTTGTCTTTAGGACTAGAAAGTAGTTCTCAAGTCTCATTGTTCTCTATTTGGTCTAACTCCTCATTCATAACATCTATCCAAAATATATCTTTGCTTGTTTCTATAATATTCTTGGGTTTAATCTTAGATAATATAGAAACATTCTCTTGATTTATATTACTTACCAGTCTTCTCCTTATTTGCATACCTACATTATTATTACTAGTGATCTAAGATTTAGGGAGATCTCTTTGAATCTACCTTGAGAGGCCTTTTGATTCTTGTCTCTCCTTAAATTCTTATTCTTCCTCATCAATCTCTATAGTTTTTTCTTCATTCTTTAATTCCAAATTCTCTTAAGTATCCTTTGACTGTGAGTGTGATTTATTTGTCTCATCAATATTCACATTGATGTTTTCCACTATATTTTGTATCCTCTTGATATAACATCTATAGGTTGAGCTCATTAATGAATATACTAAGAATATACCTTCATCATATCTAGAATCAAAATTTCCTAAGTCTTCATCATCTCTTTTGATGAAATATTTGCTCCTAAACACTCTAAAGTGTTACACATTGGTAGGTACATCCTTCAACATTTCATAATGAGTCTTGTTACCATTAGTCCTTATTTGTCCTCTATTCAAAATGTAGACTGTAGTGCTTAATGCCTCTCTCCAATATCCATCAGATAATATAGACTCGTTTAGTAGAGTTTTATCCATCTCTTAAACTATCTTATTCTTTCTTTCCACTACCCCATTCTACTGAGGTGTCTTAGCTATTGTGAATTGTCTCCTTATTTCATGAATCTCATAGAAATCATAAAAATCATTGGACCAAAACTTTCCTTCTCTATGAGATCTTAGTCATTTAATCTTCCCATTCTTCTCATTCTCAATAAGAACCTTGAATGCTTTGAACTTGTCAAGAGATTTTGAATTTTCTTTTAAAAATTCAACCCAAGTCATTCTTGTGTAGTCATCTATAAGTAACATGAAGTAGTTATCTTCTTGAATGCTTTGAATTATTTTAAGCTTATAGAAATCAGTGTGAATTAACTCCAAGGGTATTTAAGTATGGTACTCCTTGTACTTAAACTTTATTTTAGTCTGATTACCATGTGGGCATTCCTTTCAAAGTATGTTTTTAGGTTTGGTGATCTTAGGCATGTTCTTTAAAAACTTCTTAGTGCTTATCTTGACTAGATTATCAAAGTTTATGTGTCATAACCTTTGGTGTCATATCCAAATTTCATCCATATTACTCATAAATTATCTGTCCTTCTTGATCTCATTTAATACATATAGATTCTTTTCAATCCTATTAACATTAGAAATTAGCCTTCCTAATTTGACTCTCCTTATCTCACACCCTTTATCATGAAAGGTTAGTGTGTGTATTTGATTTCACATTTGACTTACACTAAGTAGGCTATGTTTCAAACCTTACACATACAACACATTTTGTGTCATGGTCTTCCAATTATCCAAACGCAAGTCACCCTTACCAACTATATTAGTAATTGTGTCATTTTGAAACCTTACTATTCCTACAACATTATTTTTTAATGAGATGAATTTATTTGTCTCATGTCATGTGGCTTGATCAAACACTATCTATATACCATTTAATGCCTTCATCTTAAATATGAAAGGTATTATAAGCTAGCATAGAATCCACTTTGGTCTTATGTTCTTCCTTAGAAAATAGTCCATCTTGACTTTTGAGCTCAATATGATCAATCCTAACTTATTTTGGTTTCCATACCAATGTTTGATCCTTCTCATGAATTATAAGAGCTTCATATGTCTTTTTAAATCTTGAGGGACTTATAAATATATTAGATCAGAATCTTGCAATGTGTCCTATAATATGACAACTATAGTAAACAACACTTATGTATGTACCTCTTAACTGATTACTCCTTTTCCCATGGTTTTATGATAACTTATTCCTTATTGTATTGGTATGCCTAATTGGTATTTTCATAGCGATACTTTTAGCTTGTTCTAACTTCTCATTCTCTTTCTTAAGCTTTCTCATATTGTCTATAAGTTTCTCATGATCAACCTTCAAGGAATCTAGCCCTATCTTCAACTAGTCATACTCAACTTCTTTTGACCCAAACCTTGTGTTGATACTTTATAACTAGATTTTAAGATCCTTGATAGTTTCCTATTGATGCTTCAAATCATCAAGGGATTTTATGATCTTAGATTCAAGTTCTACTTTATATTCTCCTTATTCACTATCACAGTATACTTCTTCATCATATATATTATCTTCATCTTTTTAATCACTAGACATCTTGTGCTTCTTAGGATCACCTTCAAGATGTTAGACTTAATTCAAAGGACTAGGCTATGATAAAAATTATTGAAAACACAATAACTGAGATGGGGTGAATTAGTCTCTTAAAACTTTATTTCACATGTACTTTATCATTTTTTGAACCATCAAAGTAATACAAAGATATAGTAATGGAAAAAGAGTCATTCACATGAGCATAACAAAAATACACATATGAGTGGGAAACCCTCAAGGGGAATAAAATAAATTGATACATGAAAATAGATTAAAATATTATAAGTCAAAATATCACAATTTATTGAAGCACCAACTTCACATAGAGCACCAACCCCAACTAGCTAAGCACCAACTCAGCTAGGCTTTATCAAACACCCACTTACAAGGAGGCACAAAACCCCTAGATGACTAAGAAATAACTCAGCCACATAATTTATTTTATCACCTTCATAACACCTTATTTCTCAACCAACTGATGATGATCACTTCTTCAACTCTTATCCCACTCAAACTACCATCTAGGTCTCTTCACTCAACTAGGTCTTCTTCAAAATAGATTAGGTCATAGGAACTTAATCTTCATTTATAGTGACCATGTGATATATTAATGATATTTTATCTACACCCATATAATTTTATACAATACCTCATTCATATATTCAAAATTCTATTTCCTTTGCTTTCATACTCATTCTCTCTAACTAAATATTTAGGCCTATTAGGCCTTATTCTTCTATTAAGATCTTGCTCATATACCTCTTGGTCAGCCATATACACTTGTACACTTATATTTTACACCAAAAATGACTTAATAAATGACAAAAATATAAATAAATCATTATATTAGGTTGACCATAGCTCAAATGAACCAAATCCTTCTTTAGGCCTTACGAAGACCTATTTCAATTAAGCCTTCATTAATACATATTACACTTTGATATTCTTGGAACACTTTCAAACTTAATACATGAAATCATTCATATTCCAATCAAATATACCACTAATAATCTCATCTCAGGTACATGAAACCTTTTATATCCAATCACCACTTAACTCACACCATTAGTATTGTTTACATTAGGTTTTCACATACACAAAAAGGTCTGTCTTGAATAACTAAAATTAACACAATATTTAGCCAAAAAAATGAAAATAAAACATATAAATATAACATAAAATACATTAAAAAAAATTCATAAATAGTATTATACTTCATTAAACATGGCAAAAGGACTCAAACCCATCTTTTCACATAGCCCACTCAGAACTACCAGAACACTCCAAAACCCAGTCATGGTGACAATGACCTTAAAAACATGTAAGACCACATTAAAAGAATTATAATGCATGTATATGATCTTATAATATAATTATATAATTATTAGATATAAATATAACATGGTCAAATGATAAATACTGGTCTTGTAGACCAATCTCATGACCTTACATCTCACTATCTCATCTATACTAGACAAGTCAACTTGTGAGCAACTTTTTCACTATATTCATTGACCTCAAAAAATTATACCAAACATGAAAATGTATTAAAATTATTTAAAAATATCTCTATGAACATGGATTCATCCATGTTCTATGAAAACATATTCCTAAACCACTTCTCATTGTTGCATAGGTTTTTCATTATTTCCACTATTAGGCCTAGTAGCAAATAGCTATATTGAATGATTAGTTTAAAATATATAAGGGATAAAACCTATATATAAAACTTCATGGACATAATATAAAAGTCTCAAAAATTTTCCTCTATCCATTTAGTAACTTTGACTTGGTCAACTCTAACTACTATAACAAATCTTTAAGAAACAAGGTCTTTCTTGTAGGATCTACTCACTCACCTAAAGACTCAATCACACCTAGAGATGCTTGAGAGAGTTAAATCAACTTATAATTAATAAAAAATCCATACCAATCCATTTTATTCACTTTAAAACAACTTATTTCATAATGGGTCACTATTAGGGTTCTTTAAGGGTTTAAACCATCTTTCGTTGTTAATAATTGTTCATAAATCTTAGCCCCTCATTCCAAAAATTAATTCCTATAACTTTGAGATAGGACCCTTAACCATATACCATGAATATTTTATGTCCTCATTTATATGTTGCATGTGCCAATGAACACTTGAAAAACCTTCTCGGGTAGACAACTCTTCATCCTGTACACTTAAGAGACCTTAAAACACTTTTTCAAGCCTTTTTTTGTAAACCATGACCTCAAAATTTGTGAAAATGATTAAAAAATAATATCATACCTCTATCGATGCTCACATACTCACACTTTCATTGGAAACTAATCTTAATACCTTATTAGGTTATACTCTCTCTCTCTTTGCTTGCTTAGACCTTGACTTGTGAATCACATTAGGCCTTGAAACTGGACTTCATGCCTCTTTTCATGTGATATCCACCACTCTCACATACTCAATTAACCTCATACATGATTAAACACTACCATACATCCTTTATTTGTTTTTACAATAGATCATGATGCCTCATTAGGCCAAGCAGGGTTTAGGAGTGGTCTAGGTACAAACTTGATATAAAGGTCTTACCATTATAGGCTCACCTTTATACTCACATGAGTTATATAATGACTCATATACATTCTCAAGAAACCTCATACAACACTTCATGCATGTTTGAATTCATCTCACCAAGCCGTCATGACCCTTCATGTAAAAGACTAGGCATTCTATACACATACCTTCTCAAGTCACTTACTAGGCTCAAGAACTTAACAACTTTGACAAAAAGGACCTTCCATGTTGACCTTGACATCACTCATGCAGTCATAAGAAAATTTACCAATCATTTCTTACACTCTTATAATCAAAACAATACTGATCAATATCCTCTCTCATAGCTACATTCTTCAATGACCTCATGAAGACTTTTCTCAAGAACCTTTGACATCAATGACATCATCAATTCCAAACCTCACCAATAAGAACAATGCTCAACACCCTCCTCAAATAATAATACCCACTCTTAGATTCTTCAACAACTTTTTAAGCCTATTGAAGTAGTATTTCATAAATTAGTCACAACCAATATGATAATTTGGTCGATTCTAAAACAATTTCTTGAGGCTATACCTTATCTAGATAGGTAAAAAGAGTATGATTTATATGAATACCATCATGTTCATGGACATTATATATGTCATTATGTTTAATTAAATCAACTTATTTAAAATACATTTAAAAATGGAGAGATTTTTCCCCACCCTTAGAACTATTCCCTACTTATTCTGGTACTTCCCATCCTCTTCTTAGCTTTGGTTTGCTCTTCTCTCCTCTATTCTATAACTCTTTCCTAGAAATTTCAATGAAAAAAACTACCTTATTAGGCATTATCTCCCATATCACCCCCTTATTCATATGGAACACTTGTCAACTCATCATCCTATTTTATATTTGTAAAAATTGTTGTTAACATTTGTACTCTAACAAATGTTCAATTTTAGTTATTCAGCAAACTTAGACTATATCCTCTCTTTTTTTGAATTTGGAATAGTTCAAAATTGGTAATATTGAACTACTAATTGTGATCTATAATACTAAGTAAAAGATCAAAATGTTGTACAGGAGATAGATTATCATTGTTTTTATTTCGTTGTTAGTTCAACATTTCAATGTTTTGGTCTTCTTACTTGTTTCAGCCTATTCCCTTAAGGGGGTTATTTTATAACTATTTACTTCTTTCCCTCATGAGATTATGGTATCTTATACTTATTTAAACCTCTAGTTTGTATTATTTATTTTATTAATAAATAACAACATTTTCAATTTTTTTTTTTAAACTACCAATTGCACAAAGAAGTATAAAAAGATTGATGAAAGAGGTGGACATTGCGATCATATCAAAGTGTTGGGAGGATGACTAATAAGAATAATGAAATAATTTTTTTCTAAATGTAAAAGGTGAAAAAACATGAAAAGATACATTTACCAAGAATATAAACATTAATCCTAAAAATTATTATATTTTTTCATAATTACCATAGTGCATTCACAGATCACAAACAAAGTGTGGTGTATGTCGATGGCTAGCCGATTCATAAAATATATAAATTAGCTAAAAATATTCCTCCATTCCACCAAAAGGATAGGTTGCATGTTTTGCATATAGTTTTTGGATGAAGCACCTATATTATTAAGGCCATTATATAACTTATATGTTATAAAAATATTTTTTGACTGTCTCTCGCTCCTTGTCTATATTAGGCATTTGATGAAAGCTTGAGAAGCAATGTTGGCAGGAAATAATTCTAAGGTATGGGTCCCATGGAGGGGGATTTTTCTCATATTTTTTATTAAGTGGGTATCCCCATGAAAAATGAAAGGTAATGAAATAGGAAACATTAGAATCTTTTCCTAAAACTAAGGAGCTGACATGTTTTTAGGAGGAAAGTTTGAGTGGGTGGAAAAAAGGAGGGGTTGGAAGTTCCCCATAATTGATTTTATTTTATAGGGATATATATTACCAAATGGAAACCTATGAATGATTTAATTTCATTTAAAATTTTATTGTTAATAAAAATATAACAGTTTTAAATATTATCTCCTAGAATATCAAAACATACACTCAGATTTCTTATACCATGGGACCACTTTTACTCAAAATGATCCTAAACTTATTGTTTAGCATCAGATAAGAAAATTTAGGATCCACCTTCCATGGGAGCACTTACTAAAAATTATAATTTGATAGTGTTGAAGGAAAGGATTCAAATTCCATAACCATAATTGGCAAGAAATCAATAGTTTTAATATGATCTTTTAACCTAGGTAAGTAACTACATAAGATATTAAATTAAGAAAAAAATAACCTATTTTATCCATGTAAATAATGTTATACAACATAATAATTCATCTCTTATATGTGGAGATATATCCAATAGACACAATCTATTTATATCTCATATGACATGTGCATCACTTAGTCCTGCCATTCACAAAGCTTTTTAGGTGCACAAAACACAATAACCTGTGGAGATGCCACACATTGTGATAATTATAAGGAACTTGCCAAAATCACTCCCCATATAACCACCATGTTTATTATTAGTTTAAATATCCTTTGCCTTGATGTATTCTCTGCAACAAATAGCTAGTTTTGTTCAGTGAAACATGCATGAAATCTTAGAGCTAGAACTAGAGATCAATTTGACCTGAAGAAAGTTTAATTTCCCATATTAATACTTTTTTATGCCTAAAAATTTTTCTATATGTGAAACAAACCTATATGGAAATATTTATAGGTATGGGAATGAATTTTGGTCTGTAAAGCAACCTTTAGGATTTTAGAAGTCAGCTCTTCGATTCAATTTGGGGGTAAAAAGGGATAAGAAAGAAATGTAAATGACACTATAATATACTAACTAGGGCTATGAATCTAGATATTTAAAGCATTAACCTAAAATTGCATAAGATATCTTGAATATTCAAACATCATAGACTATTAAAGGAGCATACACATGAATTAAAGTCTATAACACGCATAAGAATCAAAACTACGAAAGCAAAGAATGGAAATAACAAACAACAAGAAGTATTCACTCAATTTAACATAAAACACCATGTATTATTCATTTTTAGGTGGATAAAAAAATACAAAAGGCATCAAGGGCATATTATATAGTATTCAATCTGACCCGTGAGGGGCACCTACTAAGGTTGTGAAATGAAAAAATGTTAGTTGTTACTTCTATTCTAAAAATATAACTATTACAAATGGATTTTATTGATAATAGTAAGTACAAATAATAATAAATCAACACCTAACAAAGGAAAATATCCCCGCTTATATAGGCACAATGATTTCTTATGAGAGTGACACCTAGAAATCTCGATGCTCGAGCCTATGGTGATGTCATTACAATTGAATGAAGGACTTTAGCTCATGAGTGTAATTGATCTTTATATCCCAAATATGTTGTAACTACAATTACCTATGAAATCCATGATTCTTAGGAGAATAATCATGGTGCCACATGTTCATCTCCAAAATTACCTCTATTAAGCCATTAGAAATAAGGACCAACTCACTTAAACCAATGTCACAACTCCTAGATCTAATAGAAAAAGCTCCTTAATTAGACAAGCATTATGATACCATGTGGATATTTTTATTTTATTTCCATTTTATCATGTATTGGGCCTCACCCATATTTGTCAGCCAATGGCACTGCTCAAAGGCCTATCAAAAATAAACTCCTCCCAATAAACACCATGATGCCACATGGAGAGCTTTGCTTGCTTTTCTTTTATAAATAAAATGGTGAGTCCCCCTTCTGATTTCACTAGCCAATGACACTACTTCAAACCTTGATGAAAGAGAAATGTCCATAAAGAGCATTAGGATACCATGTGGAGAGCTAGTGCTCCTCCTGGGTAAGTTAAAAACCTTTTGTGGGAATCTAACACCAAGTTTCCACATGTCAATAGTAGAAAAGGATCAATACTCAATCAAAATTTACAAAAAGGGACTCTGGGAAAGAGGAGGTTAAAAGAACAACTACCAAATTCCATTGAGCAAGTCCATGACCAAAAGTTGATTATGCCAAAATAACAAAAGGTGGATTTATATCCATAATTCTTGGTGACTCATAGGGGTATCTAACTACAGATGAGAGAACCTAAAAATTCAATTTTTTTAGACCAGTTAAGGCAAAATTTGCTAAAAAGGAGGAAGGCCTATAACTTATAACTTTTGAAGGGTCATCTTCAAAGGTTCCCACTCTTCCTCCTTGGGTTGATCTTTCTTCTTGAGAGCCTAAAAATATCTATCTAGATCGATGATCTCCTTAAAGGAGATGTTTTCTAAACCTTGAACTACTGCCAGCATTTGGAAATCCATTTAGGAAAGTGGATGTAATATCTTCACCACCTTAGAGACACTTGGTCATTGATCAAGAGCCATGAACATGGTCTGGTCATTCTACTTCTACTCTAGTATTGCTTTGATCTTATCTTCTAAGAGGATGATGTTGTTCATTAGAAATGGAGAGGAAAATCCTAATTGGACTAGCTATTCAATGTGCCCATTCCTATCTTGGACCATCATTTCTAAGACATTAAGGAATGCCTTGTACTTGGTAGCTACCTTATTTTAGTTCATAAATTGAATAACCTATGCTACCACTTACCTTCGATCAGTCACCCCTACTACATATAGTTTCTCATTTGCATTTCCATAAAGCTTTTAGACAAGGAACTATGAATCTTAGGCCTTAGAGGATATAAATTCAATAACCTAGTAAATGGATGCACTTACATAAGAGCTCAACCTTTATGATTCTATGATGAAATTGAGGGCTAGCATCAAGTTTACAATTTTGAATTTGATCCTCTCCTAGTAAGATACGTATAGTTTTTAAACCATTCAGAGGATCTTATTAGTCTGTGAGTGGGTGACAAGGTCATTCTTGAGCTACAATATTTATTGGTCCTTAACAAAAGACTCCTACTATGAATTATACTAAAATTATAAATACTCTCAATTATTATCTAAGATATTTCAATGGGTCTATGTAATTTCTTCCTCTTTTTCTTGTAGCTTGGCCTTTGTGGCTACTTGTAGATTATCTTCCACCTAGAATATCTCATTAGAGATGTAGATCTAAAGGTCAGACCTTAATTTTTTGAGGTCTGTATCTTTTGCTTTAGCCTTAGTGTTGAGGTGGTTGATCTTATCCTTCAACTTGGTAAGTTCTAGCTTAGTATTCTCTAACTATCAACCCATTTTGATGTAATCTATGGTCACAAACTTTTGTGTTTCTTCCATTAGCTTGACCCTTTTAGTGGGTCTAGCCTAGCTAAGAATGAGATTTTTGACTTGTATTACATAGTACCCTAGCTGTATTTAATCTTGGGGTTTGACTACCTGAGGTTCCATATATGCAATCATGAGATATTTTTGTGTTGGGTCAAAGAATGACTACATATGAGGTACCTTCATGGCCTTGGTTTGTTTTCCCTTCCTCTTTTTTACTTAGGTCTCTTGAGCTTTCCTTGAAATGTCCATTTACTGATGGAACTTCTCTTATGATTGAATTTTTTTCCCTATGAAAGAGATTCTTTAAGGCAGCCAAAATGGAATGGTCACTTGTTATTGTGAAGCAGTAAACATTATTCCCCTAAAAGTGAGTGGGTGAAGGGTGAGGGTGGAAGGTGAGAAAGTTTGGATGCCATAGAGTAGGGTGGAAGGAAATTTTTCCATGATAAAATATGATGTAGATGATGAGGATGAAGGAGTAAGGAAAGGTGTAAAGGTGGAGAACAAGATTGTAAAGGAAAATAGTATGAGCTCGATGGCAATCTAGGTAAATAAAGAGGAGAGAAAAGTTAGGGAAGTGATTGGTTGGGCAGTAGAGAGTGCCCCAACCACAAGTGAAACTATGAAGGGGGTTGAAGAAGTAAAGAAAGAGGTGGAGATGAAAATAAGGGGCTAAGAAAATCATACCTTATTCTAAGGGGGATCTAGTGGAGGGATAGATTTTGGTGCCTCAGGTTACTTTGGCTAAGATGATCCAGCTATAAGGTACCCTAAAGAGGCTTGCTACTATTATGGGGTAGTAGGTTATAAGTACAAAGGTGGAAGCCAGATTGATGGCTTTATGAATACCATGACTTTTGATTCCTTTTTTGAAGGCACATCCCCCTCTTCCTTATAAACAGTGTCTTGTTCTTCTTCTTCTTCTTCAGCATAGAATTCTCCTTCTACTAGGGCCTTCAAGTGGTGCTCATCCCAGAGAATTTCAAAAGTTTCATCTATCTCTTCATCTTCAAAATTTGAGAAAATCTTGCCAATATGCTACTTATATCTCTAATAGGAATCTATCTTTTCTTAGCTCCAATATTTTCAGGTGAGTTGTGCCCTTAGTCCCTTTGTTAATTTCTTAGAAGGGTCAAACTTTTAGACCACATCATAGAAAGACTCCCATAGCTTGTTAGTGTCTACTGAGATTTGAGACATATCCATGAAATATTTAAGGTCATCCTCTATGGGTGAACTCTATTGCTCATGGTATGGTTGAGGCTCATGATTGGGTAGGTTGGTGGTCTTTAGGGAGGATATATGATTGACAAGGTCATAGTTCCATCTATCATCAATCAAGTCAAGGCCAAGCAATGCAAGTTTGGATGTGAGTAGGCACTCTTGAAACCTCTTCACTATTGTGATGCCTCCTCTTGTGAAGGGGACACCATAAAGGACTTTCTTATTATGTCTTACATTATACATTATGTCAACAACATCGAGCTAGTGAGCCAACTCTAGGGCCAAGGTTTTGTCTATGAGTAAGCACAAGAGCCAAAAGGACTCATCTTTGAATCCATGTACCTAAATGAAGGTAATATGGTTCTTAAAGAACCAATCAACCAGGATCTTGATTCTAATGAGACATGATTACTATGAGTCTACCATCCTGAATGTAAAGACCTCTTAGTTGAGGTCAATAAGGACTAGGGATAAAAAGGGTTTTGAGAACTCATAGTAATCCTATGTGATTGACTAGACATGTGTCCACACATTAATAGGGTTCACTGTGTTAAGGAGAGTTATTGTCCCAAAAATTTGAGGGTCAGGTATGCAGAGAAGAATTTAGAGTGATAAAATAGAATGATTTAGAGGAGGAAGGAGGAATACCAAAAGGTATTTATCATTGAAAAGTTCACCAACTCATTATGCATGGTAGCGGTGATGGCCTTAGTGAAATCCATCTTATACCCCTCCTCCTTACTCACCATCTTCGGGAGGAAAATCAACCCCAATTAAAAATTAGTGAAATTTAAATTTGAATCCATACCAAATATGAAAGACAACATAGACAAGGCATCATTTAAGTCCTATGTAGGGAAGCTCACAATATGGATGGGTAGGGAAAATGCTTCTATGTAGTTGTATTTGAGGAGGAAATTGAGGAAGTTTGCCTTATGGACCTAGGTATCCTAAACCTTTTGAAGGTTATTCATGTGTTAAATGTTAGCCTTAGGGTCACCTTTAAGCTAAAGCATTTCCCTTATGGCATCTACACTGATCTCCACTTTCAAATGGGTGTTTCCCATAATGATGTCACTATTGGCATCATACCTATCTACATAAAGGGCAATGATTTATGGGTATGGGTACACAAGATGCACCATGTATTATGCTAGCATCAAGGTCCCAATTATATATTTGAATGACTCATATTCATTCCTCTAGACCCTCTTGAGCATTTGGGTGTGGGCATCCTCCCTCAAGCTCTTTGGGTTTTTAGCTAATTTTGGGTTATAGATCTCATTCACATAATCTATTACTAGCATATGGTCTTGGTAGTGCCCTTTAGTTATCTCTTGATATTTGACACCTTTATTTTTGGTTGGGAGGGCATGAAATCATATGAATTGATTACTGCATACCATTAGGGAAGGTACCCATGACCACTCGACCCATGGGTCCTTTGATTTTTTGAATGTTTCCTACTCCCTAATAAGGATGTCAAAGTTTCCATCCCAATAATTCTACTCAAAATTAGTCTCTATTTCATTGAAGACACTGGTTATTAAACTCACTCATATAATTTCATAATTTTTTCCTTGGCTCTCTCTGCACTTTATTCTCTCTTTAAAAGTTCAATGCTCTCAAAATTTTCAATGCATCTAAGTGTTTGGCTAAATGATCAGAGAGGTATTTATAATCCAATATTATCAAGCATGATCATCATGGAAAATTTTGAGTTTAGGCACTCTATAAATGTAAGGGGAAAGACACACACTCAAGGAACAACTTGTAAGAGATTTATGGTGATCCTTATGGGGAATCATGTGATATGGAGTATCTAGCATTAATAATAGGAGATGTGGGTAGATAACAATTTTTAAAAGAATGTTTTAAAATTTAAGATGGTTAGGGTGGGGACACATGGTATTTAGATGAGATACTTGTGCCAATGACACTTATTCAAAGGAAACAAAAAATAAAGGGAAATGAATGAAACAAAAGGAAACAACAATAAGGAAGGGAAACACACATGTAAGAGTGAAACTAACTAACAATGTACAAGGGGAAGGCCAATAAACTAGTTACAAAGTTTCAAGTCAATTTTGTTGACCAAAATCCTTAATGAATTGCCTTATTTGTATTCTAATTCAAAAGCATTACCCTACCTATCACTAATGATGTAAAATAACCCTTTCCATAGAGAATCAAACTTAGCATGTTGACCTAGTTTCATGGCCCTTTGGTCATTCTTGAAAACCACATCCTTGTGCTTAAATCCTGGGTCAAGTGATATTTGCATCAGTCACTTCTTCTCTTACTTATTTGAGGTTGAGAAACTTTTATATCCTAACCTCTATTGATCTATTTTTTGTAATCTCAACAGCTTTCAAAAGCTATAGGGCAAGGATTTTTTATGACATAGTCATGACCACCTCCTTCTTATACACAAGTTTATATGGGTATGTCTTTAGGATTTATTCAAGAGTGATGTTATCTACCTACAAATCCATTTTCATGTGCATATTCCAATCACTTTTCCTATCATCACCCATACTTTTTATTAGTCTTATAAGGTTCTTGTTTATTAACTCAGCTAACCAGTTCCCCTGTGGGTAGTAATTAGATAAAGCCTTCAAGAAAATACCATTTTAGAGTGAGATTTTAGAGATATTTTAACCAAATAAGGCCCATGAATTATTAGAGATGATAATCTTGTGTGGGATAAACCTTGCCACAAGTTCTTTCAAGAAGTTAAGGATCACATTTTTAAATGCCTCTCTTAGTAGGACTACTTTGGTCCACCTAATGAAGTAATCGATGGCTATCGGTATCTATTTATGATTGCAACTACAGATGGGATTCATCATATTGATGAAATATAAGCCCCATTATGTGAATGGTTTATTGATCACAATTAGGTTCAGTGGCATGGTTAAATTATTTCTCTTCTCCATGAAGAACTAACATTTTTGGCATTTCTTGACTGCTTGATGATAATCCTTAAACATGGTTAACTATTAATACCCCATGTGCATGATATTGGTCTTGGTGGTTTTTTCCAAGAAATGGCCACCTAAAGGGGTGAAGTGCATATCCTATATGATATTTTTGACCTGGTGTTTCTCAACACATCAAAGAAGATATCCATCAAAGTTCCTTTTAAAAAGAAACCCTTAGACCAATGTGTAATTAACCCCTTGTAGTCTATATAAATACATTTTATGTATAGCAAGAGCATAAATATATCAACCAGTTAGCATGTAGTAGGTCCTCTTAATAACCTATGACTCACTAGTTTTATATTGATTTAGCAAGACTACTTCTGATGTGTCTTATTCTTCTATTATGGCATCTACATAATGAGCTAAGTATTCATAGATTCCTTTTCCTCTGATCAATTTGGTTATCCTAACTTAGATATCATATTCAAGTATCTTGGTGATCCAATTATCCCACTTCTTTGTGATCTTTCCTTCCATTATGTATTCATGGACATTAGAGTGCACCACATACACCATTATTTTGCTTCTCGCCACAAGGTGCCTGAACCTCTGAAGGCCCTTGATGATGGAAAAATCCTATCTTTATACAAAGTTATACTTGAATTCATACCTACATAGGGTTTTTGAGTAGAACATGATTAGGTGCTCACTTCTTCCTTCTTCCTTCTTCCTTTTGAGTTAACACAGTTTCTAGGCTATGCTTTCTCCCATAGACATACATGATGAAATCTTTAGAGAAATTAGGGTTGACAAGAATAGTAGTGGATATCACATTATCAATTTTATCAAACTCTACTCTTCCTTCAGGGGTTTATTTGAAGGCTTGGTCCTTTTTTAGCATCAGCATGATTGGTCTCATCAATCTTGCAAAGTCAGATATAAACCTTTTGATGAAGTGGATCTTTCCTAAAAAATATTGAACCCTTTTCTTGTTTACTGACAAATCTAGGTCCTTAATGGCCTTTACTTTTTTTAGATCAATTGTGATCCCTTATTTTGATAACATGTATTTGAGTAGCTTGCCTTGCAGGACCCCAAAAACACATTTTTTAAGGCTAAAAGATACCCCAAATTCCTAACACTTTTGGAATACCTTCTCCAAGTGATCAAAGTGGTCTTACTTCCTTTTAGATAATATGGTGAGTTTATATAGGTAAATAAGGATGATATTATTGATTAGGCCCTTAAAAGATACATCCATAACACATTAAAAAATAACCCTGGAATTTGAGAGGCCAAAAGGCATCTTTGCATAGGTGAAAGTTCCCCACTTTGTGATGAAAGTGTTCTTGTGTTGACCTTCTTCATTTACCCATACCTAATTGTATCCAAAGAATCCATCCAATAAAGAAAACATTTTTGCACTCGATACTATCTAGAGGATCTACTCCATAAAGGGAAGGGGGTAATGATCCTTTAAGGATGTTCTATTTAAATCCCATAATTCTATGCACAATTAGATCTCTCCACTCTTATTTCACACTATAAATAGATTAGATACCTAGGTTGAATGTTTAATCAAGTATATTATTATTAAATTGATCAATTTCCTTAGTTCCTAGACTATTAGGAATTTAATTTTTGGGCTAACCAGCACTATTTTTTAGACAAGTTTGGCTCCTTTCACTAGGTCTATGGTCTGTTAAATGACCTCATGGTCATATCCTTTAAAATCATCATAGGTCCATGTAATGACCCCTTCATATTTTTGGTAGAAGGAAATTAAATATTCCTTCTCTTCTCAAGGAATTTCCTTCCCAACCTTCAATTTTCTTCTGTATCTAACATCAATCTCAGAGTAGTCCCCTTTATCTATGATAAACTTTTGTTTGTCATTCCTTGCATCATTAGAGTCAAATAGATTTTCTAGGGTAATGAGCCTCTTTAATAGTTTGTTGGTCTTTAACTGCATAATTTGATCTCCATAGACCTCTTTGATTTTTGGTTATAATTGCTTCATGAATTTGCATGATTATTGTAGAAACATGGTGATTTATGCATTATTATAAAAAACCTATTATTTTTAGTCATTATTAGGAATGGAAGGTCTAATGATCACATGTACTATTTGCTCATTGGTGAACAAGTATATAACTGGGTCAAATTGGGGGCTAATTATTTCCATTATGTCTTCTTCTACATTTGCATCCTTAGGGATGATACGAATGTTGAAAGCTTCAAAGGTTTGGATAAAATCCCATATTTGGTGGCAATAAGACCTCATGCACACATTTTTCATAGCCATGACCCCTCCCACTTGTCTTGCCACTAATTCTAAATCACTGAATACTTTAGCTATTTTATATTCATCCACTTGTTCAAACTAAGGCCATGGACCAGTGATTCATATTTAAATTTATTATTTATGTAAGAAAATTAAAATTATAAGGCTTTAAGGGTCTCTTTTCCAGATGGAAACACTAATTGGATGCCTGCTTTGAAGTCAGTCTTTCATTTTACACTATTGAAATGTAGAGTCTAAAATTCAGACTCATCTTTGGGCCCTTCACTAATTTTTTATTTCTTCTTCATGACCTTAGGGATGGCCTAGTCTTCATCATAGATTACATAGGTTATGAGGTCAGTGATGTTTAATTTTGAAAATGGATCACTTTCAATGAACTTGTTGATAAATAATTCTTCTTCTAAGATTTTGGTGTCTACGACTTTTTCTTCTTCAATAATCTCTACATGGTATATCTCTATCTTAGAGAAATAACCTACGTTGCTTCAAATTTTATCATATCCTCATTTATTAAGTGTTTCAAATGTAGTGGCTCAGATAATAACTTTAACTTCAAGCCATATTTGGTTCTTAGAATTAAATGAGACTAATCCAATGATAGGTACCTACCTATAATGGTGGTGAAATCTCTTGATATACATAACCTGAAGATGGGTGGGATGTCTATCACTACAACTTATTATGACATAGTAATACTGGGAAAATAATATAATGTGAGGGGAAGAGCCCTGATCATGTTTATGGTTTGAACCTTCTTTCCATCCAACTACATCACTCCTTTATCTAGAGTTTCATGCTACGATTGTAGTGCATCTACAATATACTTATGCATCAATGTTGTTCTATCACTGGATTTGATCATTGAGTTATATAGGAGGTTCTTCCTGATGATAAACATCAAATGGAATTGGGTAGGTTTCAACTTGCTTACCCCTTCTTTGGAATTGATGAATGTAGATGGTACTTGGTGTTGCATACTAGTGCTAGCTTATTTTCCCTTTGATTATGTGATTTTTACAACTAGTTTTCCTCTTATGGGTTTGTATCATTCCTCCAACACTTCTTTCAGTATAGACTTCTACTTGGGGATAAATAGGACATCCTAGAGAGAAATGTTGGATAGAACTTTCTTTATCTAATCCACCACATTGTATGACCCTAAAGGTGGAACCTCAAGGTATTTTAACTTTTCTTTTATGTTTTACTCAACTTTTGATATATTAGAGGTGGAGGTTGGGGTACCTGACTCTTTTTGAAATTCACTTTGGGCCTTGCGATAACCTTTGAAATTTTGGCCAATCTCTTCTTAGAGTGTGTGTAATAGTCTTATTAGACTTTCAGAGCTCTATACATGGGAACTATTCACATAAACTATATCTTTGTCTTTTACCCAAGAGAAAAGTGTATGTTATAGGGTTATTTCCTCTTCTTATTCTAGGGGCATTCCTTATATTTGCACTATCAAGACAACACTCTAAAGACCCAAGGATGTATACCTATAGGAGGATGAATTTGGTACATTCCCCCATTGCCATTATTCAACAAATTTCTATTTTATATTTCCCTTTGGGAAATTTTGGGGTGCATGTGTGTCATTTCATGGGAACTACCATAAATTAGAATCATATGCCATGTTTTTTGGGCTGGTGACTATCTCTTTGCTCATATTCGGTGATACTATTTGTAAGGGATCGAGAACCACAACCATTTGATTTTTGGGTCACATCTAATGGTTTGACACTTGACGATTTGGTGCTTGGTGGTTTGGTCCCTGATGGTTTGGCCTTTGCCTATCTTGGTACTAGTTATTTTGGTAAGGCACTCTCCTTTCTTGGTAATTTTGAAAAGGAGGTTTCGATGGCATAGTTTACTACTTTTTGAGATTTATTATCTCATTCAAGAAATTTCTTAGTATACTCTTCATTTTTTATCTCTATTACCAAAGAGGAATAAGAGGATATATTCACCTGAGTAGGTAGATACACATATATGGATGGTGGTGCTTATGAGGTGCTTAGGGCTTCTTCTTGTGGCATTATCAATATTTCTAGGAATATTGGCATCGATGGATGATGAGGAAGATTTCCTACATCTATTAAGTTATTCTCAGCTCTTACTATTATCTCATACACATTTGGTAGTGTTTGGCCTCCAAGTGATTAAATCATGACAATTATATATGAGTTGAAGGCCTTAAGGTAGAAGATAATGGGCATGATTGTGAGAGGTCACTCTACTATTAGGATCCTTTGCTAGGTCTTATAAAACCTGGTAGTGAAGTTAATAATGGCCTCTTATGGGGCTCTTTTAATGGTCATCAATTGTTATAGGAGAGATGATCAATTTACCTTCTCATTGAACTATTAAAATAATTTGTCCCCCAAGTCATCCCAAGTAGCTA
Source organism: Torreya grandis (assembly GCA_037957365.1). Lineage (NCBI taxonomy): Eukaryota > Viridiplantae > Streptophyta > Pinopsida > Cupressales > Taxaceae > Torreya > Torreya grandis. The sequence goes on along the minus strand of JARHVA010001228.1, from coordinate 2,021,016 downwards.
TGGAGTTGGCTAACAAAGATCAGGACCATTTGAGAGATTACCCCTTGAAGGAATTGGCCAGTAGCCTTAGGGAAACATTTTATTGTGTGACTTAATGTAAATTTCATACATTAAAAACATCTTGAATATTTTATATTGCGCTCTTAAAATCCTCCCTATAGAATTTAGGGAGTGCCTTTAAGGCATTTGTAGGAATAGGGTTCTATATGCCTAAGTGTATCGGAGGGATGAGTGGGATGCCTCTATTCCATTCTATGAAGTGATTCAATGGGATTGGGATAGCAATTTATTGTTTTTATTGAGTAGTGATAGATATCATAGTCATTTGGTGAGTTGGATATCCTAAAGTGGGTGTTAACAAGTGTGGATTCTTTGTTGTTTGTGACCTTGTAATGGGCTTATGGCTCATAAACTCTTACTTCTAGTCAGGTAGACTAGTATCTGTGACCCATCAGGTGTGCTAGAAAAGAATAAATTATTGATGCCTAAAACCTTTTCTCTAGGTTAAATAACCTTCTATGGGAATCTTTACAGGTGTGGGACCAAATTATGATCTATAAAGCAACCTTTAAGATTTTAGAAATCATCTCTTTGATTCAATTTTGGGGGTGAAAAAAGATAATATATAAATGTAAATGACATTAAAATAGACTAACAAATGCAATACATTGAGATTTTTAAATCATTAACCTATAATTATATAACATAACTTGAATCTTCAAACATCATAGACTATTAAAGGATCATAAACATGAATTAAAGTCTTTAATGAGAACAAGAATCAAAACTATAGAAGCAAAGAATGGAAATAACAAATAGAAAGATGTCTTCACTCAATTTGACACATAACAACATGTCCTCTTCATTTTTAGGTAGAGAAAAAAATACAAAATGCTACAAGGGCATAATATACAGTATTTGATCTAACCCATGAGGGACACTTGCTAAAGTCATGAAATGAAAAAATGCTAGTTGTTGTTACTTCTATTCTAAAACTAGAACTATTAGAAATGGATAATATTGATAATAGTAATTATAAATAATAAAAAATCAACCCATTATAAAGGAAAAGAGACCCACTTATATAGGCACAATAGTATCTTAGAAGAGTGACACCTAGAAATACCAGCTCACAAGCCTATGGTGATGCCATTGTAACTGAATGAGGGAATTTGGCTCATGAGTGTAATTGATCTTCAAATCTTGGATATGGAATAACTATAATTCCCTATGATGGTGATGATGCTTAGGAGAAGCGTCATGTCACCATATGTTCATGTCTAGAACTACCTCTGTTAAGCCATTAGAAATGAAGACCAAATTATTTAGACCAATGGTACAAATCCTAGCTTTGAAAGAAAAAGTCCCTACCTGAGATAAGCATTATGATTCCATATAGAGAGATCCAATTATTTTCCCTTTTATTTTATAGTGGGCCCCACCCATATCTATCATCCATTTTCACTACTCGAAGGCTTGTTAAAAATAAACTCCTTGTAATAAGCATCATGATACCATGTGGAAAGCTCCACTTGATTTTCCTTTGTAACTAAAATGGTGGGTCCCCATTCTAATTTTACCAACTAATGGCACTAATTTTAATTCTAACAAAAGAGAAATATCCCTAGAGATCATCAATCTATCATGTGGAGAGTTGACACTCCTTTTGGGCAAGCTAAAAACCTTTTGTGAGAACTAAGCATCAGGTTGCCACATGTCAATAGTGAAAAGGGACCGATACTTAGGTAAAATTTACAAAAAGGGACTCCAATAAGGAGGAGGCCAAATGTATAGATACTAAATTCCATCGAGTAGGTCTGTGACCAAAATTTGATTACTCTAAAATAACAAAAGGTGGATTTCAATCCATAATACCTTTAAAGTATGAGGAGATAGTGTAAGTGGAGTGTTGGTGAAGGTGAGATGAAGTGTAAAACTTATCTTTTTAATAATAGATATGAAAAGTACTGACTAAACCTATCCTCTACTATTGGTTAAATAATTTTCAAGGGTCTACTAGATGACATCCAATATGCACCATCAATAGTTGACAAAGGACAAGTCGAAGACTAGATTAGTCCAAAAATGGTTTTGTTAGTAGAGGAATCAATGCTTTTTTAGGTTGTACAAAGTTTTTTTGCAGTAAGAAAAATAAAAACACATAACCAGTTAGATTTATTCCCCTTGATTTCAAATTTACAAACATAAAAACAAAGATAGGGAAGATAACAATAATTCTATTTTACTGGTAGATGGTTAGTAGCAAATATCAAGCAAAATAACTACTGTAGAAGAATAGTGAAACTAATATTGTAGAAGAGATAAAAAAAATAGATGATAGAGATTTAACATGTGACTTATAAACATGGTCAAAAACATGAAGGGAATGAGGTGGATCAAGAATGGTGCAAGACATCACTCACTGCCCACCATGCCTAAAGGGTTTAGTAGGTTTAACATTTGACTTATTTTAGTTGTTTACTATTAAGGTTTTTTTTAATAAAAATATTTAATATTAAATTAAATATATAATATTTATTTAATAATATTATTCTAATATTCAATAAAAATATATAATATAAGATAATTATATTAGATTAGATTTATTAATATGTATAGATAGATAAATAGGTAGATATAATTATATGTTATAATATATAATTATTTAATTCCACTGAGATTTGGGTGAGTTGTTTAAGTAGTATAGTTGTTTGTGTGAACTAGGAATTTGACTCAAGAGGGGTGTTAGTATCTTGTTAGTGATAAAATGAAATCAAATTGGAAAACCAACACACTAGCTAACATACATCTCTAGCCTAGTTACTTGGTTAAGCTTAGTTAACAATAATATAATGGAAACACAACTAAAACATGAAAGATAATAAATCTTTCACCTCTCTTGAGTGATCCAAATTATCTTATAGTAGTGGCTTGCTCAGCTTGTGCTCATGAAGTCTTCATCAATGGAAGCTTGGCTACCTCCATCTCTCCTTGGAGCCTTATGTATTTGGCTTGGATTGGCTTTGATTCAATACTTTGGCATAAGAACACTAATTTGTATGAGACTTTGGAACCAATTCAACATTATTACTTTACATTATCCAAGCTTAGAAATGATGTTCATGGCCTCTCCATTTATATATTTTTGGAATGGTTTGAGGATCAACCATGACCATCCATCTTAATATTGAGATGTGTGGCCATGGATAAATCCAAATATTAAATTCATTATAAAAATATCCCCATTAATATTTTGGATAGAGGTGCATTTAAGAGGCATGGTGGCTTGATTCAGATATTTTATGCATTTATGGCCTAGGGATGTCTTTCTAAGAAATGATGTCACCTAATGATGTAGATATTCAATATTCATTTTTAAAAATAAGTATTCAACAAGTTTCCATGGAATTATTAACTAGGAGATAATTTGGTTTAATTATCTCTTAAGAATGATTAAGCACTTTGTGGACATATTACTCAAATTGATCATAATGCCTTGTTATTGGTTTAAAATTTGACTAGATTGGAATTGGAAGTTAATGTCATATGCATTAGATATGTTATCCCATTTAAGATGTTACCAAAACCAAATAACAAAGACACGCATCTTATACAATTTATTTGATATAAAAGAGCAATAAAGAGCAACTAGGTGTAAAATTGGCATTTTGACTCAGAATGATCTGATCAAAGTTAGATGGCCCATAAATTATACTACCCCATTTAAGGATACCCTAGGATAAATTAGTACTTGACTATATCAGGTTCAAATATTTTAATTTGCTTTAGTGTTTTTAGGCTAAATTATGCATTTTAGTAAGAATTGGTCAAAACCCTAATTGGAGGTTATCGGTGGCCAGATTTAGGTGTCTACAGTTTGCCCCTATTTGGGAAGGAATTGTAAGCTATAAGCACAGTGATGTCTTCTTAAAGAATGAAAAGTTCTTATATGCCTAAAAATATAATGATGATGAACTAATTGCATGATATTCCCTTGAGGGAATGGTTGGCACAAGGAAAGGTCGGCAAGTGGTCCCTCAAAAGAAATAATGGAGATGAGGGGACCAAAGAAAAGGAAAATGATGGGAGGAGAACACAATGATATTGAAAAATTAATCAAAATCATTGAGAATGAAAGTGGGGTGGTGTACAATGGTTTGACCAAAGGCAGTTATAATCATCGTACCCTAATAGTGGTAACATGGTATGATAACATAATGATTTGCCCAAAGATGGTTATACTCATTGAGAAGATGGAGCTACCCCAGTTAGGATAGATAAACAAGACAATAACATGCCCCTATATGTGCAAAAAAAGTAAAGTGGTGACAACATAATGATTTGCCCAAAGGCATTTATAATCATTGAGAAATGTAAGTGGGATGGTGTGCAATAATTTGCCCATATGCAGTTATAATCATTGGACCCCAATTGTGGCAAACATGATTTATTGGATGATTGATGATGGTAACTTAATAGAGGGTAATAAGGAATTAGAACAACCTACTAGTAGATAGATTCTCATCCAAACTAATAAATGTTGAAATTCTTTCATGGTTAATTATTCTATTTGTGATATGATTGGGATTGAATCAGGATGTCAGTGTCGAAGAAATGTCACTGCCATCATTGTTGAATAGAATTTTTGAAGTTGAGGTTTGTTGTAGTATGTGTTGGTAGGCATCATGGTATAACATCATGAGCACTTAGCCAAAATATGCTTAAGAATGGACTCCTGTAATCCAATACTCAATAGTAAACAATGCACCAATGATAGAAACCATGATGGCAATGTAAACATATGAATATGGATGGATTAAAGTGTAAGTGTGGGCAAGGAATCATCTAATGAACATATATAAACTAAATTAAAGTAACAGTTCTAAAATCAAACAAATAAGCAGAGATAAACAAACAAACAATACAATAGAAACCTGATCTAAAACTCAAAAAGCTTTGGTTGAAATATAATTCAGAAATAAGAACAACACAATTCAAATAATGCTATCTCTAAAAAGAGATGTTTTATTTATCAAAATTGTAGACCCAAACATATGCTTATCTCTGAGAAGAGATGTCTGATTTCCATTTTAGGTTACATCTTCATTTATACATGTTTTGAAGGTGTGGGGAGGATCTAGAAGGTCACCAATCTTGAGGGAGATGAATTAGTTTGACTTCCATGATTTACAACAATACAGAATTCGAGGAATTACTATTTTTAGACTGCACTACTAAAATTGAAATTTAGGACACTTCTATTGGGTTTTAGGGGGTCAAAATTCATTGAGTAGAGCTCAATGCCATCTCACGATGTTCCCCTCATTATTATATTTCCAATGGTTCAAACGGCAAGTCAATTGGAGCTACGGTGCAAAAGTTATGGCTCCCAGAACTTCCGCCATCAAATGGGGTGGACCCATCACCCGAATTGTCATCTGAATTGTTGTCCGGATCAAAACCATAAAAATATTGCCCCTAAAAAATAGGTGAAAACTTAACAAATGAAAAAAATAGGGGAATAAAAGAAAAATAAGGGAGTGGTTTAGTTATCTCCACATGCACTAGGCAAGTGGATGCTAGCTACATAGTTCCATGGATGTAATATCTAATAGAAACTTTAGGCCAAATGTAGTTCTCTTAGGAAATGGGACGAAAATGAGAACTAACAAAAACAAATAGAATGGATGTGATATAATAAAAGGAATGGTCTTCCAAAATGGCAAGTGCATGAAAGAAAAGGCCAAAAAGGATGGGGAAAGTAAGTTACAAGTGGTTTGCTTGCAACTTAATAAGGGTTCCTAAAATCCTTAAGGCAAAGAATTGGTCATTGTTTTTTTTTTTCTACTGGTTTTACAAAAAAAATTGGAATTTTTGAAGTATCTCAACTTGATCAAGAATGATGAGACACTAAATGGTTCAAGCTCACAAAATGGTGAGAGTGTTCAAATTTAGGTTGTTCATAAAATAACGAGTGCATTCAAACTTAGGTTGCTCATAAAATGGTGAGAGCATGGCTTATGTTGCTCATAAAATGGTAAGAATGTGGTGCAAAGGATGACTGAGCTGACCTCAAAAATTATTGAGCACTACCTACATAGTCCCAAATTAGGACCTCAATTCACTATAGTTTCACCCTTACAACAGAGAAACTCAACTAGCATAGCCATCAATTCAAATAAAATAGGCACAGTTGCTAAAAAGGCATAGTATGGCATAGGAAATGGTAAGTTGTTATGTCAAGGATTAATAAAAAAATGTTGCCCCTAATTTTCCCATATGAGGTTATAATTAAGACACAACAACATAGATCAATGGTACTAATTTGCCCAAAGGTGGCTACAATTAGTAGTAAGACTGGTGATAAGAAAGGAACCATAAACAAATGATGCAACTATCAAAATTTTTGTCATACTACTCCAAAATATGATCTCTATCTGAAGTACTCAAAATAACTAATGAAATTGATTAGATTCTTTAGTGCTAACAATGTGCAATGAATGGAAAAAACCAAGGTCAAACAGGCTAGGTAAATAGGATTTAGAACATGCTTGGTTGATAGAACAGAATGGTAAAGTAGATGGAATGGGAAAAGAGGAATGATGAGCATGATATTCATACAAATAAGGAAAATTTCAAAATGGCACAACTAAAATAGTCCTTATAGACAATACACCCTAGTGTTCAATCATAGTACTACTTAAGGTGAATAATATTCATTAGCTCAAGAAGTTCATCTCCATCTAATGTGGTGAGCCTATATGCTCTTGATCCATAATCTATAGTAATAATGAAAGGCCTTATCCAGTTTGGTTGAATTTACCTTTATGCTTCTTCTTGATCATGGTATTCTTTTAGTTTTCCTTAAGAACAAAATCACTAAGTTCAAATGTTCTATACTTGACATGCCAATTCTAGTGGCTTTTGAGTTGGTTTTGATATGCCTGAAGATTATTGAGTGTAGCTTACATTTTTCATCAAGCAGATCTAGCTCTTATAGGTGGGTTACTCGATAGTCATGATCATCTAGGGCATTCTTGAAATATATGTGTAGTGGAGGTAACTCAACCCCAATGGAAAGGATGGCTTCAGTACCATAAACAAGTGAGTATAGAGTGGCTCTTATGAGGGTATGATGATTGGTATGGTATGCCCAAAGGGCATAAAATATTTGTTGCCAATCATGACTGGTATAATTGACAATCTTTTTAACAATGTTAACTATGGTTTTATTTGATGTTTCATTCTAGCCATTACTTTGAGGGTAATATGTCATATAAAAATGTTGTGTGATGTTGTCTTCAACACATATCCTATCGACATATTTATTCTTGAATGATCCTCTATTATCAGATATAATGTCAGAGGGGATACCATAGTGGAAAATGAGATGGTTGAAGATGAATTTGTAAATTTACTTTCTAATCATGTGAGGGGTATAACTTTGACCCATTTAGTGAAATACTTAGTAGTGGTGAGGATATGTTTATGGTTGTTAGATGAAGTCGGGTTGATCTTCCTAATGAGGTCAAGTCCCCATGTAGCAAATAACCATGGTGTCAACATTGGTTTCAAAGTTTGGGTTGAGGCATGAATCAAATTAGCATGTTGTTGACATTTGTCACATTTTTTTACATATGTAGTTGTATCTACATCCATCATGGGCTAATAATAACCAGTACCCAAGAGATTTTTGGATAGGATTGCCTTGATAGAATGAGCTCCACATACCCTTTCATGAACTTCTCTTAATGTTAGTGTAGACTCTATCAAATTTAAACAATGAAGAAGAGTTCCATCAAAACTACAACAATAAAGGGTGGATCCAAGTAGAGTATAATGAGTGGAGTGATGAGTAAAGGTTTTGGTTTGTTTTTGAGATAAGGTGGGTGGTAAAAATTGGTAATGAAGGTAGTTATAAAGGTTTGAGTACTAGATAGAATTAGGACCAAAAATATCACAAATCATTGTAACGGTTGAAGGTTTATGAGCTGGTGTGAATAAATTCTCAATAAGGAACTGATATTCTCTAGCTTTGTCTATTTGTCAAATTAGAGAGATGATAGTAGCCATGGCATCTATAGTTCTATTACTAGCCCTTGGTATATACTCAAATTGGATATTTTTAATTTGTTATTTTAGGGTATCAACCATAGCCTTATATGGAACCAACTTATCATTTTTGGTTTGAAAATGGTCCATGACCTAATTGAAGATTAAATGAGAATCACCATAAACTTGAAGATGAGATATATTCCAGTGTACTTCTTGTTGAAGTCCTATGATAAGTGATTCATACTCAACCATGTTTTTTATACAAAGAAAATTGATTCTAAATGATTTAAGGATTAGATCCCCCTGTGGTGTAATAAATAAGAGGCCTACCCCTGATCTATGTGAAGTAAATGAACCATCAAAATATAGCTTCCAATGCTGCTCCTCAAGAGGTGTGTCAATGAAGGTCATTATAGATTCATCAAGAAATTGAAATGTGAGTAGCTTTATGTCTATAAGGGGTGCTTCATCAAGTTGATCTACAAAGACACAGTTTTCTCGTGATTACCTTCTAATTGACATACTCTATGTTAAACTCACTAAGAAGCATGAGCCATTTTGTCATTTTACCTTGTAAAACTATTTTAGATAGTATATACTTGAGCAGATCTACTTTTGAAAAAACCATGGTCTTATTATTTAACATGTAATGGCACAATTTTGGAGCTATGAAGACCATGGATAGACAAGTTTTTTCAATAGGCACATAGTTGTGTTCATATGTGACCAAGGTATGGCTCAAGTAGTACATTGCATGATCTTTTATATTGTTATCATGTTGAGCTAAAAGTTCCCCCAGGGCTTTGTCGATAGTTGATAGATAGAACAAGAATGGTTTTCCTAGCATAAGAGGTAACAAAATAGGTGGATTAGCTAGAAAGTCCTTGAGTTGTGTAGACACCTAAATTTGGCCCTCAATGACCTCCAATTAGGATTTTGGCCAATTTCTACCCAAAATGCACAATTTAGCCTAAAAATACTAAAATGCATTAAATGATGTGAAACTGGCATATTCAAGTGCCAATTTTGGCTAAGGTATCATTAAATGGAGCAATGTAATTTGTGGGCCAAGTAACTTTGGTTAGATCATTCTGAGTCAAAATGCCAATTTTACACCTAGGTGCTCTGGATTGCTCTTTTATATCAAATATCTTAGACAAGACATGTGCCTTTGTTATCTACTATTGGTAACATCTTAAATGAGATAACAGATCCAATGCATCTAATATCACCTTCCAATTCTAATCTAGTCAAATTTTGGACCAATAACAATGCATTCTGATCAATTTGAGTAATTTGTCCACAAAGTGCTTAATCATGCTTAAGAGATAATTAATCCAAATCAAGGCATAATCAATAATTCCATATAAACTTGTTGAATACTTGTATTTAGAAAATTAATATTGAATATCTACATCATCAGGTGACCTCATTTCTTGGGAAGACATCCCTAGGCCATAAATGCCATAAATATCAGGATTCATGCCTCCCATGCCTCATAAAAGCCCTCCATGCCTCTTAATTTCCCCTTCTTCCAATGTCATGATGAGGATAATTAAAAACTTAATTCTAAAAATTGAATTAATACTTAGCCACACATCTTAATCCTAAGATGGATAGTTTAGGTTGATTCTAGACATTCTCAAAAATCTATAAATAGAGAGGCCATGAACATCATTTCTAAGCTATTTTGGTGTAAATTTATTATGCTCAAATATCTTCAAAGACATGATTATGCAAAGTTATAATGCCAAATTGGTTCCAAAAGCTTCAAGAAACTAGTGTTATCATGCCAAATTGATTCCAAGCCAGTTCAAGCCATAATCCAAAGGTGCCAAGGAGAGATGGAGGTAGCAAAACTTCTATTTCCAAGGACTTCATGAGCACAAGCTGAGCAAACCACTACAATAAGCATTTTAAATCATCCAAAGAAGGTAAAAGAGGGTTTATTTTGCATTTTAGTTGTGTGTTTTAATCATGTTTATTAACTAAGCTCTCCCTAGTGTCTAGGCCTAGAGATGTTATGCTATTTAGTGTTTTTGTTTCATTTTGTTTTCATTTTGAAACTAAACCCACTACTAACCATGCTCTCTTGAGTCCAATTCCTAGATCACATTATGGAATTCTCGATGGGACACTCTTGGAAGGAGCAATTCTTCCATGCCTCACACGCCTCTTCATACCAATAGAGGCTAAAAAGACACCTTATCTTGATGTTTGAAGGAATCAAAATCAATGACTAATGAAGATCATAAAATCATTCTTGACAACTAAATCTACATCAAGTTCTTGACAAAGCAGTTATTTAGATGAGGTGTGGGCTAGTAATTAACATGATCGAGTATTATTTTTATATCATTTATTGATTTGTACATGCATCTCCCCATCAGTAGGAATAATAGAATAAAAAACCATACCCAGGCAAATAACATGTACCATACTGTTATGCCATTGCTGTTGTTACATATCCATTTACTATTATTGTAGATTCTTGCTATTTATACCATCACCTAGGGGAAACTCTCTTAAAAATTTATCTAATTATGAGGGTATTTCAATCAGGTTTCAATAATAAATCCAATATATGTTTATAATGATAGTCTATGAAATTAGTGTGACAGTTGATATGATAATATATCTTTCATCCTATCATGTTTATTTATGTGAGCCTGATTATAACCACTTATGGGAAAATCAGTGTTTCACCAGTCTTGCTACTAATTATAACTACCTATAGGTAAATTAGTATCATTGACATATGTTATTGTATCCTATTTATAACCACCTATGGGAAAACTAGGGGCAACACTTGTTCATCATGCATTGCCACATCACCTTGCCATTATTGTTTTCATTTGACTAGCCATTTGCCAGATTTGAGAACTTGTTGGGACCTAGTTGGTTTTTCCTCACCTTTTATGTGGATGGAATTAATATGACTAGAGCTCATTTTAGGACTATGTGGGTTATTGTCAATTCATGTTGAGGTCACCTCAGTCCTCCTTTCCATACACTTTCATCATTTTGTGAGTAACCTAAGCCAAATGCTTTCACCATTTTACAAGCAGGTATCTTATCATTATCTAATGAGTTAAGATACCTAAAAATGCCAAAACCATTCATAATATTTCAAAAACCCAAAAATATTTGTCCTATCTAATCATAGTCAGTTATCCTTGATTCACCTTACTAGGGCATTGTCATTGCTAGGATGCTTTCTTTTGCTTTTGTTATCAGGATTTTTGTTTGTTTATTTATTTCAAGTTGTTTGTTTGTTTGTTTGCTTACTTGCTTATTTTTTTATTTGATTTTAGTACTATTGCCTTGAATTATTCTATATGTGTTCATTGGGTGATTCCTTGAAAACATTATTATTGAGTCCATCCATATTCATATGTTAACATTATCATCATGGTTTTTTATCATTGGTGCATTTTTTTTGAGTGTTTATTAGATTGAGAGTTAGTCCTTATGCATATTTTGGGATAGTATTCATGGTTTTCTATCATAAAGCCTACCATCACATGCTACAACAAAAATTAGCTTCAAGAAGGTCTACAATCAATGGAGCCACATAAGTTTCACTTTGGTACCTTGGCAAATTATTCCACCCACCTTAATCAATATAACTCATTTGACCATTCTAGTTGTATCATTTTTAATAATGATGAGCATCTTCTCATTGGTAGGTATAATTGAATCATTTCTAATGATCAACATTATTCTTCTATGCATCTCTTTCATCACTTTGCACCCACTCATCTTTAATATGTATTCCAGGTTATATCCTTGAGTTATGCTTGCTAATTATCCCTAACTGGGGCATAATCATCTTTAGTCAATCTAGGTCCTCTTAATGATTATAATCATCTATGGGCAAATCATTATTTTGAATTTTAATCTTGATTATAACCACCTTTGGGAAAATTAGAATCCTTTTTACATCAATGCATGAAAGCATTTTCTCATTTGGATTAATCTCAACCATGGGTTAATTCCACCTTTCTTCTTGTTTCTTTTAGAGGGATCATCCATCAACAAATGTGATGGTCACTCCCTTGAGGGGGCATCATTGTAGGCTTCCCAAAACCATTTGGAGCTTTGTTCTTCAACCATCATCTTCTTTTTAGCATACAAAAAATCTCTCATTATTTGAGAAGACATTGCTTTGCTTACAATTTGAAACATCTTGCCAAATAATGGCAAACCATATACACCTAAATCTGGCCACCAATGACTTTCAATTAGGATTTTGGCCAATTTCTACCCAAAATGCCCAATTTGGCCTAAAAATATTAAAATGCATTAAATGATGTGAACTGGCATATTCAAGTGACAATTTTGGCTAGGGTATCATTAAATGGGGTAATGCAATTTGTGAGCTAGCTAACTTTGGTTAGATCAATGCAAGTCAAAATGCCAATTTTGCACCTAAGTGCTTTGTATTGCTCTTTTATGTCAAATCTCTTACACGAGACACGTGCCTTTTTTATCTACTATTGGTAACATCCTAAATGGAATAACAAATCCAATGCATCTAACATCACCTTCCAATTCTAATCTAGTCAAATTTTAGACCAATAATAAGGCATTCTGATCAATTTGAGTAATTTGTGCACAAAGTTCTTAATTATGCTTAAGATATAATTAATCCAAATCAAGGCATAATCAATAATTCCATGGAAACTTGTTGAATACTTGTTTTTAGAAATGAATATTGAATATCTGTATCATCAAGTGATCTCATTTATTGGAAAGACATCCCTAGGCCATAAATGCCACAAACATCAGGATTCATGCCTCCCATGCCTTATCAAAGCCCTCAATGCCTCTTAATTTCCCCTTCTTCTAATGTCATGATGAGGATAATTAAAAACTTAATTCCAAAAATTAAATTAATACTTAGCCACACATCTCAATCCTGAGATGGATAGTTCATGTTGATTATAAACATTATCAAAAATCTATAAATAGAGAGGCCATGAACATCATTTCTAATCTATTTTGGTGTAAATTTAGTATGCTCAAATATCTTCAAAGACATGATTATGAAAATTTATAATGCCAAATTGGTTCCAAAAGCTTCAAGCAACTAATTTTATCATGCCAAATTGATTCCAAGCCAAGTCACAAGCTAAAGGTGCCAAGGAGAGATGGAGGTAGCCAAGCTTCCATTGCCAAGGACTTCATGAGCACAAGCTGAGAAATCCACTACAATAAGCATTTTAGAGCATCCAAAGAAGGTAAAAGAGAGTTTCTTTTTCATTTTAGTTATGTGTTTTATTCATGTTTGTTAACTAAAATCTCCCTGGTGTATATGCCTAGAGATGTTATGTTAGTTAGTGTGTTTGTTTCATTTTTTTTAATTTTCAAACTAACCCCAATACTAACCATCCTTGAGTCAAATTCCTAGATCAAAAGTTGTTGAAAAGTTATTTGGAAGTGATCATCCTAGTGAAATGCAACTCCCTTCTTAAGATGTGTAAATGGATGACATTTGACTCCTAACTGAGAGATAAAGTGTCAAATTTATTGAATCTTTCCCTATAAACTATGAAGTTGATTCAAATTAGTTGATGGTGGCATCTCAGTTATAGCATGAACTTTGGCTAGATCAAACTCAATGCCTCTGTGAGACATGATGAAGCTAAGTAATTTTCTTGAGGTTATGCTAAACACACATTTCTTTGGATTGAGTCTGACTTTGCAATCCCATAGTCTTTCAAATATCCTATGAAGCACTACTAGATGGTCGACCTTGGTCTTTGATTTTACTAATATGTCATTGAAATAGTCTTCAATAATATCATGCATCATCTCATGGAATATGATGGTCATGACCCCATTGATATGTAGCTCTAGCATTCTTGAGACTAAATGACATTACTCAATAACAAAATGTTTCCCATGGAGTGGTGAACACCATTTTATGTTGGTCTTCTAGTGCTATTATGATCTGGTTGTATCCTAAAAATCCATCCATGAGTGAAAGCATTTCATAACCCACTATGGAGTCAATGATCATGTCAATATTAGGCAATAGAAAGTCATCTTTAGGGTAAGATTTGTTGATGTCTCAAAAATTAGTACAAATTCTGATTCCTTCAAGATTTTTTCTAATAGGTACAACATTAGATAATCATTTTGAGTAGTCAATAGATCATATACATCTTACTTCTAAGAGTTTTTCTAGATCTTTCTTTACCAACACAACAATGCAAGGATGTATTTTACATAACTTTTATTTCACCAGTTTGGCATCAGGATTGACCACAAGGTGGTGTAGAACTAAGGTGGAGTTCAAACCTGGCATGTCAAAATAAGCCCATGTAAATATATCTATAAATTCTCTCAATAGAGCTATAAAGACTTCACATTCTTCCTCAGTGAAGGACATGTCTAATTTTATCCATTTCAAGTTTGATGGGGTCATGATGTCTACCTCTATTGTATCTTTTACTAGAAGGGTTGAACCATCATCTAGGATAGTAGGCAAAGACTTGAATTATTGGACTATATCAGGGTACTATGCTAGGACTTGATCTTTAACTTCTCCTAGGCATGATGAATTTGAGTCCTCCAATGGGAGATCTGGTAATATGATAAAATTAGTCAAAAATTCTTGAAGAATTCAATCAAACACTTGTTACATAAAACTGAGCTTAGATACATAGGCAAGTTCATCATTGGTTGTCTCTTGGTCTAAATTCAAAGAATAATGAACACGCCCATCTAATGGCACCTAAAATAGGTTTTCACCACTAGACTGGCATTTATCTTTACCTTTTCCTTAGTCAGAAAGTGCCTCAAAGAGGTTTTCACTTTGGGACCTTAATGTTTTATTTATTTGGTTTTGGCTAAGGGTATTCACCCACTCTACAAAATAGGTTTCAGGATCCAATGTGATTGAGAATCTTGATTTATGATCTTCCAATGAAACATTGTCTCTAAGGCCTAGAAAATCAAAAAATGTCTCATCTTTCTAAAACTCATCAACTAGTAAACTGGATTCTTATTAGTCCCAATCTATTAGTTGGTGATAGTATAATGGTAATGAGTTATTATAAATGACTGAAGTAAGGGCACAAATGGAATGAGAAGTAAACAAGTTGGTTTCAGCTAGGTCATCAAAGATGAGGCTATGATGGGACTCTGCCTCATTGTCGACATCATCATCACTGGTCATTGGTGATGGAACTTGAATAAGATATGTGGGGTCAGCCTTAGGTGGTTTAAATCCAAGTCCATAGGGTCTTTTATACTTAGTCATATAAATTGGCTATAGCGTTCCTTTTTGGATTAGTTCAAGGCCTTGTCCTTCATAATATTGACTATTCATGATCCTAATGGGAATAAGATACTTTGCACTTGTATAACAATCAGCTTGGTTGTCATTATACAACTATGATTCATCCCCTTCAAGAGGGTCTAGTTCTAGGCTAGACGCTAGTAAACACTTGACAAGTCTATTATCTTTGTTCTTTTGTTGCCAATGTATGTGTGTGGTAACTTTAGGTCATCCAAAGGTCTTTAGATTTTGAGTAAGATTGGAAATATGGAAGGTATTGTTGGGTGAATATTTTGTCAATCAACATACTGATAAATAAAATAGGTCTGATCAACCATAGCAGGAAGATTGGTCAGCCAAATGTGTAGGTTTACCAAATCAAAAGGGGACTAATCTCTCCTCTCATCAAGGGGAAGTTACCTATACACTCAAGGGTAGGATAAACCATCCATCTCTCTTTTTTTAGAGATGATGTGCACAAATCAAAGGAGAAATACTCATGAAATGATAGAAGACACTCCTCTTCTTTCAAAAGTGTTGTTCAGCAGACAAAAGGAATCTTTTTGGTGATGACAAGTAATTGTAACAGGGTATAGTAACACAGTAGGATGAAATGAGGCACAAAGTCTCCACCTCAAATGCCAAAGAGTGAAATATGAAAAACAATGAGGGCACAAAGTCATCTCAAGGTTTTTTACATAGAAATAGAAAATAAACACACATTGAAAATAATTATGATAGCACAAAGTCTGAAAGTAACTGGCTTCAGGATTCTTTTTTTGTCACCTCCACTAGCTCTGCTTGTTAAATTGCATAAACAAGAATACATTTAGGAAATAGACATAATAACAATTTCCTAAAATGATACAAGTTATAACAACACAAAGTCTGAAAGTAACTTGCTTTTTGATTCAAACAAAGAAATATGATGAACAATCTGAGCTCAAAGTCTCAATAATGCCTTTCAATTTAAGTAGAGTTTTGCTTTTGGAAATCGAGAGATCTCCCTAAAACAATAAGAGAGAGTCCAATATATATCCCTCCAAGAAAGAGTTGGGAGAAGTAACACATCATGTTGTATTCAATATATTTTAAAATCTTTCAAGAAGATATACTGGAATAGGGCATATTTGCCCATTTGCTTTTCTCAATGCAGAGAAACGGGTCATGTCATTGAATGTTTGTGTCCTCCAATGCGCACTTGGTGATCTGTTTATAGAAACCTATTTCATGCATGGATATTTTTGGTCTTCTTCATCGTTCCTCCTTTCCTGGCTATTGAATTGGGTCCTTGGTTTAATTCGATCCTCTATTCTTTGGTTGCTTTTTGCTAGTCTTAACAATTGACACATGGCAATTTTTGCTACAAAATAGATCAAGACACTTGGCAGTATCCATAAGACTCTGAGAGATGCTTATTGAAAGAAACTTTGAAACTTATAAGAAAATCAAGATGCAGATACAGACACTTATCACGCTCCATAGAGTTATAATGGGATATGTGGCATATTTTGAATGTTTTTTGAAAATCTCATGAAGGATGACACTTGGCACACTTTGCTTATTTCAATAGCTTATTGGGGATCTACCACAGTCCTTACTTAATAAAGAGACCAAAGGAAGAAACTGTAGATGTCGACACATGGCAGCGTCTACCGAGCTTTAGTTTCCCTTTTGAAACATTTTAGACTCATTTTAGATTCATGCATATGATGCCACATGGCACATTCTACTTATTTTACAAGGGATATGTGGTAACTTATGCTATAACTTGATAAGGGACATGTGGTAGATTTTCAAGATTTTATTTCCTCAGCGGGTTTTCTATTTCAGCAGACTCTTCTTTCAAACAAAAATTTTGAAGGAATTCTTTCAGACAATTTGTCCAAAGGAAATCTTCCTTCGCTTTGTTTCTATTTTCCATTGGGCTTTCTTCTCGAGTGAATTCCTTCAGATAAAAAGTCTGAAGGATTTTTGCCTTGACCATTTTGCTACAAGAACTTTTTTGAAGGAATTCCCTATGTCCACCTTTTCTCGTTGCCCTTCGCAAGGGTACTTAGTTTGGTTCAATGTCCTCCACAAGGGTACTTTTTCCTTTGGCTTTGCCTTGTCAATTTTTTGCTGATCTCAATAGGTGACATGTGGAAACATCCACTGTGAAATAGGTGAGGACACGTGGTAGCATCTGCTTAACTTATAGAGGCTCTGGGTGCCTTTTGAGTGTACCAAAAAAATGACATGTGATGGTTTCCACTAAGCTTTTAGAAACATTGTAAATACACTTCAGACTCATTTTAAATTCATGCGGATGTTGACACTTGGCACATTTCACTTATTTTACAAGGGATACATGGCAACTTCTACAGCTCTTAGAAACAAAGTATAATGGGGCTCGACAGATGACACTTGGCAGCATCTACTGGGCTCTAAAGGGATTTTGTTTTGGGCTTTTCTTGCCTTAGTCACTTTTTCCATAGAAATTCCCTCTGCAAGGATACTTGTCTCTTCAAATTTTGGGGTACTCCTTTGAACCTGCCACTTGAATTGACCTTTTGAACCAACTTTGGTTCAACGGTTCAATGGTTCATTCATTCATTTCTATTTATTCAATTGACCACTTAAACCAAGCTCTTTGAAGTAAACTGTGTTGAACCAACCGCCATTGAACCTTTTGGACCTTTGAAACTTTTTAGAAGTGGGGTTTGATGGTTCAATAGGTTAAATCCTTCTTAGAAGCTTGCTGATGAATTCTTTTAGTTGAACCAAGGCATTAAACCAGCCTCAAAAGTATCTAAGTGTTGAGGAAACTTGTTCTTTTGATTAAACTCTCCTGTAGAAGCCTTTAAACCTATTGAACTTGTTAGTCCTTTAACTAAAAAAGTTTGAATAATTCCCAATTTTGAAGTTTAGAATAATTTTTTGAAATGGGAAGAGATAAATTTGTCTTGCAGGACCAAAATAGCTTATATGTTGTCCCAAAAATGAGTGACATTTTTTGGGTACAACAGTTGGCTCTAGTTGGAAAACTTCCATCAATTGTAAAAAGAATTGAAGGGAGTAGAATCTAGAATCTCTAGTGTCTTCATGTGTGCCATTAGGCTATGGAGTCATGTTACCTAGAAATGAAAGGCGTCAAAAATGAAAACAAACAAAACAAAATGGAACTAAAAACTATACAAATATACATATGTACAGATGAAATGATCTAGTACTTCAAGAATTGAAGTGTTTCAGATGCTACCCACTATGAGGTAGGGAGAAGAGTGTGCCATCTTGATACTTCAGCAGAAAGTTGTTTTCACCATTGTGCTGATGGATAATAAATGGACCCCTCCAAAGGGAGTCAAACTTTCCATGCATCCCCTTTGGTTCTCTCCTTTTGTCCCATAATAAGACTTGATCTCCAACTTGGAAATCATAGTTTTTTGCCTTCTGGTCAAAGAGTTTCTTCACCAGACTTTGATGGGCAGTAATTCGGTCCACCACCATAGTTCTTTGCTCATCCAACTCAGTCAGGCACATGATTCTCTTATTAATGGGGCTTTCATATGTCTGATCTTCAATTGCCTTAGCCAATTTTAAGGCTAGCAATTCCAAGGTAATTGGTATTTTAGCATTGATACCATAAAGAAGTTGAAAAGGAGACATACCAATTGCTCTATTTGGTGTAATTTTGTCTACCCATATAGCATCAAACAATGCTTTATGCCATGTCCTTTGGTTGTCATCTACCAGCTTCTTGATGATAGTCACCAGGTTCTTATTACTTGATTTAGCTTGTCCATTCCCTTGTGGAAAGTAATCAGAAGAGTGGGAGAGTGTAATACCATAGTAGAAATAAAATTGTGTAATCTCTTAGGAAGTGAAACAAGCTACATTGTTAGAAACAATCTTGGTTGGGACTCCAAACCTAGAAATGATAATCTTCTTGAGGAAATCGCACACTGCTTCTGAAGTAGAATACTTAGTTGGAATTGCTTCCACCCACTTGGTAAAGTAGTCAGTTACTTTAAGGACATAATCATGTCTAGCACTTGAAGATGGGCTTATAGCTCCAATAAAATCAATTCCCCATTGCTAGAATGGTTCCTCTATGACCATTGGCTTGAGAGGTAGGGTAGCTAACTTGGGTCTTCCAATAAACTGTTGGTAGAGTTCACATTTTCTCACCCACTTATATGCATCTTGGAAAAGAGTTGGCCAGTAATACCTGGCTCATAGAATTTTATGGGCAGTCACAGGAGCAAAAAAATGTCTTCCACAAGCTAGATTGTGGAAGGATTTCAAAAGTTGGCTTTGCTTCTCCTTGTCCACATAGCAAAGAATACTCCATCAAGGCTCCTCTTGTACAAGCCGTTGTCCCAAAAGACAAAATTGGTAGCTTTTAACTTGATAGTCCTCCTTTATTTATAAGATAAGTGAGTAAGAAACTCACCATAAGTAAGAAAATGAGCAATACCTAAATACCACTCATTCGTAGTGGAGACAAAAAGGACTATCGATGTGTCTTCTACCTCTACTTCTTCATGCTCTATTTCTTTTGGCTTGTTATCAGCAATTAATTGGCATAGGCTTTTTCCCTATACCAAATTTGTTGGCTTGATGTCTAGATCAAACTCTTAGATCTTTGCAATCCAATTGTCTCTTTTTGTTCTAAACTCCTGCTGAGTTAATATGAATCTGACTGTGGTGTCAGGAACCAAGGTAGTAGTGTGTGAATTCAGGATGTAGAAGTGAAAATGTTTGACTACCCTCACCACTACATAAGCATGTTTCTCCATGTTCAAATACTTTAGCTCATGAGCTTTGAGAGGGTAACTCATGAAATAAATGGGACATTCCATACCTTCTTTATCCTATTGAACCAGAATGGCTGAAAGTGTGTGTTTAGAAGCATAACTGTATATGATGAACTCTTTGTTATAGTCTGGAGAAATCAAAGTTAGGGCATGGGCAATGGCAGTCTTGATATCCTCAAATGTTGACTTACCTTCTTCAGTCCAACTAAAGGTGGCCTTCCCTTTCATCAATTTACAATATGTCTAGTCTTCTCAGCAAACTCAGGGATAAACCTTCGTAAGAAATTCACTTTTTAAAAGAAAGAGTGAATAGCATTTTTACTTGTAGGTAAGGTAAGTTCTTAAATAAAATTGACTCTATCTGAGTCAATCTTTATGCCTTCTTTGGACACAATGTGTCTGAGAAGTTTTCCCTCTGTTACTCCAAAAATAGACTTTCTAGGGTTTAAGGAAATGCCATTCTGGCAATAGTGCTCAAACACTTGTTGCAAATGGCGTATATGATCAGAACGATGCTTGGAAAAGATGGTCAAGTCATCAAGGTATACCAAAATGAGCTTACCTATCTCATCCTTGAAATCAAGGTCCATTTCTCTCTGAAAGGTGACACCAACATTTATCAAGCCAAAAGGCATCCTTCTATATGCAAATGTGCCCCAAGGTGAGGTGAAGGCAGTCTTGTGTTGGTCTGCTTCACCAAATTCAACTTGATTATATCCTAAGAAGCCATCTAGCATTGATAACATCTCTGAACCTATTACTATTTGAAGCACTTGATCCATGATTGGTAAAGGATAGTTATCCTTCAAAGATGACTGATTTAGATTCCTCAAATCCACACAGATGCAAATTTCACCATTATTCTTCCTTATAGGTACCATGTTTGCAATCCATGTGGAGTGATGGATTGGAAAAATGATTCTAGCATTTAATATTTTTTGTATTTCAGATAGAATAGTACCTGATATCTTTGGATTATACTATCGAGACTTCTTCTTGTAAGGTACTGAGTCAACCTTAAGAGGAATGTCATGGCAGATTTCATTAGGCCTGAGAGATTTTAGGTCATCATAAGATTATGCTAAGACATCCATGTATTGGTGGAGTAGAGCAGTGAACTTGAATCTCTCTTCCTGAGTGCAGCACTTACCAATGTTAACCATCTTGGGATTTTCTTCAGTAATCAAATTTATTTGATCAAATCCTTGAGAGGAGCTTGAATCTATTTGCTGCTCTTTGATGAACCTATCATGCTTGTCAAACAGTTTCTCAAGGGAAACCAAGACTTTGGGAATTTTATTCCCTCTGAGTTGTAAGAACTCTTCATTTGCACCTAAACTTGATCCAGGGGCTGGTTCACACTTTTGAGGTTCACTGCCTTCAAAATGCAGTTGTTCAAAACTATCTTTTCATTCTAGGAAGGTAATGATTTGGTGATCATCATTGAATACTTTCTAATGATCAACATTGTCAGGCACACTTGGTCTAAAGACCAACTCAATAGTGTACTTATCTTCTTTGAATTCTAAGTCAGGGACTGAGAGAGTTTCTAAAATAATAAGTGCATCAGCTCAGTCATTAAATTTCTTGGGTATGACAGAGATGTTGAAAGCATCAAAGCTTTCAATTTGGTCCCAGACTAAATTGTGATAGTGGTGCAATATTTCATTTTTGGTTTGATACAAGTCCCTTACTTGACAAACCACTAGTTTATCATCTCCTTTAGCATGAAGGAGCTTGATGCCTTTGTCTCGAGCAGTCCTCAATCCAGGCAATAGAGATTCATACTTAGTTGTGTTATTAGTGTTGCTAAATTGTAACTTATATGAGTAGGGGAAAATATCTCCTTGAGGAGATATCAACACAATCCTGGCTCCTAAATTGGTAGAAGAGCAGCTACCATCAAATTTCAGCATCCATACCTCATCAGACACTGATTTTTCTTTAGAATTTCCTTCATTTAGAGGGGAAGATTCTTCCACATTTCCATTGCGCTTCATCAATTCTTTTGATGTTCCAGCTGAAATAATTTTTGGGTTGATACTTTCAAGAGCTTTATCAGATGCTTCATGAACTTCATCTGTAGATAGAAAATAGTTACCCATGCCTAAAGACTCAAATAGAATTTGAGTTTTAGGGGCTGATGTCTGAGTGACAATATATTTTGATTCCTTTTCAGGAAGCAGCCTCTGCATGATGCCTTTGATAGGGATCCTTACTTAAGACAATTCCATGCTCAATTCTCTACCAACATCCTTGCAAAAATTTTGCCCAAATAGAATACCATAGGATGCTAGGACATCGGCCAACAAAACTATCATCTTGATTCTTTTGTCTGGAAAGGCTACAAATACAAATTAGGCGTCTTTGATTTGCCCCAACAGTGGTAATTTCTTATTCTCCATGGAGAAACATCTTCCAAATGTCCTGGTTAATGTGAGATAAAGAGATTCTACTAGTTTGGTAGGCATAACATTTTCTGAAGCTCCAGAATCAATGATGCAATTGCTCAGCTTGTGACCATTTATCAACAGGGAAACATAGAAAGGTTCTATTTTCCTAGGGGCATCTAGAGGAGTAATGACAAGATTGTTTTGGATGGGTATGCTTTTTAGGGAATCAAGATTTACCTTCTTAGCATCTTGTCTTATAGGGATGACCTTATTCTTCACACACTCAACTAACCTATCCAACTGCTTAGGATTGGATTGTAAATATTCAAACTCAGTCATTTGAATTTTGGTTTTCTTGACATGATCAATTATGTCAAATGACTAAAATACACTAGGAACAAAGGAAGGTAATTTAACTTTCTGGTTTTTAAGGGGGGAGGACCGATTTGTAAAATTGAAGTTAAAGGTGAACTTGATGTACTTACCTTTTTGGTGATCATCGGGTCTTTTGGCTGGAAAGTTAGAGTGGTTCCCAATTTAGCAATTGAAATTTTAGGCTAAGAATGCTCTTCCTTTTTTTCCCTTATCAGCTTGTTGAGCTAACTATTTTTGTGACCTGGTAAACACTATGTATGACCCATCAAATGCTTCTCCTTTACTTTTGGGTTCATCTTGGTAGTTCAAAAAACCAATGTTGGAGCTGCTAGCTGATTCTTCTTGGTTTTCTACAAGGAGATCAACATCATTTTCTTGACTCAATTCAGGCTAGAAAGAGAAATTTGATTTTGCTTCAAGATATCTCACTGCTGAATTAGCTGGGGGTGCTTCAATGGCAAGTTTTCCATGTGAGGGAGGAAGATGATTTAGCGACCCTTGATTCTTGGCATCATTACCCTGATACTACTGATTTGGAAATGTCCTCCTTGGCATATCTCTATAAAAAGGAGCAGAAGACATTCCTTGTGCCATTTACTTTTTGAGAGCAAGCAACTCATTTTCCAACTTCTACACCATTAGATCAGTGGTGCCTATAGATGGATATTCAGAAGATGATGAGGGTTTATTTCTATTATGATCTATTTTTATCTTCCCTACCAAGATGAGATCATCTTCTACCTCAGTGGTCAAATCTTGAGCTATAACAAGGTCTATTTGACTAGCACGTCTCAACAAGAAACTCACTTCAGGTAGCTAAGAATTAATGAAGAAACATTTGAGATTCTCAGCTATAGGTCAAGAAATTATAGGGATCCTATTCTTCAATTTGTCAAACTTGGATATGAATTCCCTCATTGGTTCATGAGGCTCTTTCTTCATCTGTGTGAGTTGAGCTAGAAGGGCATGTGCATCTTCTACAGGTTTGAATTTGGCTTCAAACTTGAATTTGAGGGTGTTCTAGTCAGTTACTGACTGAGCTTGTAGATGGTAAAACCAATCTACAATAACACCAGGTAATGTTTCTACAAATAGCTTGACTGCTACATATTCATATTCCACTCCAATTACACCACAGGCTATGCTGAAGGCTGCAATATGTTCATCGGGGTGAACTTTCCCATCACCATAGAACTTGGGGAAATTCTTCTTCAAACTACATGGGAGTTCATGTAGAGGTGGAGTAAGATTAAGTGGGCTAAAAGAATTACCCTAGGGGCCTTGGATTGCCATTGTATGACTATGAAAAGGGGGAATAATAAATCTTAGAGGGGTAATTATTGGCAAAGTTTTATTAATAGCAGAAGTGGATGCTTTGCTTGGTAATGGAGACTTGACTTTAGTAGGAGAAAAGCTCCTAATTCGCTGGAGGTGAGATGGTGAAGGAAGCAAATTAAAATTACTTTGTTGTACCCACTTGAATACAGGGTCAACAATACTTTTAGCCCTTTGGCTTCATGTATATCGTGGATCTGCTAGATTTTAAAATAAAAATGGGAAAGAACTAACCTTACTTTAGCTTGAAGCTTCAGGCTTTAAACTACGCATTCTTTCCCAGTGGATCTAGTTTGCAGACCAAATTATATAACAAAAATGGATAAATGTGGTAAGGCTATAATGATAATGGGTAAGAAGTGGAATGGAGTCCCCAAAATCTATAATGGATATGGGTATAAAGATAATGGGTAAGACACAGGTGATGTTTCAATCTGAAGCTTGAGGCTTCAAATTACACAAAATTACTGGTGTCCCCAGTGGAGTCACCAAAAACTATTGGGTGAATATTTTGGCAATCAGCGTACTGATAAAAAAATTAGGTATGATCAACCACAGTAGGAAGATCGGCCAGCCAAATGTGTAAGTTTACCACATCAAAAGGGGACTCATCTCTCCTCTCATCAAGGGGAGGTTCCCTGTAGATATGTAGGAGCTATATACTATATATATAAATAGAAAATAACACTCAAGGGTAGGATAAACCATCCATCTCTCTTTTTTCAAAGATGATGTACACAAATCAAAGGAGAAATCCTAATGAAATGATAGAAGACACTACTCTTCTTTCAAAAGTGTTGTTCAGCAAACAAAAGGAATCTTTCTGTTGATGACAAGTAACTATAATAGGGTATAGTAACACAACAGGATGAAATGAGGCACAAAGTCTCCACCTCAACTGCCAAAGAGTGAAATATGAAAAACAATGAGGGCACAAAGTTGTCTCAAGGTTTTTTACACAGAAATAGAAAATAAAAACACACTGAAGACAATTATAAAAGCACAAAGTCTAAATGTAACTGGCTTTAGGACACCTTCTTTGTCACCTCCACTAGCTCTACTTGTTAAATTGCATAAACAAGAATACATATAGGAAATAGACATAAGAAAAATTTCCTAGAATGATACAAGCTATAACAGCACAAAGTCTAAAAAAAACTTGCTTTTTGATTCAAATAAAGAAATATGATGAACAATCTGAGCTCAAAGTCTCAGTAATGCCTTTCAATTTGAGTAAAATTTTGCTTTTGGTAACCGAGAGATCTCCCTAAAATAATAAGAGAGAGTCCAATATATATCCCTCCAAGAAAGACTTGGGATTAGTAACACATCATGTTGCATTCAATATATTTTAAATTCTTTCAAGAAGATATACTGGAATAGGGCGTATTTGCCCATTTGCTTTTCTTAATGCAGATAAATGGGTCATGCCATTGAATGTTTGTGTCCTCTAATGCCCACTTGGCAGTCTGCTTCTAGAAACATATTTCATGCATGGATATTTTTGGTCTTCTTCATCGTTCCTCCTTTCCTGGATATTGAATTAGGTCCTTGGTTTAATTCGATCCTCTGTTCTTTGGTCACTTTTTGCTGGTCTTAACAATTGACACGTGGTAGTTTCCACTGCAAAATAGATCATGACACTTGGCAATATCCACAAGACTCTGAGAGATGCTCATTGAAATAAGCCTTGAAACTTATAAGAAATTCAAGATGCAGATACATACATTTGTCATGCTCTATAGAGTTATAACAGGATACGTGGCATATTCTAAATGCCTTTTGAAAATCCCACAGAGGATGACACTTGGCATGCTTTGCTTACTTCAGTAGCATATTGGGGGTCCACCAAAGTCCTTACTTAATAAAGAGACCAAAGGAAGAAACTGTGGATGTCGACACGTGACAGCTTTCACCAAGCTTTAGTTTCCCTTTTGAAACATTCTAGACTCATTTAGATTCATGTGGATGATGCCACATGGTACGTTTCTCTTATTTTACAAGGGATACATGGCAACTTCTACTACAGCTTGATAAGGGACACATGGTGGCTTTTTAGGCTTTTATTTCCTCGGCAATTTTTCTATTTCGGTAGACTCTTCCTTTGAACAAAAAGTTTGAAGGAATTCTTTCATACAATTTGTTTGAATGAAATATTCCTTCACTTTGTTTCTATTTTCCATCAGGCTTTCTTCTCGGGTGAATTCCTTCAGACAAAAATTCTGAAGGATTTTTGCCTTGACCATTTTGTTGCGAGAACTTTTTTAAAGGAATTCCCTGTGTCTACCTTTGCTTGCTTCCCTTCGCAAGGGTACTCATTTTGGTTCAATGTCCTCCAGAAGGGTACTTTTTCCTTTGGCTTTGCCTTAGTCAATTTTCTACTAATCTCAATAGGTGACACATGGCATCATCCACTGTGAAACATGCGAGGACACGTGGCAGCATCCACTTAACTTATAGAGGCTTTGGGTTCTTTTTGAGTGTACCATAGAAGATGACACATGGTGGCTTCTACTAAGCTTTTAGAAACACTATAGATACACTTGAGACTCATTTTAGATTCATGTAGATGTTGATACTTGGTGCGTTCTGCTTATTTTATAAGGGATACATGGCAACTTTTGCAGCTCTTAGAAACAAAGTATAATGGGGCTCAGTAGATGACACTTGGCAGCATCTGCTGGGCTCTGAAGGGCTTTTATTTTGGGCTTTTCTTGCCTTAATCACTTTTTCCATGGAAATTCCCTCTGTAAGGGAACTTTTCTCTTCAAATTTTGGGGCACTCCTTTGAACCTGCCACTTGAACCGACCGTTTGAACCAACTTTGGTTCAATGGTTCAATAGTTCATTCCTTCGTTTCTATTTATTTAATTGACCGCTTGAACCAAGCTCTTTGAAGCAAACCGTGTTGAACCAACCACCATTGAACCTTTTTAAAAGTGGGGGTTGATGGTTTAATGGGTTAAATCCTTCTTAGAAGCTTGCCGATGAATTCTTTTTTTTAAACCAAGGCATTGAACCAGCCTCAAAAGCATCTAAGTGTTGAAGAAACTTGTTATTTTGATTGAATTCGCCTGTAGAAGCCTTTGAACCTATTGAACTTGTTAGTCCTTTAACTAAAAAAGTTTGAATAATTCCCAATTTTGAAGTTTAGAATAAATTTTTTAAATGGGAAGAGATAATTTTGTCTTGCAAGACCAAAATAACTTATATGTTGTCCCAAAAATGAGTGACATTTTTGGGTACAACAGGTATCATGGGTCACATATTCTCCTGGGCCATTATTTGAAATGGTGAAATGATTGGAAGCTTCAGTAGGTGGCATGTGGGAAAGGGAATCTAGAGTATTAGGATCTATGCAATTATCTTGTGGAGGATCAATAAGTATGGCCTTTCCTTTATCCTGATTAGAACTTGGATGCATGTTGTATTGGTAATTATAGCTTTGAAACTCAGCCTCAAGGTTCCTGCAGTGTTCATATGGGTGCAAATCTCTTGAAATATTTACTTCCATCCCTGAGTGAGAGAACTTGATACATTGATGTAGAGTTGATGGGACTACACAAATCTCATGTAACCAAGGCCTTCCTAGAAGCATATTTTATGATAACTCAAGATCAAGCACATGGAAAAGTGTATCATGCGTCAAAATCCCAATGATAACTAGTAAGCTAATGGTGCCCTATGATTCTCTCTCCTGATTATCATAGGCTTTGATAGTTATCATTTATGGGTGGAGATCTACTATTGTATACACAAGAAGCTTGATAAGCTATAGAAACACTATATTGAGGCCTGATCTGTTGTCTATAAGGACACATTGCACTTTGTGCCACTTTATATAAACTTTTATGTACAATGGATTATTATGGATTAGGCCAAGGGTAGATATATTGCTTTGGTTGAATGTGACTTGATGGGATGGAACTAGGTGTCCAACCAAAACTTGAAATTTATCAGGGGATATGTCACTAGGAATAGTGGATTGAGTTAAGAACTCATTCAAAATATTCTTGTGGATTTTTGACATTCACAAAATATTTAAAATATAGATTTGTGCTAGTGTCTTCTGTAATTATTCCACAATATCAAATTTCTTGTCTTGGTCAATGGTGAATGGTTTATTCTGAAGTTTAATGGTTTATTGGATAACATGCAAAGTGGTATATGGTTGTGGGTCTGGCATAGTAGTCTTTGACCTTTGAGTTGTGATTACACAATCATGATTAGAAATTAGACCATGATTGCTAACAAATGGTAGGAATGGTGTGGGACTAGATATGACAAGCCTTAGTTGTTGGTGCACTTGTATGTGGTCATGTGGCAAGGGCAAGTTACCGGTATAAGGTCCAAAAGTGGAAGTCCTAATTTTTTGGTTCCCCTATGTGTGGTCCCAAGTCAGAGAAGGATTATCCATGTAATTTGGTTGAGTGGTATTATTTAACAATGGTCTAGATTTATTAGTGCTCAGTCTAGGATTAATGAAGATGGTATTAATATTAGCCCTATAATATGACCTACAACCCTTTTTTATTCATGTGTAACTACATGGTACGTTTGTTGGTTTCTACCATTCTAACCTTAGTTTTGTCCATTGTTTTGACATTGTGGGTTTTTTTATTGATCCTAATAATTCTATTGGTTCAGCCTTTGATTTTGATATTATTGATTTTATTGTTACACTTGCCAGTGTTGTTGTTGTTGATTATTATGTTGTTGTTGGGTGTTATGTTAGGGAAAGGGATTTTGATAAATCCCAAGATTTTGATTAGAGGTAGATGCCCCATTATCCAAAGTTATCTCCCCATTCTCCAATATGTTCTCAATCAAATACTTTATTTGTACACATCTCCATAGATTATGCCCATTGATCTAATGATATTCATAGAATTTATTTTCATGGTACCAATTAGGATAAGGAATGCCTTGCAGATATTGCTTTGGTATAAGCCAAATAATCAGATTAGCAATGGTAAGTTTATGAAATACAGACTCAATAGGCTCTCCCAGGTCACTAAAGACATGATGAGTAGGTGCAATCCTTCTTGGAGGATAGGTTTGCAATGGTAAAGGTTGTTGTACTTGTGGCATAGGTCTTAGTTATTGTGCTTACAGCATTGGTTGGAGAGGTTATTGGGTAGGAGTAATCTAAAAATGTGGTGCAGATGATGTTTACACTATTTAGACATGACACGACTAGGTTACTCCATTGCCCACAACATTCCTATTATGGTTGAATTGCTTTGGTCTATCCTGGTTATTGGCCTATGCTGGTTGTGATGCTTGTACTTGGAGTGGATGTTGGTTTTGGAAACTTTCTTGATTTGTACCTTGATTCTGATTAGTTAAAGTAAGCATGATGATCCATTTATTAATAAGAGATTACTCAATTAACAAGCCTTTTTCGATGATCTCCTTGAAAGTATGTGCACATTGTAGTTCTAAATGATAAACTATCTCATTATGAAAATTTTTAGTAAACATAGTGGCTAATTATTTATTTGGTAAACTGTGGGTGAATCGGCTTGTAAGGGCTCTCTATCATTGTAGATAACTTGTAAAAATCTCACCGGCTTTTTTTTTCCTTGTGTCAAGTCAACCAATGAAATCTCATGTTTGAGATTATAAGAAAAGTGTTATATAAATTTAGCTAAAAGATCATCAAAATCCATTATTGAATTATTTTGAAAATTTAAGAACCACTCTAAGTCTTATCCATCCAAGCTCCTTAGAAACAAAAACAAAAGGTATATATCGTTATATGCCACTGGTTGACATGCAACAAAGAACTCGGTTAAATAGGCCTTAAGGTCACCTTTCTCTTTGTATTTTTCAAAATTTTATGGTTCATATCCTAGAGTAAATGGTATCTTCAAGTACTCCATGTTAAATTAATAATAACGCACATCATCTAACTTAAAAAATTTATTCTGTTTCCCAGCTTGAATGGTAACAATTGCATCTTTCATCTATTACAATTCTTGGGCTAGGAAACTAGAGGGAACATTGGTTTGAGGGAGAACATTGGATGGGTAGAGGGTTGAGAGGTCATAAGTAGGACACTTTGACCAAGGTATGATGTAAATATCTATTGGGGTATATTGGTTTAGTTGATAAATGGACCAAGAATATGCATGTGTGAATTAGGATGTACTTGAAATTGTACATTGGGTTGTGTGATGTTCTGATTTGGGTTGGCTATAAAGGTTTGACTTATAAGATTTTGTGGTTTGGATGGAGGGAAATAACTATACTATGCCTATTTTGGTTCAAAAGGGACATGTTACTGACTAATCAAACCTTGTTTTTGAGTGGGAGCTTGTGAACTAAGACCCTGCCTCTAAATTTGTGGCACATGTTAAACCAATGATTAGCTAGTAGGTACTTGAGAAACATGGGAACCTCCTTATTACATGAATCCTTATTGGGAATTGAATGCATGTTGAATATTTAGTATCTATCGCTAACCAATATTTACACATTGTTGGCTAGTCATCATTTGGTTTTGGATTAGTACACTAGTTTGTGACTGAAGAGGTATGTTTGTTACTACCTGATGAGGTAGAACATTAGTTTCCCCCTATTGAGGTGGTAATATATTTGGCCTCTATTTCATTGGTACACTATATTATTCTTTCTATTGTGGAATACTATTTTTTACTTTTTGAGGAGTAGGATTCATCACATTCTGTTGTTAAAGTGTGACATTGGTTGCTAGTTGACTACCTAATCCTATTAGTTGCACACTCGATGAAGTAGTTGGTTAAGGTTGGGATGTAGAAACTCCTACTCCTTAATTTTTAGAACCACTTGTAGTATTAACTAAAGGCAAATTGTGTTGGATAGCTACTGGTGTATGAACACTACTTTGGTGTAGATTGGGTGTTGCTTGCACATTGTCCACTATACTTTGGCCACTATGTTGTGTCGAAGCAGAAGAGACTTCTTCGATTGTTGGGGTATGAGATAAGTTGTCAAATGAATTTTTCTACATGAATGGATTTGAAATTTGATTATTTGGATCATTTAACTTGACAAAACCTCTTATTGAAGGAACTAAGTTAATGAGAGGTTTTCTCACCATGGTCATCTGATTGAAATTATGTGCTAGATTCAGGTAGGTGTGATATGTTGTCTGCATTTGGTTAAAGTGGTTTTCCATGAGATTTTTTCCTTTGTTAGTCATATTAGGGTCTTGATATGTTGTTTAGACTAGAGTCAAAGGATTGTTAGAAGAAGCCTGTTGATCATAAATTATGTTGTGGGGCATTCTTACTAGGCTTGGTAAATTTTCATGGGGGAAGTTTGTTAGAAACTTGGCCCCTACCTCTATGGCTCAAACCAAAATCTCATATTTTTTCTCCAAAAAATGATGCTCAAATAAAAATGGATCATATGTAGAAGTCATATTAGTAAAGCATGACTATTGAGGAACTAGTTTGTTAGTTGTAGGTATTATATCTAGGTATTGTATAGTTTGTTCTTAGTCTTGTTCTGAATAAGGTGGTGTATTAACCAAATAGTTAGCCAATGGATCTTGGATTTTCGACCCTAATTGAGTATTATAAGAGGGATAAGGTTACATATCATAATAAATATTATCTGCATAGGGGTCTTGCACGATTTCTTCCTGTGCAACCACATCACTAATCCCTAGGTTGTACATGAGTCCACTACGAGTGTATGATTACATGTTAGGATCCATAGTTAATTCTTTGTAATAAAGGGAGATATTCAAACTCTAAAAGACACTATCTACAAAGATGATGTTAAAACTTGGTCTAGATTCATCAAAAGGATCAAAAAGGTTTATGTAAATATTTATGCTAACATAAGCTAACGTTAAGTGTCTAACATTACATGTCTTACACAAAAAGATTAAGTAAATGAGCTAAAAATAAAAATGTCAAATGCTAAGGTTGAAGTGTTTCAAATCAGTCTAATCTAGGAATTTAAAAGTTGCTAGGTCTTTTGGCCAAAACATGGCATCAAAATCTAGGCTCAAACAAGGCATGCGCTAGGACTCTTGGTCAAACAATGTCAAAAGCTAGACTTTAAACTAGATGAAATTTTTAATCTAACAGATTTGAAACACTTCTAACAAACACTAGGAATTTGATTTTTAGACATGGACT
The DNA here is from genome assembly GCA_037957365.1 of Torreya grandis. Lineage (NCBI taxonomy): Eukaryota > Viridiplantae > Streptophyta > Pinopsida > Cupressales > Taxaceae > Torreya > Torreya grandis. The sequence goes on along the minus strand of JARHVA010001228.1, from coordinate 1,988,636 downwards.
TGATCAAATAGGTATAAGGTATGAAACAAAAGGCACTTTAGAGATAGTTTATTTTCTTACAAATAATGATATAAAACTTGGTTCTTTTGACAAATAAGCTAGACAAAAGTGAATGGAATAATTGTGCTAGACAAAGGTTCATAAAGGTACACCTAGATTAGTTTTAAAATGTAGGAATAAATTTAAACTATATGCAAGAGGGCCTATGAAAGAATATCTAAAATGTTTTGGTCAGCATAACAACACTAGATTACTCAAAAGATGTGACAAAATGCTTGTTTCAAAAACTCTCTAAGGCAAAGATAGTTTCGCATAATTTTGATAGAATAAAATTACCTTTCTTAACTCAAAATATTGTAGTTCATAGACTTAAATTTCAATTTTTTAACACAAAATGACTTAAGTCTATCAAGTGGTAATAATGATCATGAGTCTTAAATGACCTTCAACACAAATTGGAAATTAAACCTAAGTTCCCTTAATTTTAGTGAAAATGGTGAAGCCACTTAACACATCAACCCTATAAACTTATAAAGGTGCAATTTTGAATTTAGATTATAAATGAAGGATGTAAACATATTTTGGCAAAGGTCTAGACTCAATTGGGCAACATAACTATGCCAAAGTGGATGATATGACTCCAAGTTTTGATGAAATTTAAATAAGTCAAATTGATGATTCACACGAGTAGAATAACGCCTCTTTATTCAAAGGAAAATGAGAACTATGTGTTTTGGTTTGTAGTGTTTGTTCACACCAAGTTTTGACTCCAAACAATACTTTAATCTAGGACAAAACCAACTAATTAATTACTCATAAATCCTAAACTGATAAGGTTGCATGGTATTGTTGGAATCTATCAATATACATCATTTGATAGGCTTTTAGTGTTCATAAAAAAAGTAAAATGTGCATTATATAGTAGGGTTTTTATACTCCCCCCCTCTCTCAAATGATATTACTATGACATGGACCTTGAGGCACACCTTGTACCAACAACACTTCCATAGAAAGTGGGGATTTGTCTAAGATCTATAAGTTTTTAAACATTTTTATGGGAAATAATGACATAAGACTTTAACATCTAATGGGATAAATAAAATCACATATTTTAGGTCCACAACACTTGGCATGTTGCAAAAAGGTCTAGTCTTTCTTACAATCACTACATCTTATTATTCGCTCAATGTAGTGTGATGTCCAAAGTGCAAATACGTTCTATGTGAAACTCTAAAATGAATTCAGTGATGGGAGATGAAACCCCAAGTCAAATATTCCTTAAATAACTCATGGGAGGTAATGACATCCCCCTCACAAGCCAAGTTTACATAAAATAAAAAAGCATGAAATAGAAATACTTTAGGGTCATTTTCAAGGTCACCCAAACTATGATTAGTTTTTGGGGAGTGCTTTAGATGAAATTATTTCTAAGCCTTATACTAGGATTTTTAAAATAAGGATGGTGATTTTGATTCCAAGGGTTCCCTAAAGGGGATAAATGGAAGAGCATACACGTGACATCCTTCTCTTTGCCAATCAAAACTAGACTAAACAACTATTGAAGACAAAATTGACAAGCGAATTCAATTTTAAAAACCAAATGAAAGATGAGGTGGTATTCTTTTAACACCTTAGTCTTAAGTTGTAACTTTCAAAACATTCACCTAAACATCTAACTTTTTCATTAAGCACCAAAACAAGGTTCCTAATCCCTTTTAATCGTTCAAAAGAGGTTTAAAAGGCATGATTTAACAAATTTAAAGTTGGCCCTGTAATAAAAAAGTCAGTATGTTATTTAGCCTTGAAGATACTTTAAGATTGGGATAATAAACTTTAAAAAAATGAATCATTGGGTTTACACAGTGGTGTCATCCCACTACTCCATAGAGAAATACCATGAGTTGCAAGATAATCCCATAACTTGGTGAGTTATGATATTGTAACTTAACCACTAATAGTTTAGTCACAATAACATGAATTTGTTTGTTAATCTCGCTAGTTGCAAGAAAATATCACAAATTTTTGAGTTATGGTATTGTAGCTAACAATTTAATCATAATACCATGAGTTGCAAGGTAATCTCGTAACTTTATAAGTAGCAATATTATCACTTAACTACAAGCAGTTTAGACAATACCATGACTCATTCAGGTAACCCCATGAGTTACGAGATAATCCCATGACTAAGTGAGTAGTGGTATTGTCAAAACCTACATAGAAAGGCAAATTTAGTTTAAAAAAATAGTTAAACACAATACTACAACTTTAAACGACAATCTCATGAATGTGTCTAGGCAAAACTGTAACTTACAAAAAAATGTGTTTTACTTTATTTTTTCACTCTTTTGAACCTCCCACTCCAAGATTATGCATAAAAAAGGTTAGTGAGTTGCTTGAAAGAGCATTGTCATCAATTTTTTGAGGCTATTTGGGTCCCACTGGGCATGCCATTATGTGAATAGGAATTTAACTCAAGAGAGGTGTTAGTATCTTATTAGTGACAAAATGAAATCAAATTGGAAAACCAACACTAGCTAACATACATATTTAGGCCTAGTTACTTGGTTGAGCTTAGTTAAAAATAATAGAATGGAAACACAACTAAAACATGAAAGAGAACAAATCTTTCACCTCCCTTGAATGTTCCAAATTATCTTGTAGTAGTGGCTTGCTCAGCTTGTGCTCATGAAGTCTTCACTAATGGAAGCTTGCCTACCTCTATCTCTCCTTGGCACCTTAGGTCTTTGGCTTGGCTTGGATTTGATTCAATATTTTGGCATAATAACACTAATTTGTATGAGACTCTGGAAATAATTTAGCATTATAACTTTGCATTATCCAAGCTTAGAAATGATGTTCATGGCCTCTTTATTTATAGATTTTTGGAATGGTTTGAGGATCAACCATAACCATCCATCTCAAGATTAAGATGTGTGGCCATGGATAAATCCAAATATTAAATTAATTCTAAAAATATCCCCATTAATATTTGGGATAGAGGGACATTTAAGAGGCATGGGAGGCTTGATTCAAATATTTTATGCATTTATGGCCTAGGGATGTCTTCCCAAGAAATGATGTCACCTGATGATGTAGATATTCAATATTCATTTATAAAAATAAGTATTCAAAAATTTTCCATGGAATTATTAGCTTGGATCTAATTTGGTTTAATTAGATCTTAAGCATGATTAAGTACTTTATGTACAAATTACTCAAATCGATCATAATGCCTTGTTATTGGTTCAAATTTTGAATGGATTGGAATTGGAAGTCAATGTCATATGTGTTGGATCTATTATCCCATTTAGGATGTTACCAACACCAAATAAGAAAGGCACTCATCTTGTGCAATTTATTTGATAGAAAAGAGCAATATAGAGCACCTAGATGCAAAATTGACATTTTGACTCAGAATGATCTGATCAAAGTTAGCTAGCCCATAAATGATATTACCTTATTTAAGGATACCCTAGCCAAAATCAGCACTTGACTATATCATGTTCAAATCGTTTAATGTACTTTAGTGTTTTTAGGCTAAATTGTGCATTTTAGTAAGAATTAGTCAAAATCCTAAATGGAGGTTATCGGTGGCTAGATTTAGGTGTCTATAGTTTGAAGCTCCATCTAAGTTTAAATCTTAAGAATAACATATGAGACCAACTATGGCCATTGTTGGTACTTGGTCCATTCAAAATCATTGGTATAATTCTTAGGGTTATTTGTGGTTTCTAGTGTGATTCTTAGGGTCATTCATGACCATTAATGTGTTTCTTAAACCATTAGAGGGTGGTATTTTGTGATTGATAAATTGAGGTTTGGGCCTTGATTATGTCCCATTCCAGTTTCAAGCTCTAGTCAAAAAGTTATTACCTAAAATTCTATATGATATTAATATATAAACATTATTCATAATATACTTTATTATATTTTATATAATATAATAATATATTAATATAATCTTATATAGTTAACATATTATTTATTATATATTATTATATAATATTATCTTAATGATCCGTAAACTCTACACTTAAAATTGAAGTGTAAATAGTTTATCTGGATATTTTAATAACTCCCTTTATTAATCATTCAAATTCTTAAAAATTTCAACTGAACATGTAAAAATGATACGAATTAGCCGAAAACACATTTTTTTAAAAAAATAGAATGAAATTGTCTGTGACTTGTACTATCATTCACCATTTAACCATTTTAAATAACGTTGTGTTATAATTATCAAAATTTGAATCACTTGCATGAGTTCATTTACTAATAAAAATCAAATCAACAAACTGAAATAATAACTTGTATTAAATGACAATTACCAAAAACACAAAATGTGATAATAGAGTTTGGCTCAACAAATGATGCCTACATCTTCGAGTTCACTAAAGGAGTGGACCGTTTCCATTAAAGGCACTTCAAACACCTAGAAATAATAAACAACTTTCCTGCAAGCTGATATCTCAATGCAAAATTCACCTTCACCGTGATTGATTCAAGCTCGACACCTTTGAATTCTATGAGTCTTCATAAACACCTAAAAAGTCACTCCAAAATTCCTAAAAATCTCCTCTAAGGTTTGAAAAATACTCCTCTAATATGCAAATTGGCTAAACATAGTATTAAGACTGTGTATTATGGCCTGAGAATGGATAAAAATCCATTAACATAAGCTTACCAATGCTTTTACAAGGTTTCAACCTATTAAAAATAAAAACACAGTAAAAAATTGATTCCTTTCAAATAGAAATTTGTTCCTTAAATAACACTTTGACCCCCATAGCACATGCGGTCAAAGCTTATCTCTTTTACACAATAGGTGCACGGTTCAAACCATCAACCTTCTCTTTTGGCAGCTTTGGGCTCATCTTTATCCCACATTTATGGGTCGAGAGGATTTAAACAAGGATTATCAAAGCCTTTGACCACCCTTTCCTCTATGGGTTTATCCCACATGCAATAGATTGGGGATAGAATAGGGCTTTAAAAAGCCTTTGACTGCCCACTTATCACATGGCTTCGGCCACATAAGAATCCCTTTTTCTCAGGCTCAGGCTCAGTCTTTCCTTTGAGGGCTCGACACATGACCTGCCATAAGACCTTGTGTATTCTGCCTTAGACTTAAGCTCAGGCCTGTGGACTCACCAAAGAGCTCATCTCCCATGTGACTCGGTAAAAAGCTCTATCCTGCTCCCTCAAACTGATCTCCCTCAAGCTCACCACCTTACTCAGGCTTCATGGAAATGAATCATCAAGGTCTCCAAAGGACTTGCCATATGGCTTGATCAATGAACTTATCACATGAGCTTAGTCACTTAACACAGACAATTTCAAGTCCATTTTTCAATCATAATTCACAGACAATTTTAATCCATTTTTTTAAACAACTATGTTTTTTGCTAACTCCTATCATTTTTACAAGTTTAGTTGAAATTTTCAAGAATTTTAATGATTAATAAAGGGAGTTATTAAAATATCCAGATAAACTATTTACACTTCAATTTTAAGTGTAGAGTTTATAGATCAAGTTGGTATCAGAGCAGTTAGAATGTAGGGTTTGCTTCTAGTTGTGTGTTGACAGTTGCTTCTAGAATAGTTGGATTATTGGTTTGAAGATTGATTATTATTGCAGTGTGTAGTGTGGAATTAGATGTTTATAGGAAACCATGGGTAAGTTGTCACAGATTGAGGCCATCAAAGATGAAAATGAAATCTTGAGATGCCAAAAAATTGCACTTGAATTGCAAGTGGCAAAGTTAAAATCAGAGCTCAAATCTAAGGATGAGCTCTTGATTATATTGCAATGTGGTGAGTGTGAAAAGGTAAAGCCTTCTGCTTTAGATGTAGAGACTATGACTGAGTGCACTGTAAGTTTTTCACCACAGGAATCTTCATCTTCTTCTACCATTTCAAATTCAAATTCTAGTAATATTGTTTTTGGTGATTTCGAAAGATACACTAAGGGCATAGGATCTAAATTGTTGTTTAAAATGGGTTATAATGGAGGAAGACTTGGTAGAGATAGCCAAGGTATATCTAACCCAATTTAGGTTGAGCATAGACCTCTTCATGTAGGTTTGGGTTATACTAGTGTGCAGGTGGATGATGGAGAAGTTTCTTCCATGGCTAAAGGAAGATGAGCTTCCAATAGCAAAGGTTCTAGGCCACTAGCTCAAAAGTGTAAAGGTAAAAGAGGTATTGAGATTCCACCTCCTAATTCTTACACTAAATCTTCTAATCCAATTGATACTTTTAAGAAGTTTGGATATAATGTACAGAAGATAATGCAATCATTTCCATGCACTTTTTGTGGGATGAATAATCATAGTGCTAAGACCTGTTGGAAATGAAATGCTTTGTTTAAGCAGATTACATGTTTAAAAGACCATTCTCATGTTAAGTTGGGAATTGGCAAAAAGGGACCCTCACCTAAGAAGGATGTTTGCACTCATTGTAAAGTGAGTGGACATAGGATTGATAGATGTTTTAAGCTTCATTCATATTCACATTTAAGTAATGTTAAAACTAAGATGATTTACAAACCTCTCACTAAGGTTAATGAAGCTAATTCGATCCATAATGTAGTTGAAAATACAACCTAGGATAAGGTAAAACCTACAAGTGAAAATTCATTTAAAAGGTTAAGTCAACAATCTTTTCAATTACATATGGCAAAGCCCAAATTGATAAAGTATGCAATTGATAATGAGTCCACATAGACAATCAATTTCACTAGGAAGAAAGAATTGGTTAAGTGGATTATCACTACATTATTTTTGAAAAGCATGGTTAGAATGCACCTAAGGGAATGAACAAGATTTGATAGATGTAGATTAGAGTTGGTGGGAACACTTCAAGATAGGTTTACCATATGAAGTTTTTCAATTCTCACTTTTTGATAACTCTAAGTTTTTGATCTCCAGAATATACTATATGGGCAGTCTAATAATGGATAAGACATTAACTCATTTTAAATAGTTGGGGATATAGTAGAGTGATGTTGTGAGCTGTTTCCTTACAACATTTGATAGTTAGACTACTATTTTGAATGTATCTATTTTGGCAAAAAAGATGTTTAGATGCATTTTTTTAAGACCCTTTGGGCATGTTTAAGATGATAGGCAACATACACTTTTGGTTGTTTGCATTTGCTTAGCATATAAGTCCCATACTAGGGCATTGTATTGCAACATGTCCACAACATTTATTTTATGTTATCAGCATTATAAACTTGTCTTGTAATTACATTGGGAGTTGTTTCAGTTTTTGGCAATTTACCACTTTACAGAATGTAACATTTGGGCAGGCAATTTGATATGTTGTAATCACTTTGGCAGTTGCAGATTCACTTACTCATACCTTTGGATTAAGCATTTTTATAGTTTGATTATGAATCATTTTAATGTAATTGTTTATATCTCTTGCTATGATTGGGTTCTATTTTCATGAATGGAGTATACCAATTTGCAATTTTAGGGGATATTAGACTTTCAGAGACCAAAATCCCTCCATTAAGGAGGAGTGATCAGAAATTGGGTTCTGATAATGGTTCTAATTTAGAGTTTCAGTGGTGGCACACTATAAATCTCTTTGAGATCTTTCCAACACATTTTTTAGAATGTAAATTTGAATTTGAGAGCTCCTGTTATGGCCGTTTGAAGATGGTCGATAAATGTCACAAGATTGCTTGAAGTAATGCGACACATGGCACGTGTTTCAATGTTATTTCAACATTTGGCATGAGGACCTATCAAAGGTTGACACTTGGTAGATTAAAAAGTTTTAAAAAAGTGGTTTGATGTTTTACTTCAGTCTTTGACAACGTTCATAAAAAAAAAGGGCCCCATTATTGGCTCACTGGGGGCCCTCAGCAAGGGTTGGCACACTCATTTAGAGGGGTGACTTGGCATCCTTGATGATTATGCCACATCATAAACATGCCACATCACTAAAGTGACTCATCTTGCCATGTCACAAGTGACTGATCTTGCCATGTCACATTTTATGCCAAGTGGAATTAAGTGACTGAGTTCGTGTGATAAGTTCATTGATTAAGCCATATGGTGAGTCCTTTGGAGAGCTCGATGACTCATTGCCATGAAGCCTGAGTAAGGTGGTGAGCCTGAGGGAGATCAGTTCAAGGGAGTAGGATAGAGCTTTTTATCAAGTCACATGGGAGCTGAGCTCTTTAGCAAGTCCATAGGCCTGAGCTCGAGTCTAAGGCAGAATATAGGAGGTCTTATGGTGAGTCATGTGGCGAGCCCTCAAAGGAAAGACCGAGCTTGAGCCTGAGGAAAAGGGATTCTTATGTGGCTAAAGCCACATGATAAGTAGGCAGTTGAAGGCTTTTTAAAGCCTTATTCTATCCCCAATCTATTGCATGTGGGATAAGCCCATAGAGGAAATCGTGGTCAAAGGCTTTGATAAGCCTTGTTTAAATCCTCTCAACCCACAAATGTGGGATAAAGATGAGCCCAAAGCCACCAAAAGTGAAGGCCGATGGTTTGAACTGTGCACGTATTGTGCAAAAGAGATAAGCTTTGACCGCATGTGCTACAGGGGTTGAAGTATTATTTAAGGAACAAATTTCTATTTGAAAGGAATCAAATTTTTACTGTGTTTTTATTTTTAATAGGTTGAGACCTTGTAAAAGCATTGGTAAGCTTATGTTAATTGATTTTTATCCATATTTAGACCATAATACATAGTCTTAATACTCTGTTTAGCCAATTTGCATATTGGAGGAGTATTTTTCAAACCTTAAATGAGATTTTTAGGACTTTTGGAGTGACTTTGCAGGTGTTTATGAAGACTCACAAAATTTGAAGGTGCCAGGCTTGAATCAGTCATGGTGAAGGTGAATTTTGCATTGAGATATCATCTTGCAAGAAAGTTTTTTATTGTTTCCAGGTGTTTGAAGTGCCTTTAATGGAAACGGTCTAATCCTTTGGTGAACCCGGAGACGTAGGCATCATTTGTTGAGTTGAACTCTGTTATCATGTTTTGTGTTTTTAGTAATTGTCATTTGATGCATGTTATTGTTTCAGTTTGCTGATTTGATTCTAATTAGTAAATTAACTCATGCAAGTGATTCAAATTTTGAAAATTATAACACAATGTTATTAAAAATGGTTAAATGGTGAATGATAGTACAAGTTATAGACAATTTCAATCCATTTTTTTTGATAAACTGCTGTCAAAGATTGGAGTAAAAAATCAAACCACTTTTTCAAAACTTTTCAATCTACCAAGTGTCGACCTCCAATAGGTCCTCGTGCCAAATGTCAAAACAAAATTGAAACACGTGCCACATGTCACATTGCTTCAAGCAATCTTGCGACATTTATTGACCATATTCAAATAGCCATAATAGAAGCTCCCAATCTCAAATTTACATTCTAAAAAATGTGCCAGAAAGCTCTCAAAGAGCTATATAGTGTGTCACCACTGAAACTCTAAATTAGAACCATTATCAGAACCCAATTTATGATCACTTAACATAGTATATTAATTATATTATAAGTTGTTGATTAGTCTTTGCCAATGTAGGAGACTTAAGGAATCACTTTTCAAATATTTATTTTTTGTTTGGCCAATCAAAAAATTTAAAATACATGTCTTAATAACAATTGTAAAGTTTTTCTTAAAGTTTTCCACATTAATATTAGAATATTCTATGAGTCTTATTTAAGAATATTCTTCTAAATTCAATATGGTTATAAATTTTATTCATTTTAAAGTACTTCATAACATTTTTTTACTATTATTATAAACCATAATTTAAAACACAAATCTGAAATGACATGCCCACATAGAAAATTAGGGATTGTCCAATCGCCACTTGGTTTTATCAAAGACATAAATATTATAATTACAAAAAGATTATCTCAGAAATATTATATATATGTCAGCAATGACTTGGACATTAAGTTATTTAAAAAATACTTAAAGTATAAAAAACCATTGATGGCCCAAAATGGTAATAGAAAGAGAGCTAAGAAGAAGAAAAAATACATGGATGAAACAAAACAACAAATGGATGAGTAAGTGGGACATCAACATGCAAGAATACCCAAACACCAATGAGGAAATAAAAAAGTATGTGAGAGAGAAATCCAGAACAGCCATGTGGACAAAGTAGTTGGGATGGGAGAAAGCATACTACATCAATAAGTTTAACCCCACATGGGAGCATGGAAAAAAGACATACATAGGTTAAAAAATCAAATGGAAAGAAAATATGTTGATTTCACAATTGAAGACCAGTTCACATCATCTTAGATATGAAACCAATAGATGGATAGTACCCAAGGAAGAGTGGGAAAACAAGAACATATTTATTTTGTGACAAGGGAGTAGTGGAGTATGAATAGGACTTTATTACATAGTGTGAAACATATAGGAACATCTATGTCAAATATAAATATAGCTTGAGTGTTGACAACTTAACTGACTTGTTTAAAGAGAAAAGGTTAAATAATACAACAAGTTTCTTAATCAAGATCCATAGTAGAAGAGTTAACATCAAGAAGAGATTAGAAATTATACAATGATAGTGGGGAAACATTTATGTCAATAAGCAATGATTTAATGCATCTTTCAGTCCCATAGACTCCTCAATCTTTTGGATGTTATTAAAAGCTATCATTCATTCATATTAAGCCAACCACTATAGGGTTGGGTCATTGCAATTTTTTTGTAGTCAATGACGTGGCTTATCCACTACTTATGGGTACGAGACATAATATTTAATATTTTTTTGGTGTGCTTGATTAGTTAGCCTACCAAAAAAACCTCATGTGTTGATTCCCTAAGTCTAAAGTTTACATTTATATGTAATTAACTGACTTACTACAATCATTTGATTTACCAAGGTTAGGTTGAATGTCTAGTAGATGTCCTTTTTATTGGATTTTGTCTCTTAATCCATAAATATGCAGGCCATTGAGGTTAATAAGGATAAAATTGTGATTTTTTTAGTGATAGGGCAAGCCTTGGATTGGATTTATATTTAAAGACCATACTTATACTAAGCTAATTCAAAACTAGCTGACAAGTGAAACCATTCGAATTTAGGGGTATCATTTTCCATTCTTGCAAGTGGTGTCATGGTCATCGACTAACTTTATTAAGATATACATTGCCCAATATTTGAAAAGATATGCATTGAAAAGTCCAAATTAGGATAAGAAGTGAACAAAAAACTTGGAGTATTTTGATGGATGATACCATTGTAGTTAAGGTTTGGATACAGTGATTTACAGATGAGCAATGACAACCCACTGCTACATAAAGCAATCAAGCATAATTTTAGGTCAAGTGCAGGTATGGTAGGTCTATTTTCAACTAATGACATGAGGAAACAAAGGTCTAGGTTTATTATAGAGACATTTTTCACCCTACAACCTCTCTAGCTCTAACCTCACCTATAACCTTCCCCAGTCCATACATTGCGGAGAAATAAGATGCTATCCCAATAATGGGGATTGCTCTTCTATAGGTAACTGGATTAATTTATTATTTTGAAGATTTTATAGTTAGTTGTACTGCTCAATGGTTTTTGGTCTTGGTCAAAAGATTTTCATCAATGGGTTGATGCTACTTAGATCAAAAATTGTGTGATGTATTTATGTTTTAAAGGGTTTTTCATAGTCTAGTTTATGGAGATTAAGGACTGTTAGATTGTTCTTATAGAGGGACCTTGGTTTTGGGGAAGGTTTGGGATTTTTATTACCATGTGGTTTTTTTATTTTGATTCCTTAACAATGGTGGTATCCAAAATGTTAGTTTGGGTTTGGCTCCCAAAACTCCCTCTACCCTTTTGACACCCCTTATTATGTGAAGTTAATGGTAATATGCTTGAAATATTTATCAAGATGGATTTAGAGTGGTCAATGCAAGTAATGTTTACATATGCACAAATTTGTGTTGAGGTTGATGGTTAACCTTATCAAATGTCTTTCAGATTGAATCCAATTGAAACATGATAATTACCATTAGCTCTAGATGTTGGATTATGAAAAAACTATTTTTAGATGTCATATTTACCACAAACCTAGGCATATCCAGAGGGTTGGTCCATATACAGGTAAGCCCAAATATAAAACGGACCAGTCTCATCCTAAATGTTAGCAATTATATGAGCACACTTTTCCAACTAAGGTCACAAAATAATCTAAAGATGGTACAGGGAAGAAAGAAGGTTCAAAGTTTTCTTACCAAATGACATTTTTATACAATGCTATAGGATTTGGTATCAAAATATCACATGAATCTAAAACTTTAGAATCTGACAAGGATCAACCCCTGTTGGATCCTCAACATAATCATGAACTTTTGATGGTTATAACAAGTCTGATAGATCTTAGTCATCTATAATGTTGGACTGAGGTTCAAAATAAAAAGGAAAAAAAGGTTGTATTATATATACATGCTTTGGTCATTCTTGATTTTTATCTATTAATTTTTCTCTTGCTAGCCTTTTGCTCTATTTCATCGAGTATGACTTGTATTTAGGGTGTGACTTGTCCACCCATATTTTTTGTATAATTAACATTATAATATAATTTTTTTATATCAATAAAAATACACTTTTCAATTTAAAAAAATACATTTAATCTCTAATTTCATACAATGTTCCCCTTATCTAATGCACCAAAGTCAAACACTATCAATAAATAGGTCATAAAGTCAGAGAGGTAACTCTTCTTTTAAATTGATAAAATGAGTCTATAACTTTAATTAGTTTTGTGAGAATTATCTATAAGGTATGGTCATTAACAAAATAGTAAAATGCTTATTACTTCATGTCTTTTAGTCTTTATATAGATATCACTTTTTAAATATTTAGTTTTTGTTTGACCAATCAAATTTTTTAAAATGCATATCTAAATAATAGTTGTAGAATTTTGTTTAAAGTTTTTTATATTACTATTGGAATATTTTATAGGTTTTATTTTAAAATATTATTATAAATTCAATATAACTATACATACTTTTCATTGGAAAGTACATAATATTTTTAAAATATTATTATAATTTATAATTTAAAAAAAAAATTGAAATAACATATATGCATATAATTAACATAACATTTATTTACAATTAATATATCTATGTTGTAGACATATTGGATTCGTACCTTAATGTTCATGTGGTAGATTTCATCATGGTAGAATTGACACCTATCCTGTGCACATGAGGATGAATCTAAGAGGTGAGCATAGTTGATGAAGGATAGGGGAGCATGCATTTTACCCCTCCCTACGCACATGGATTTCAAGTCTAAAAAATAGCGTATCCACTTATCCCTACCATGTGGCTTTAAATAACTCACTATCAATCAAAAGAAAGTTCACAATCTTTTAAAAACTGTCAATTCCTACTAGGACTCGACTGGCCCTAGGAAACAGTATTAGCCATTGTGAGGCACAATATGAGCATGCTTACCTATGCCCTTGAACATGCTCAGGGATGGTTTTTACCTAAACCATTATCAATGCATGCATTATAGTCCATCCACATGCATAAACAAACTTCAATGATGTATTAGCATTTTTGGGGGTTCATTTTAGAAGTTTTTTAAAAATAAATACATATTTTATATGGCTATAAAATTAATTAAATATTTTTTCCATGGTGGATCCATGTCAACTACACTTACTTTGTATCTTATTACAAGTCCTTATATATTTTTTGTATTGAAATAAATGCCAAAATACATAAAGAGTTTAGTGTTTAGAAGAACACTTGAAAGAAAGAATTTGCTGGCAACATTTGAAAACCATCAAAAAGTAATAACAATATATAAAATATTATTGGCAACAATCATATGCCATCTAAAATAGTCATAAACATGGTACAAGATATACATTATAGCATCATAAAGTCTACTCTAGACAGGAATAACCACAACAAAGGCACATCAAGTATCGTGCAAAATAGACTTTAATTCTTGGGTGATACAAATCCTCTTATTACTCAGCAATTGTTTCACTTGGTGTTTGATTTTTTGAATTTGGAGATCCACTACTATATTCTTCTTTGATTCCCCTGACATTAAGATAAGAAAGAAACAAGATAAAAAATCACAACAAAGTAAATTCTTAGAATTAAAAAAATCTTGGTGATCATTATGATCAGAAACTACTTTGCATATGTTCCTTTAGAGGTGCATCAAAAAAACATGTCTAACACCATCAACTATAACATTATCATGTAATCCAACCCATAGTAATGCCTCTTTCTAACTAAGATTATGTCTAAAAATAGCAGGTAAGTCACAAAACACTTAATTCCATTATTTTTTCACAAATGGGCATCCCTAAGAAATATGTCTCATACTTTCATGTCGATGACAAAAGGGATAGTTCACAGGTTGGATCATAATACATTTTAACCTGTCCCCAATGGGTAGATTGCAATGTAGTATCCTCCAAGGCATTAACTAAGCATCAAAATCAACTTTTGATTTCCAAATTTGAATAGTGATTTTTATCCAATACCTTTCATTGAACCTATAATTCTATTTTCTATTCAATTGAGGATTTAAGGACAAGTCAAGAAGCAATTGGATATATATCTTCTTTATAGGAAAAAAATAAAGGATAAGAAGCCAACCATAGTTAGTCTTTTAAAAAATTACATTAGACAGGGGTAAATAACTTCATAGATAATTTCAGAGGCACCAAGGATTGTAAAAAAATAAAAAATGGTTTATATTTATTCCTCAGGAAAAATCAAGTTTTAATAGTCTACCATGGTAACCAACTCAATGTAGAAAAATCTCAAAGATATCCAACATAACAAACTCCCTTTTTAAATAGAAAATAAGACTGTTTAGGATAGCTTAAGAGAAGGGGTTATCTTTGATAATGAATATATTTGATCCACCAAATAGAAGAGGTGGAAATTTTGAACCCATGTTGCAAAAGAGGCATCTCTCCATTTTAATAAGTGACAAGTATTTTTCCAAGCCTTCTAAATATATTGTAAGGGTGTTGAAGCTTTCACGGAGAAAAATTAACCATGGATAATTTTGTCTAGCCATCCCAATAACTGCCATTTGCCTTTCACTAGCTAGGCTAATTCTATTTCATGTAAGAATTTTCCATGGTTATTCACCTCTGATAGCTCTAATAATCCATTTGGCTACTAAACAAAACCCTTGTGTTTTTGGAGCTATAAGCCCCAAACCACCTTTACATTTAGGCTGAATATAGTGGGCCCATAATGTAGATATAAAACCAACATTACCATCCCATTTAGCCCATAGAAATCATCAAATAATATTAATTAAATCCTCATAACATTTTTTGGAAGGCATCCAACAAGATGAGTAATAAACATGTGTGGAAATTAAAAAAATTGTTAGCTACTTGGATCTTTCCTACCAAAGAGAGGAATTTATTCTCCAACTAAAAAGTTTATTCTTAACTCTGTTGAGGTACCAATTCCACATATCAAAGAGAAAAAATCCAAGACCAAAATGGATCCCAAGATACCTCATAATCTCACCATGTTTAATTCATTTCCATTTATAAGGTATCCATTGAGGAACATACCTTGTTTGGATCATAAAAAAATTTATTTTATCATGAACAAACTTAGATCCTAAAACTGCACAATACAGTTCTAAAATAGCCATCGTATTAGAGATGTCTTTTTCATAATTTTTTAGGAATAACAAGTTGTCATTAGCATAATGTGATTTGATTACAATAACATTACGAGGAATAGAAATTCTTGAAATGAGATTTATTTGATTGGCATTTTGAAGAAAATAACCCAAGGTATCAGCTATAAGGACATAAAGGAATGGATCTAAGGGGCATCCTTATTTGATGGATCTTTGTAAAAGCAATGGGTTTGCCATCATATTATTAATAATAATCTGAGCATTAGCATCATAAAATATTATTTGAACATGAGCTCAAATTTTTAGTCTAAAACCCAACCATTATAACATTTTAAGGATGAAACTTTAGCATATTCTATCTATGCTTTATCAAAATCAAGTTTGATAAAAATAGCATTTTGTCCCATTTTTTAGCCCATTCACATGTTTCTCATGCAATAATAAGATTATCAAGGATATATCTTCCTACAAGAAACCTTGTTTGTTCAGTTCTTACAATTCCTTACACCACTAGTTCAATCTTCATAGACAAAGCTTTTGCAATGATTTTATAAGAGCTATTAAGTAATGTGATGGGGTGCAAACCAGATATAGTATCTTCCTTTTTCCCTTTAGGAAGGAGTTTGATTATGCCACCATTAACGTTTGGTCCTAATGATCCTTTCTTAAAATCCTTTAGGTAAAGGTAGTAAAAATCTTCCTTAATAAGATGCCATATACCCTGGTAGAATTCCATTGGAATCCCATCATTACCTAGACTTTTGTAAGGGGCCATATAGAAAAGTGATTTTTCCAATTCTTCTAAATAAAGAATTCTATCTAAAAAATGACTATATAGAGAGTCTATTTTGTTAGGAATATGCTTCCTAGCATCATCTTCAAGGGCTTGTTGAATATCCTATCATTGGTCATCTTTTAAAATCTCCTCATAAAACCTTTTAAATAAGTTACATATATCAGAAGGATTAGATTGAGTCACATCAAATTCATCCCTTATAGCACCAATTTTTTCTTTTATATTTTTGTAATTAAGGTAGTTGAAAAACTACTTAGTACCCTTGTTACATTCTTTGATCCAGTTCAATCTGGATCTGATTTTAGCCCCTTGACCTTTATAATTATCAATTTTATGCAAATGTGATTTTATTACAACAATGGAAGTTTAAAGTCTAGTATTGTTAGGATCAACAATAATAAGTTTTATATCATGAACGAGTTTCCCTTGGAAAGATTTTCCTATTGTTTTTATTGCCAAGCCATTATTTTACCAAATGAACAAAGAAAAGTAGTACATTAAGAAATGGCTACACACCACCAATCGATCCAAGATTCCTCTTCCTCCAATTTGGGTATAGATTTATAGGTTCCCTCAAGGGCATCAATACAAACAAGATTATTTAAGTGGGAAATATTGAGTTTAAAGGGGATGGAACTGTCAGAATATAACTTTTGAGACATGAAAATGTTGTAAAAAATGGGGTAGTGATCCGAAAGGGTGGTAAAATAGTCCACCTAAACATAGAAACCCATCAAGTCATAGACCAATGATAAAATAGGATATAAATAAAATCTATCTATACTACTCAATTTCCTATCACCTCCCATCTTACAGTTAGACCAAGTGAACCAATTTGTGGAGTGGGTGGTGAATTTATCATGAATGGGGTCAACAACACCCAAGTAATTTTGACATAACAACCAACTATAAAATTCTTCTTTGTCGAGATTATGTTGTTTAAGCTAGATACGGTCTTGATGATGTTTCACCATGTTAAAATTTCCCCCTTGGATCCAATTCATAGTAGGTAAATTATTGGACAACCAATCCCAAAGCTCAGTTCATTTTTTAGTGAAATTTGAGGCATAAATAGAGTAGAATCCAATGAGATGTCCATTGATAATGATAAGGACCCAAATACAACTATGTGAAGGGTTTTCATCCTTATAAATGACATGCTTAGAGATCTATGTCAAAATCCCAATAACATCTCTACGTCTTCCATTTATATGAGATGGATGTAGAAAAAAGCATCTTTCCAAACATTACGTAAAGATGCCTCAAGTCTAGTGTTATTGATCTTGACTTCTTGGAGGAATAACACATCAGGCATCCATTTCATAACCATCTCTTTAATTTAAACCTATGATGAGGGAGTGAAATCCCTCTTATATTATGAGAGAATAAGTTATCATTCATGATGAAGATTAATAGAATAATCATCTTGAGTCAACATGCTTAAGTTGTTAGCAAGAGTAACATCACGATCCATGGGTTATCAATCATTAGGGGTATAATAAGGTGATCTAGATCTATGATGGGGTCAAAGGGGAGGGGAAGAGGAATCATGAGTAAGAGGTTGAGGAGATGACTGATGTAGAGTGGGGATGGATTCACAAATAAAGGGTTTAGGAGATGAAGGAGGGGGTGAAGGTGAATTATCTTAGGATGAAGAACAAGAGGTAAGAATAAAAGAAGAGAGATATGGCTCTTTCCTCTTCCAAACAATTTTCCACCCATCTAACATAACTGCATCTTTAAAAGAAGGGTTAGAATCAATAGGGGCAACAAAAGGAATGCATGGGTTGAGAGCAGGAGAAGGAGATGAGTGAGGAGTAGGTTGAGAGATTAAAGGAGGAGATTCTTGGTTGGGGGAGATAACATGGCCACTAGATGAAGAGGAATTCAAGGCTGGTTGAGTGAATTTATTTTTCTTGATAGGACACTTATGAATCATATGGCCTTGTTTTTGATAATAAAATCATGTATTTGGCTTATTCAAATAGACTAAAAGTTGATCCAATTTAAAACCTGGGTTAATAAGTTTAATGTTCTCAGGCAATGGTCTATTCAAGTCTATTTCCATATAGACCCTTGGATGAACACTTAAACTTGAAAACTTTATCAAATTTATGCTTGCACTAGATTACTCTACCCAACTAGGCTACAATGTCCCTTAAAAAAGGTCTAAAACCCAAAATAAGGTAAGGTAGCTTGACCCACATAGGATAATGTGAGTGAGATGGACCTTTAGGATGGAAATTAAATCTCCAATCCTGGAGGTAATAGACTTGCCCACAAATAACCTAGGCGCCATATTGTAACACAACTTGAGCATGATCTATTGATTTGAACATACAAGAGACATATCCTTTTCCTAGGCCTCTTAATGCTTCAATTTCCCATCCCTAATTTTCCCAATTCATACAGGCCCATTTATAAAAATCTACTTCACTAGGAATACCTCTTAAAAAAAAATAACAATTCTATTTTGGCATTCAAAAATAGTATCAATAACATCATTAGGAAGTTTTATTTCTAGGATTTTACCTAAATCAGAGTGCAAAAGCTCTTTTGGCATCAATTCATCTTATTGTATCTTATCCATAACTATAGCTTGAGGGTTTCTTTTGGTAGCTATACCATTTTCCTCAATCTTAGACTGATTAATCATTGTGGGAGCCGTTATATCTAGGTTAGAAGTGTTTCCAACCTACTTGGCTATTGTTTTGAGGTGCATTGGATTAATCTCTGTGGTGAAATCCATCAGTTGTAGATGCTAGGGTTTCACATTTACTATAACCTTCGTCATTCATTCACTCATCATTCTTTTTTTTTCAAAACTGAGTAGGTTAACACTTCCCAAAAAATTAGCACTTATCCTCCTCTCAAATTATTTTCACGATTTTTTTAAAATGAAAAAAATTACTTTTTTAGGATATACACGTGACACAAAGAAAAGATTCCATTCCCATGATTTATTTTTGTCTTATTAATATTCCATGCATGTTACGTTTATTATTTTTAAATGTTTTATGCTAGAAGACATAATGTTGATTTTTAATGGTTATTTTTATTATACTATTTATTTATTTAGTATAAAGGGCGAAGAAACATAAAAATCCCAATTAACCTTTTGTTGGTATTCAATGGTAATGGGACTTCTTACTGCACTTCTAAAAACTATTTCTAAAAATGACATAATCTTATTAATGGGCACCGAATCTATCAAACTAAATACACTATAATATTACAATAGTTTTTAATGAATCATGATTCTTAAATATGAAATGTGTTATAACGATTAATTCTTTCAGCAATCTTTGATATCTAGAAATAGTGAAAATGTATGAAGGAAACCTACTTGCACTTCTTAGGGCATGAGCTTAAGGATGACATGTTCCTAATGCATGGGATCAACTATAATTTTTTGAGGTGACCAATTTTGAATAGATATGGTCGATCTTTAAGTTTTGTACATAACCCACTTGAACTAAGAGCATCAAACTTCCAATCATAATGAAAGGTTATTTAATTTTATTCATCAATTAAAAAAAATATAATTCAATATACAATGTCTATGTCACTATCTTGCGTAATCATTTTGTAATGCAATATAGTGTCAAAATAAAAAGGCGTTATCTTACATAGACACAATATTAGGATCCAACTTAAAACAAAACATAAGTAGAGTTACAAGTTGACATGGTAAGATTATATTGTAAACCTATCAAAGTCATTCAATCAAAGTGAAATTGAAGGAAAATACTTTTTCTTAGAGTGGATATCCATATTTTCAAATGTAAAAATCTTCCTTTAGTCAGCTAGTACTATGAAATGTTAGTTAGTATTTTATAGATAATTTTAAATATTACTTGTTCAATTTTTCCTTGGATGGCATGGAATAAATACTATATGTTTGAATTCTACCATTAAATTTGTATTTTCAAGTTCAAATTAATCTATATTTGTCAACAAATAATGTTGTCTTTCATTTTTTTACAATCACTATTAACAAATACCTTTCATCTATCTGCACACTCATGCTAATACATTGAACTCAATGAAACAAACATTAAATTCAACATAATATTCAATATAGAGGCAGGGGCTAGCTGTTACACAACCCTTGTTATAATAGTATTTTTTAATTAATATTTTTTTAATACTATCAATCATACATAATAGATCATATATATTATTACTATTAATATTAATATAATATGTTAATAGTAATCTATAATACTATATAGATTAGTATATTTTTTAATAGATAATATAAATATATACAATTACATAACATTATATATATATATATATATATATATATATATAATCATTGAGGAAGACTTTCTATTTTTTGTCAAATTGCTTTTAAAGCCATCTAATTTTGTTTTATATAGTTTAAGTAGACATATGTAGCCTGCCACTAAATGTCACACTTATCCCATATAATTTATACTTATACATGCAACTACGTTAAGTTGTAAATTGGCAGGTCAATGTAACATAGTGTAGAATGATACATCGGTTATATCAAAGCAAGATGGTGGCATCTTTGATTGGCTATTTTCTATTGTCAAAGGTGGATAAGGACATCATGAGAGAAATAGGATTGTGATAGGGCTCCACATCTCATGTGAAACTCGAATCAATGATGCAATTTTGCTAATGCTAGGACAAGACATTGAGGTCCTAGAGTCTATCTTGTAGATTTCATTCATCCATGATGCTAATATACATACACCTATAATAATTACATCATGCTTAAGAACATATAAAAACCCCATACTTAAATCCTTGAAAGAATGGGCAAGGCCATACAAAACATGGAAACTGTGAAAGATTTCAAGGTGAGATAAAAGGTGATGGTGAGGGGTAATGACAAGGTATTTTTTATGATATTGTACACCAAGGGGTCCATATCGAAACCTAGATCCAAATTCATGGCAAATTTTATATTTATATGACCGTCATACATTGTAAATGGATCTATAGTTTGTAAGGTGGTGGCATCTTTGTATGACCATTTTTTATTGTCAAGGGTAGATGAGGATGTCACATTGAGTTGATTTGATTATGACAAGGCTCCACATTTTATGGGTGGGTCAAATCAACATATAATATCATTGACTTAGGGACAAGACATTGAGGAATTAAAGCTTATGTTGTAGCTTCCATTTGCCTATGCTACAAATTGCATTGATATATGTGACATGTTACTGAACTTAGAACATGTATCTTTTGAGGGTTCATTGAGAATGTCACTTGAAATACCCTATCATTTCCATTCACAGTCATCACATAGTTCACCTTAGAATCTTTCACCACTTCCATATTTTGTATAACCTTTCCCTTCCTCGCCACTTCACCATTGCTCAAGCTCACTATAAAATGAAATGTGTCCTCCCTACACAACACATTGCCATCCAATTTGAAGGAACACACAACATCATTTGGCAATGTCATGTCTACCAAAAATATTAGATCATTGTTAGATACTACATGATGCCCAAAAGGTGAGGCAGGTTCAATGGTTAGGGTTTTTAAGTGAGATATAACTATCTATTTACATTCTTTCCCTTTACAAAATCTTGTTTTACAAAAAGCAAAATGTACAATGTCTATTCTGGTGCAACTTGCAGCTTTGGGGCAATTGCTATTATAAATTTGTTATAATCAATCAACTAAGATTTTTTCAAAATAACATTTTTTTTAGATTATTAAAACTTAATATAAAATAACATCCATTAACTAATTTATTCCTACAATCTTAAATCATTTATAAATTCATAATGACCTTAAATACTTAATGATTTACATTACAACCTATCAAAAACATCCTAAACAATCCATCCATTCAGGGGACCCACCCATGCACTAAAACAAGTAATGAATAGAAAAGGCCATTTTTAAATGTGATACTCTTTTTTATTTAAAAAAATGGGGCATAGTCCAATATTATTCTTACACTTGATACTATTTTTGATTAAGTGGACTCATGTTATTCACGCATCATATATGCCCCTATATATTCTCTCCTTTTTTATTTTAATCAAACCTTCTAAATATATGTCAAAATATCTTCTCAAATTTGGCACCCTCAATTTACACAAAAATAATTTATTAGCAATTGCTCCAAAGGTGTAAGTTACGCTAGAATGGATATAATTATTTGTTTTGGTAAAGCAGGGTTTTGAAAAGTGAAACTATAAATCCATAGTCGTACCTCACTTAAAACTCGTGGCCATTGACCCCATATCACATTTTGTGCAAGAAGAATTAAGCAACAATAGTTTGATATTTCTAGTAGACGTAATGGTGGAAACTTAGGTTGTGTGTTCCTTCATACAATAATGAGTTGTGTGGGGAGGAGATGTTTCATTTGACAATGAGCTTGAGCAATGGTAAAGTGGTGGGAAAGGTGTAGACACCAAAATTGTGTCGACCCCCCCTTGGTCCCCTTCTAACCACTTACACACTTTATTAATTTAAAATAAATTACTTATTTTAAATTAATGACATCACCCTAGACACCTCACCTTGGACACCTCACCCTTAGACCATTTCTCACCCTATGTGTCATCCATGACCTATTCTTACTCCCTCCTAACCTCCTAACTAACTCTCATGCCTAATAAACTCATCTTTTGACCGTTCCCCAATAGCAAATACACCTGGCGAATGGAGAAGTAGGAAAAGGGCTAAAAATAGCCCTTTTACCCATTCTTCCTTCACTGATGTCAGTCAAATGTCGGTCGATGCCAGTGGGATAGCCGACATCAGTTACATAAACTGACTTCAAACATTGAGTTAGCCTCTCATACTCTTAGACTCTCTTGGACCTCTCAGACTCTCTCTCTCTCTCCTAGATGCATACACTCTGAGACCAAGCATCAGACTTCAACTAATGCTCTCCAGGCTACAAAAACTCTACAAAAATAACTCCAGACATTGGATTGAAAACATTGCATGAGGTCTTCGATATTAGCCACAACAGGAACAAGTGTTCGACACCTCTGGTTCTCCACCAAGCAGAGCTAAGTATTCTTCTATCTCATTTCAGTATTTTAGAAGGCATTGGTAATTAGTTTCCATTGAATATTCCTGAATACTGTTGAGAGACAACTTGACTTCTCCCGTAAAGAGGCTAAAAAGCCTTCCTCTCATTCTTATTCTCTTTCCACCCCTGTCCTCTATCTTTGTCCTTCCTCAATCCCTATTCACTTCCCTGCAACCCTGCATAAACCTTTAAACTACCAGACTCCCTCCAGACCCCTCTATCAACCACAGACATAACCCCAAAACCTGTCCAAGGCCCATTGCCCCTACCGAATCGGCAACATAATCGATGTTAGCATCATTGACCAACTGACATCGGCAAGACTACCAATGCTGGTGACTGTGACAGACTGATTGTAGAGAATAGGTACGCATTATCTTTATTTCTCTTTCTTAGTCTTTCACCATTTCTTTTTATGCAACACTCTTTTTCATTAATAGTGGACTACCATCCCTCAAGGAAGTCTTTGCACTTCTGGGACCGAGCATATCGCTTGGCAGTCCACCATATCTTTATCTAAAATTTTCTTTGTTTGAGTCTTACTCTCTCTACAGGTGTCTTCCTCCAGATCCAAAGAGGAGCTCCTACAACGCTTGGATACAGTGCACAACTTAATTCGGGTAACATTTAAACCCCTGACCTTAACCTTTAGTTTCTTCTTTCTTCTAAATGTAATTAGCAAAAATGAGTAGAAAATTTTTGGCGCATACGGTGGGACCCCTGGTGTTTTCCTTGGGTTCAACATTCATAAAAAGCAAACTTTCATATAGTTGCATTAGGGAAATATTCTCTTCTTGCATCCTTCTTCTATCTCTTTATTTCAAAAAGAAACCATAAGCAGAAGTTAAAAAGAATGCTTCTTTTTCTTCTTGTCACTTTTTACCTGCATCATAGAGTAGTGAAAATTCATACTCTTCACCTCTTCTCAATTGTTTGCATCTGAACAAAACATTTCAATTTGGGTTAAAAATAATTACATTTCATTCCTGCTTGAATGCATATTTAGCTCACCTAGTAATTAACAGCATTATGAATAAATCATAGTGCACATATGTTACACAGCTAGACCACATTCACAAATTAAACACTTAAACATACCTGAGACAAGGCCCGACTAAGATTTCATCACCTAGCAGATACCTTACCCCACCTGGCGATCCTACTTGGATTTCACCACCAAGAGGAGGACCCACTCTATTCTCTAGCAGAGTATAAACTATAGGCAAAGTATATATTGGCTAAGTGGCCCATCTCGGCTCTGGGTTCGTGAAGTGAAGGGAGCAAGCCCCAACACCAGGCCACGTACTGAACCTAACACAGACTTTTTGAGCACCAAAACATAACCTGAAACCAACCATAGACTTCCTCTTTAGGACCTGTTCTAAAAGCCCAATTCCCAAAGATATTCTTCTAAGGCATAAGCCACCACGACTCTAAAATTTATTCTTAGGAATTTAACGTTTAGAGGTTGCTTGCCATCATCAATTCTGTTGTTTTTATCTGACTTTTTGAGCTGGTAAGGACGCATTATTCTGAGGTCTAAAACAACTCAGAGTTTCTTTTCCTTCCAAAAAATTTTAGTTTTCTGAGTTTTTGGAAATACACAGAAACCGACATCAATTTTTCCACCGACGTCGGTAACTCATCTTCACTGATATCAGTTATCTGACCGACTTCGGCAACATACTTAACTGACATCAATTTTTCCACCGACATTGGTCACTGTCACCAAATTTTCTTCTCAAACAGCAAGTTGAAAACCTAACTTTTTTGCTGTTAAACATAACTTCTAGTTTTCTAAAATTGAATCATACAGTTTCTGGAACCTAAACCCTTTTCGCCTTGAAAGGTTTTGACACGCAGTCAAGCCAAAACTCTTGTTGACCATGTGAGTCAATAACCACTTCCACCTTCGCCTTTCATACCAAGTCCCCTAATGGAGCATACTCCTATCCAGCCTACCCCCACTGATCAATCTCCTATTATTCTTGAAGGAGATCAAGAATTTGAGAGATTCCTTGACCACAATGTCAAGGCTCTCCAACACTATCTCGCAAGAAGCCAAACGTGAGACCCTTCAAGTAACCTAATTTATGGGATGCCAACTTCTCTTGTTGAAGCGGAAATGATATCAACATCCACTACCCAACCTATGGTCACTCAGACTATTGCCTCAACCAATAACCCGACCATGGCCAATGTTCAAGATTTGGCCTCTCCTTCTATTTTTGGACCTACCTCCATTGGGGTTTCTGTACCCCCTCAACCACAAATAATTCAACCAAGTTTGACACCTTTTGAGAACTTGATTGTCTCTATCCCACCCACTCTTACACCCATAAACATGAGAGTGACCACCTATCCTTTTACTAGTATCGCCGCCATCTAACCACCCTTGGTGGCATCTAATCAATTTGTGCCCCCCAACTTCATGACACAAGCCCCCTTGGCCTCAATATCAGTCCCTATGATGAACTACCAATATGTTTCACCTATACAAACGCAACCAAGTACGTCATACACCCTCCCAACACCTTCTAGGTACCTTACAACCTAGGAGGTGCCCCTTTTGCCAATCCATCTATCGATCTAATTAAGATGCTGATGGATAAGATGTCCAACCTTGAGACGTTCATTTCTAGTTCAAGCAATGTTCTTTCATATGAACAAATATGCAACGAACCCATTCACGCTTCGGTGCCCATTCAACCATATCCTAGCCAATGGGAACTCCCAAAATTTACTCGCTTTCAGAGTAAAGAGGACCCACAACAACATCTACGAGCATTTAGACACGCTTGCTATCTCATAGCACATGATGATGCGGTATTACTTCACACATTTCCCATGTCACTTTCTGGTGCCGCTCTTGATTGGTATAGTTCTATTACCAGTCATTCTCTCTTTTCCTTCACTCAACTCGCTCAACTATTCCTCAACCACTTTTCAATCAACATCATTAAAAAGGTCTCCATTACAGACCTATATTCTATTAGACAATTTGATGATGAATCAATAGCTGATTTCATTACCTGTTGGAGCGGTTTGATCAACCAACTCTCCTTTTCATTACCTCAACCTGAGCTCACTGAGCTCTTTTCAAGAGCATGTGCCAAGCACATCTCATCCACTTTGTGGGTTCAAACTTTCCACACATTTGATGAAGCTTTCACCATGGCCCGAAAGCTTGGACTCCGCACGATCGAAGAAGATAAGGTCACATTGCATAGTAAAAATACCAATGCAAAATCCAATGACCCTTCATCTTCCAAATCTTCTTCTTCCCACTCCAAGTCTAAGGGATCGACAAATACTATGGTTGTTAGATCATCATCTTCAACAACTAACCAATCTAAGCCCTCCACATCAGCATACATTACAAGACAATTTCAACAATGGTATATACAGCGTCAATACACTCCAATAGGAGAATCATACACTTCCGTGTTGGATAAATTAGTCAAGCAGGGAGTCCTCAACCTCCCTCAAATCTGACTACCCCAATTTGACCCCTCAAAAGCCATCCCTACATGGTATAGGGAAAATGACTTTTGTAACTATCATCGTGTCAAGGGTCATGACATAGACAATTGCAAAACCTTCAAAAATGTTATTCAGGACATGTTAGACAAGGGGGATCTTATTTTGGATAACTCAAATGCACCGACTAACTAAAACATAGACATCTTTAGGCAACCATTCCCTAACCATCCCCCAAGTCAAAGCAACATTCAGACTATAGCTGATGACCCATAAGAGCGCAATATACGCACAGTCGACACGGTCTTTCCTATCATTCCTAACCAAGCTCTCCCATAGTCTGAAGAGGTTAGTCAACCTATTTGTCCACCATAGGTAGAAGAGCCTTCTTCTCCTATTTGTCCACCATAGGTAGAAGAGCCTTCTTCTCCTATTTGTCCATCACAGGTAGAAGAGCCTTCTTCTCCTATTTGTCCTCCACAAATGGAGGATAGTCCTCCATCCACCCCCCTTTCACACATGAGAGAGTCTACCTTGACCTCTCCCATATTGGAGGATGCTTTGATGCCACCGATGCTGGTAGCCTCACCCTCATCCTTCTTATCATCAATGGGGGATCATACTTTCCCTGCTCCTAGACCACATGTAGACGCCATGATGATCCCTACACTTTATCCTCTCAAAGAGCCACATTCTCTAATCCCTTCTCCACTGAGAGAAGAACTTGCCACCTCACTCACTTTAGCTGAGGAAGATTTAGTGACGGTTCTCCCTCACCTTTGGCCCGTGATTGCTGTGTCTAACATGCTTTTGCTCTCACAATCACCCAAATCCTCTAAACGATTGACTATAAAGCCTCACACAACCTCATCCAAACCCTCATAGGTGTCTACTATGACAAAATAGATTAAATCTCTCGGTGTTCACCCTTTATGACACCTCACTCACCCACAAGTGAAGGTAGACTTGAACATCACCTCGCATAGTAATGGTCCTCAAACTATACTAAAGAAGGATGCTAAACCACGTCGGTCTACTCCTCCCCCAACCAAAAAGGTGGTATGAAAAACTCCTCCACCTTCACCATTACCATCTATTCTAGGTCCACACCCTTCTACCTTGATAGGAGTGCTCCCTACTCCAACACCTCATAGAGGCAAATTACCTCCATTACTCCCTCAACCCATCAAAAACATACTTCCTCCAAAACATCCAACACCTCTCATTAAGAAAGTGCCATCCACACATGTGGCCACACCACCACCTAAAAAGGTGATATGACAAACTCCTCCTACAACTCCTAAATAGAAGTTGTCCCCTTAGTGGGTTCCTATGCTTCATTTTTATGCTGACTATTGCAGTCTTCTAGCATCACTCTCCCACCCATTAAACCATTTCAGCCTCTCAAATCAAAACCATCTTGGTTTGATGATACTAAAATCTATGCATATCATCGCACACTTGGGCATGATACTGAGCCTTGTTGCACTCTTAAGGTTGTCATTCGCAAACACATGAAAAAGGATACCCTTCTCATTAAGGATCCTCTTGACCACTCTTTCAACAAACCACCGACACCATCCCATGTCTCCCAAACCTCTTCACCTTCATCGGGATCCCATCATTAGACTATGGTCCCTCTACCACCTCCTCCCCCTTTATTTGAAATCAACACAAAAGGTTTCTATCCCTTGGACATATCCATTCATCAAGCCTTCTCAACCACCTAAACCCAAGATTTCTATTTTGGGCACATCTCAACCAACATCTTCAGAGGAAATTCACAACTCCATGGTGAAACAACTTCACCAAACCCCTATGAAGATGTATTTGTATGACCTAATACAAAGCTCTCCACAACATCATCAAACCTTGATCAAAGATTTACAAGTAGTGGAGGTTCAACCTGAAGACCCCCAACCACTGGCTGCTTTGGTCAAATCATTACCAATCGTTGCCTCTATCACCTTCAGTGATTCTGAGATTCCAAACTACAACCTAGAAGATCAGGATCTCGCCCTCTCAAACTAAGCCTATCATGCATCCTTGCATTGCACTCCTTGTCAAAGAAGAGCTTCAATGTCTTCTCTCCTTCTCATTTATCCAACCCATTGATTATCTACAATGGGTGTCAGACATTATCCCTATCATAAAAGCAACTGGGGGAATTCCACTTTGTACTAACTATCTGACCTCAACCTAGCTTGCCCAAAGGATGACTTTCCTTTGCCAAGCATCGACTAAACCATGCCTACAACAAAAATATGCAAGAGTGAGATTCCAAAATCAGAGACCTCATCCTTACAGAAAACCATCATGTGACCAATATGGAAAGAAGCGAATGCGATAAGTTTGCTCCTAATTGGCTTAGACCTTACATAATCATGCATAAGTATGGATCAAGGACTTATTGTTTATCTTCTTTCGAAGGTCAGCTAGAACCTGAGCCCCTTAATGCCTTGCATCTGTGACCATTCTACTATTAATCAAGTAATCATTCACATGATGTTTAACTTGAGCTCATCCCTTGAACAACCCCTCATCATCCTCATGCCTATTCTTTCCAACCCTTTTCCTTACAAACATTAGTCAACCTTTTTGTAAAGCATGAATGCTTTATCCTAATAAAAGGGAACCCCATAAACCTATATAGTCTAGTGCATGACTAAACATCCAGTCAAACTCCTCCTACAACTCCTAAATAGAAGTTATCAACCCCTAAAACTCCTAGATAGAAGTTGTCCCCTTAGTGGGTTCCTATGCTTCATTTTTATGCTGACTGTTGCAGTCTTCTAGCATCACTCTCCCACCCATTAAACCATTTCAGCCTCTCAAATCAAAACCATCTTGTTTTGATGATACTAAAATCTATGCATATCATCGCACACTTGGGCATGATACTGAGCCTTGTTGCACTCTTAAGGTTGTCATTCGCAAACACATGAAAAAGGATACCCTTCTCATTAAGGATCCTCTTGACCACTCTTTCAACAAACCACCGACACCATCCCATGTCTCCCAAACCTCTTCACCTTCATCGGGATCCCATCATTAGACTATGGTCCCTCTACCACCTCCTCCCCCTTTATTTGAAATCAACACAAAAGGTTTCTATCCCTTGGACATATCCATTCATCAAGCCTTCTCAACCACCTAAACCCAAGATTTCTATTTTGGGCACATCTCAACCAACATCTTCAGAGGAAATTCACAACTCCATGGTGAAACAACTTCACCAAACCCCTATGAAGATGTCTTTGTATGACCTAATACAAAGCTCTCCACAACATCATCAAACCTTGATCAAAGATTTACAAGTAGTGGAGGTTCAACCTGAAGACCCCCAACCACTGGCTGCTTTGGTCAAATCATTACCAATCGTTGCCTCTATCACCTTCAGTGATTCTGAGATTCCAAACTACAACCTAAAAGATCAGGATCTCGCCCTCTCAAACTAAGCCTATCATGCATCCTTGCATTGCACTCCTTGTCAAAGAAGAGCTTCAATGTCTTCTCTCCTTCTCATTTATCCAACCCATTGATTATCTATAATGGGTGTCAGACATTATCCCTATCATAAAAGCAACTGGGGGAATTCCACTTTGTACTAACTATCTGACCTCAACCTAGCTTGCCCAAAGGATGACTTTCCTTTGCCAAGCATCGACCAAACCATGCCTACAACAAAAATATGCAAGAGTGAGATTCCAAAATCAGAGACCTCATCCTTACAGAAAACCATCATGTGACCAATATGGAAAGAAGCGAATGCGATAAGTTTGCTCCTAATTGGCTCAGACCTTACATAATCATGCATAAGTATGGATCAAGGACTTATTGTTTATCTTCTTTCGAAGGTCAGCTAGAACCTGAGCCCCTTAATGCCTTGCATCTGTGACCATTCTACTGTTAATCAAGTAATCATTCACATGATGTTTAACTTGAGCTCATCCCTTGAGCAACCCCTCATCATCCTCATGCCTATTCTTTCCAACCCTTTTCCTTACAAACATTAGTCAACCTTTTTGTAAAGCATGAATGCTTTATCCTAATAAAAGGGAACCCCATAAACCTATATAGTCTAGTGCATGACTAAACATCCAGTCAAAAACAAAAAATAAATAAAATTGGGATGCCTACTAAAGGTCATAAACTATAAATATAGACTGCTCCCTCGAAGGACAGCTGCATCATTGTTGTAATAAATAGACTACTCCCTTAAAGGACAACTATTCAAAGCTATCACAACATACAAAGCAAACTATAGACCATTCCCTCAAAGGATGGCTATGCCCAAATTTTGCTACATAAACAACACCCTCTCAGAAGCTTCTCACATTGATCAGCTTCAACATGACCACAAATCAAGACAACATCCCTAAGTAGACTTCCTACATTGATCAGTCTACCCAAAAAAAAATGATGACTGACAAACTATTAAGTCATGGACTTGTCTATAGTCGTTCTCAGGGTCACCTATAAAAAGGGGCAAAGTTATTCCTGCTAAAAAGGGTTACGCTATCCTCACATCTCACATAATCACATCTATTACCCCAACATACTCCAGGGACTTTGAGCTCACTAAATGTCAAGTGATTCGAGTACTTCTCTGACAAAAAAAAATGGTCAACGATGTAATGCATGAACGGGGCTTTTGTTTGCACAAATCATATCTATGCTAGCATTATGGTCCCTGTCAATGAAAGAGCAATGCGCCTTTCACTTCTTAAATGCCTTCGTCACATACGACCAAATCATATTCAAACTACAAGCAAACCAACCAAACCAAACCCAAACATTTTCTAAATCCCTAACATAACCTCATGATTTATTTAATATAAATATGAATTTTTGTTATATGAATCATCATAGCCCATTCACATTAGTTTCTATGGAAAACAATACACATGGAAACTATCGACCAAACACAATTTATGTCAAGCATAAACCATTACTTGCTGAAGCATAAATAAACTCATTTCATTTTTAGCATACACCATCACTAATATGGAAAATTGCTAGGGATGAAAATCCATATAACCAATGTTACAGAATACACCATCACATAATATGGAAAAGGCTGTAACATCATTGTACTCATTTCATTTTTGGCATACACCATCACTAATATGAAAAATTGCTAGGGATGAAAATCCATATAACCAATGTTACAGAATACACCATCACATAATATGGAAAAGGTTGTAACATCATCGTACTCATTTCATTTTTGGCATACACCATCACTAATATGGAAAATTGCTAAGGATGAAAAATCATATAACCAATGCTACAAAATACACCATCACATAATATGGAAAAGGCTGTAACATCATCATACACGCATCATTTATAACATGACCAAACCAACTATCAACCTCTTTGCCTCTTCTTCCCTTTTGGGGAGAACTACATTGGCCTGAGGCCCTTATAATAGGGGCTATGTAGGCAGCACTCAGTTGACATGAAGTCTTCTGGGGTTAGCTTAGCCATTCACCTGTTCATCTCCGTAATGACGTCGACCATTCATTTGTTCATCTACCTGATGGACAAACCATATAACCTTTAAACATGACTTAACCTAGTCTAACCCAATCCATAACCTACCATCTTCTTCCCTTTTGGGGAGAACTACATTGGCCTGAGGCCCTTAAAATAGAGGCTATGTAAGTAGCACTCAGTTGACACGGAGTCTTCGGGGGTTAGCTCGGCCATTCATTTATTTGTCTACTTGATGGACAAACCATTTAACCTTTAACCATGACTTAACAAACTGTCTAAAATCATGACCAAACAACCAGCCCTGACACTGCAGAAGTCACCTTTGACTTCTCATGGGGCACATTAGAGATCACATACATCTCCCTGACCACAAAAAACAACAATTGAGATCACTCATATCTCAACCTGACTCGACCAATGACCTTGGAGATCGCGACTATCTCCTCAGACCATGACCACTTTCGAGACAACTTTGCCTTGGTTGTTTTGATTGCATATATGCTACCTCACTAATAGTTAGCAAAATTTTATGCACCCCACATTACAACCCTCACACATATTGTCAGATCACACCCAAGTTGATCCCCAATATGTGTGACATTTTCGTGTTTTCCAGGAGCACTTCCTAGCCCAGATACTTGGAACACGATGGCCATTAGAGCTACAGCTTGGATCGAATAACCCAATCAGCTATGACTAAAAGTTGGGGCCCGGTTACTTTGATTTTAGCACTCCTCAACCTTGCCTATGACAATTTGACCTGACTATCATGTGAAGTGGCATACGCACAATCTCAACTATTGCAGCGTTCACACTCCAACTTCACCATACTCATCCACTTCCTATCAAATCAGCACCCGATATCAGGTTACCTTCCCTCGATTCCTGATTTGAGGGGGAATACCTCATCCTATACCTAGGGCAACCTACACTTATTTTTGTCTTGCAGTTTGTCAAAATAACCAACAAGACAAGAAAAAGACCTCATCCCATACTTGGGGCAATTTACTCCTATTTTGTCTTGCAATTCATCAGAACAACCAACAAGACAAAAAGGGGCAAATGTAGACACCAAAATTGTGTCGACCCCCCCTTGGTCCCCTTATAACCACTTACACACTTTATTAATTTAAAATAAATTGCTTATTTTAAATTAATGACATCACCCTAGACACCTCACCTTGGACACCTCACCATTAGACCATTTCTCACCCTATGAGTCACCCATGACCTATTCTTACTCCCTCCTAACCTCCTAACTAACTCTCATGCCTAATAAACCTATCTTTTGACCATTCCCCAATGGCAAATGCACCTGGTGAATGGAGAAGTGGGCAAAGGGCTAAAAATAGCCCTTTTACCCATTCTTCCTCCACCGATGTCGGTTAAATGTCAGTCGATGCTGGTGGGATAGCCAACATTAGTTACATAAACTGACTTCAAATGTTGAGTTAGCCTCTCAGACTCTTAGACTCTCTTGGACCTCTCAGACTCTCTCTCTCTCTCTCTTAGACGCACACACTCTGAGACTAAGCATCAGACTTCAACTAACGCTCTCTAGGCTACAGAAACTCTATATAAATAACTCCAGACATTGGATTGAAAACATTGCATGAGGTCTTCAACATTAGCCACAACGGGAACAAGCGTTCTACACCTCTGGTTCTCCACCAAGCAGAGCTAAGTATTCTTCTATCTCATTTCAATATTTTAGAAGGCATTGGTTATTAGTTTCCATTGAATATTCCTGAATACTGTTGAGAGACAACCCGACTTCTCCCATACAAAGGTTGAAAAGCCTTCCTCTCATTCTTATTCTCTTTCCACCCCTGTCCTCTATCTTTGTCCTTCCTCAGTCCCTATTCACTTCCCTGCAACCCTGCATAAACCTTCAAACTACCAGACTCCCTCTAGACCCCTCTGTCGACCACAAACATAACCCCAAAACCTATCCAAAGCCCATTGCCCCTACCGACGTCGGTAACATAACTGACGTTGGCATCATTGACCAATCGACATCGTCAAGACTATCGATGCTGATGACTGTGATAGACTGATTGTAGAGAATAGGTACGCATTATCTTTATTTCTCTTTCTTAGTCTTTCACCATTTCTTTTTATGCAACACTCTTTTTCATAAATAGTGGACTGTCATCCCTCAAGGAAGTCTTTGCACTTCTGGGACTGAGCATATCTCTTGGCAGTCCACCATATCTTTATCTAACATTTTCTTTGTTTGAGTCTTACTCTCTCTATAGGTGTCTTCCTCCACAGCTAAAGAGGAGCTCCTACAATGCTTGGATACGGTGCGCAACTTAATCCAAGTAACGTACAAACCCCTGACCTTAACCTTTAGTTTCTTCTTTCTTCTGAATGTAATTAGCAAAAATGAGTAGAAACAAAAGGTCAAGGCCATTCAAAGCATGAAAGCAGTGAAATATTTCAAGGTGCGATAGATGATGATGGTAAGGGATAATGATAAAGTATTTCAAGAAATGAACTTGAAGAAGCCCGAATAAATATATGTGCAAAGTTCGGATACATATCTATAATTAATATAATATTTATATAATTATTATAATCATAATATATTAATTATATACAAATATTATAAAAATTATATTAAATAAAAAACACTCATATTTAATATTATAACAAAATATAATATATAATATTAATATTATTAGTAGTATATAATATTATTATACATTACATATTAACATAACATTATAATATATATTATATTATAATTAATAATATTATATTATATTATAATTAACATAGAAAATGAATTCCTGATAAAACTTTTAGAATAAAAATGATAAATAGTAATATTGATTTTTTTAGTCTCTTGCATTCATTTTATGTGACATTTAACTAATTTTTCTCTATATAAGAACCATAAATGCCCAAACAACCTAATTGTTCATTGGTTTGGAGGCCTTTACACACTATAAATGCTAGGAATAATGTCGAGTGCCCTGAGAGCCACGAGATATTGTGAGGTATGCCAAGATTGTGAATAAGGTAGTGCTAGGCTTAGCTCTAGTGAATTTGTGAGGTTGTAAATGCCACAAGGTGGCAATGATGTCAAATCTTTGCCTTTATAATTTTTTGAAGTGATGCAGAGACCACAAAGTCTCCATGACGATGGAAATGGACTCAAATCTGAACATAATCGTCAGGGAAAGTTATCTGACCTCATATCAAAGGAAGTTACTAAATACTAATGATTTATGTATTCATCATGCATTAACATGGTAAAGGGTATATCTATCATGCTTCTTATTATGATCCACCATACAAAAATTAGGTAAACCATTTCTATCTAGAGTAATCTTTAAAATTGTCTATCGACTACAATGCACAAAGAGGTATTTCTATGTCTTAGGGTTTTAATTTTTTTCTTGCTTTCTTTTGAGTAAGAATCAAAGTCATCTTAAAACACATTTTAAATAATTGCACATGCCAATATAAAAATAGATGATGTAACATGTAAGTAATGACTAAATACTTTATACTAAGAAGATGTTGTTTGATATCGACAACTACATCAACAAAGTTATTCATCTTGCAATGACTGTTTTGAAGGTATTTAATGTCATAATAATATATAAAATTTAATATTATAATATAAATATAAAATAAATAATAATTATTATATATAAGAAAATGAATATTATAATATATATTATAATACTAACATAATATTTATATAATATATTATTATATTTTATATAATATAAAATATTGTGTGTATGTATATATAATATTTTTTCTTAGTAATATGTATTCATAATTTGTAAATTGTAATGGCCTCCAAGTAGAAATGTGGGTAATTAAATAAACTGGTCACATGTGGTTTTTATGTCATGTTAAAGGAAGCTGCTAAGTACTAAACTTGTTAGTGATTTAAAATTTTTCCAAGAAACTATGCTTGTCTGCTAGTCACACTTGCCACCTAATACTTAAAATGCCTTGTCATCATTTGCCATTATTTTGGCATGTAATCTGCATTAAATGTGCGAACAATTTTCTTTATGGGATTTGTCAACAAAAACATCGATTGTGATAGGTTCAAGCAAGTCATTGGTTCCTAATAAATCTAACCAAACAAATACAAAATATTTTAATTTTATATGGATTTGTTGTTAACTTTCCCTTAAAATTTCTATGCCTTAGAGTTTATAAGTCATGCATAGGTGAGCCATTTACAACAAATACATAATGTGCAACTTTTGTTGACAATGACAATTTAATATGGTCAATAAACCCACTCAAACAACTAGGATAGTGTGTCGCTATAATGATCTATAGGCTAGTACATTTGAAAGTCGTTATAAAAAAATAAACACTTATTTTTTGGGTTCGTATTTTCCGTAGAATATATCACACCAATAGTGTAACTCATTCTTTAGTTCTTATAAAATTGATGTAACTCACTCCTCCCTACATACAAAAGCTATGGGAAATATATTTAGTCCATATAATTTTAATACCATGAAAAAATATTGCCAAATATCAAATTAAAACATTGAATAAGCAATGAAAAAAACTTAAAGAATAATGTTGCCTTGAAGTGAAAACAAACCATAAAGTTGAGGCGAGAGATTTGACAAGTGAAAAATATGTAAAAGGAGAAAAACACTACAATCTATTTAAATTCTTGCAAAAATTAATCTTCGAGTACATAACAAAAAGAGGCTAAGAGAGAGACATAGAGAGAATGGATTTAAGCTAAAAGAACATCACAATGATGCAAGACAAGAGTAAAATTGATATTGTACAATATGAAGAATGATAGAGGTGCCCAATAAATAGAGTTAAGAGGATAAAAATTTACATAAACAAGTTTTAGTATGTGTCAAGTGTCTCTAACTCTATTATAAGTGAGGAGAATATGTGTGATGTGGGGGAGGAGTTACCTATGAAACTAAGTCTAAATCTAATAAGTGTATTAAAGAGGTGAATGACACCTTATAAGGTTAGGATAAAGTGTGTTTATAAATACAGTAAATATACACATAAATAAGACTTAAGATAAACTTAGAAACTTATAGTGAATTCGTAAGGTTAATTATCCAACACTCCTCCTTAAACTTAATTTAGAGTTACAAAAATGGAGAAAACTTTTTATAACTAAATAAGGGAGTTGAAATTACATAATACTATTCTTTAATAGAAACTTCTTTTAAGAGGAGTTATAATAGATTGAGGGGGGAAAAAAGAGAAGGTGTCACCAAAATTCATAAAGAGGAAGGTGTGACCATCAAAAATCTCCAAGAATCCTCTCTAGATAATGTGGTTAAACCGTAATGGAATAAATACCAACAAGAAGGAAAAATGATCTATGAAACCATGAAAAATAAATAAACTAGCATCAATCTTTCAAATTAAGTAGCTTATATATATATATATATATATATATATATATATATATATATATATATATATATATATATATATATATATATATATATATATATATATATATATATATATATATATATATATATATATATATATATATAAAAACAAAGTAAATAGAGGAAAGACAACTTTCATAATAAAATGTAAAACTTTGTATGAAAATTACGTTACTCAAAATAATCAAAATATATTTTATTTACAACAAAAAACAATGAATGCATTAAAGAGATTGAGGTAATCAAAATGGATACAAAGTTGCTAATAAAATATATTTGCTATGAAGTAATCAAATAAGCATCACATGAAAACACATCAAAGTCTTTAGAAGATCCATCATTTTTAGGAATCCAATATGTTAATCTTAGAAGTAAGAGATTTAGTAATTTTTTAATAATGTATAATTGTGTCATGAGTGTATTTACCACAAGATTTTTATGGATCTAATTTCTAACATTTAGAGATATGATACTCGTGAGTTCTACATACACACAAGGTTTAGCAATTTTAACCATAGCATGAATATTAGAAACATTATATTAGAAAAAAGTTACATTATAAGTCCTTCGATGAGGAGGACAATAAGATGTTAAATTTGTATAAAAAATAATTGATTTAGCAAAACTAAGACCTTTACAATTTGTATTAGATTTAGGTAAAATAGGTTTAAGAATATCATATTCACACTTACCAAGCCCACCACCCAAGTAGCCCATAGAATTCATAATTTTTAAGCTAGATTTGGTAGAAGAAGCGTTCAAAAACATTTTAGTGTGTTTAGAAGCACAACGAGTTTCATTATTTGAACAAATATCAAGTACAAAAGATGCAAATTTACCATTTAAAACATCAATAAAAGATTGCATAGTTATCATTTGCTCAATAAAATAAGTTTATAAAGCATTTAAATTATCATTTTGACATAAAATGTGATGTTTAAGAACACTAATTTCATCATTTTTGAAAGCAATAGTTTGCATAATCTTCTTAAACACAAGAAAAATGACTAATTTAAAATTCATTTAAAAATAAGATTTTTTTTTTATTTAAACGAATTTGTATTTACATTTTAACTAAACTCCAATGATAAAAGACGTTTAGACATCAATAAAAAATCATTGAAAAAAGAATATTACAATGCTATAACAATATACAAAACTCCAAAAGTTAACTTTGATTAAAAAAACAAAACAAAAACATTAATATTTCTTATTTACATACAAGATAGAATACCGAGAAATATTATTTCAATGTTTTGATTTAATGAAAACAAAAAAAAACCACTTTGTAAATATAAATGAAACTTAATGGAAAATGAAATAAGGATCACAAATTGCATAAACATGACATCATTTGAAGTGACCCAAACAAAATTTCTTTTTAGAAATAAGATTAAATGTCATGTAAATAAAATAAAATCTTATGTTACGAGAGGATGAAAAAACTATTTTGAAGAATTAATTTATTTTGAAAATCAGAACAAAATTGTTTTTAAATTTGAAAATCATTTAAAAAATATTTATCAATATTATATATATTTTAAAAAATAAAGTGAGGAAAATACCAAAAAATTAAAAAAAATAGAATTTTTAACCACATTTTATTTTTGAAAAATATTAGTAAGTACTATTTTTACAATTTCTATAAAATGGTGATATAGTTTTTTTTTAAATTTTAATAATATGTTCTTAAGTAAAATATTAACAAAACCCAGAAAAAATTTAGATATTAATTTTGTCAATAAAAAAAACATGGACCCCTTTTCAGATGGGTTCTAGTGAAAAATGGTTCAATTTTTTTTTAAATTTTTTTTTTTTAGAACCCTGCAAAAAAAAAAAGGTTAGAAGGTAAAATATTATGCCATAGGTAAAAGAACTATGATAAAATATTATATTATAGGTTAAAGAAACTTACTTAATAATAATTAAAGAGAAAAAAATAATATTAAAAGATTTAAAAAAAAAAAATTCCACCAAAATTTAAGCTTACAAAGATTAAAATTGGTTAAATAAATGCAAATGGTTGGAAAAAAGAAAGAGGAAAACATTTTTTTTTCACCTTCAAATTTGCACATGTTCAAAAGATTTAAATGTTAAAATAAACTATAGATTTGAAACCATGAAATAATATTGACAAAAATTAAATCAAAGTGTTGAATAAGCAATGAAAAAACTTAAAGAACATTGATACCTTGAAGTGAAAACAAACCATAAAGTTGAGGTGAGAGATTTGACAAGTGGGGAAACTGTCAAACGGAGAAAACCCAACAATATATCAAAAGTCTTGCAATAATGAATCTCCAAGTACATAACAAGAAGAAGCTAAGAGAAACAAAATGACCTTAAGCCAAAAGAGAATAACTATTGAGCAATGTTACTTCAATCTTACAATTCTCATCTACTATAAGACAACAAAATTACACCTTTTAAACTTGCATCTTCTAACTCCACATCTAAGAGTAGGGGGTAGGTTGGCTTCAGGAGGGATAACTAGATAGTTAACCACATCTTTACTATTCAGGCTATCATTGAGAAGGATTATCATCGATCTTCCTAACTCTATTATTGTTTAGTAGACTTAGGGAAAGCCTTTGACTTGTTTTTACGAAAATTGCTCTTTCAAAATTTATTTGATGTTGAAATTATAGATTCTCTCTTTACCACCATTTTGTATTTCTTGCAGTCTTTCTAGCTTTGTGAAAAGTACCATTGGGGTCAAGCAAGGAGGCCCTCTCTCTCCGAACCTCTTCAACTTTACATCAATGAGCTAGATTATTTTCTTTGAAAACATATCGATGTAGATGATGGTTGCATTTTACATGATGTGCTGATAGTCATACTCTTTTTTGTCAATGGAATTATCCTCTCTCACTCTAACAATGGTTTACAAAAATAACTTGATGTCCTTACTCATTTCTACGAGATTTGTCAGTCAGTGGTCAATCATAGAAAAACTAAGGTTAGTTTTATCTTACATGGTTCCAATTTCTTTAAAAAGAAAAATTTTTGGAGATTGTTGGTGGAAAAATGGGCACTTTTTGTATTTTTTGGTTTGTGACTTGCCCAATGTAAAGTCACACCAATTCACCAATAGTTGGATAAATCATCGTAGGAATGGTAAATCTCCTCCGCTTTTTATAGGGGTAGTTCCCTCTTAGGATATC
Organism: Torreya grandis; assembly: GCA_037957365.1. NCBI lineage: Eukaryota > Viridiplantae > Streptophyta > Pinopsida > Cupressales > Taxaceae > Torreya > Torreya grandis. Next base: position 1,947,580 of record JARHVA010001228.1, on the reverse strand, counting down.
AGTAATTTGGGGGTTTTTATGTACTTTTCGCCTAAAAGTATGAACGGAAACAAAACATAAAATAAAAAGAGAAAAAAGGAGAAACCCATAGTGAGATAAACATGGAGAACCACCGGGATAACTTAAGAATAAATAGCAGAAATAGAACTCCTTCCTCTCACACAAACATAACATAGAAGCAATAAGGGTTTTTGAAACACAAGGCATGCTTGGAAGTACAAAGTTTCCTCACAACCCTGATTATATACACTTTGTCTGAAGTTCCATTGAGATCAAACACACAGAAACTCATGGACATCAAGGAAGCTCATCCATGGAGGCTCTCAACACAAAGTTTGAAAAACAACATTGTTTCACATAACCAAATAAATGCAAAAATTTAATGAAGTCTTTGCTCACAAATAGGAAATTTGATTTCATAAACAAAGAGAATTAAAATTGACAAAACCCTAAAAGAGTCTCACTTGACTAATTTCTTCTCATTTTTACAATCTATAAATAACATGCCTCCACACAAAGTTATAGCTAGTTCTCTCCAAGAGATTGAATAAAAAAAGAACCTAGAAAAAATCTAGATATTTCCCTTTTGTATAACATTTTCCTTTGGAATATGAAAAGCCCTCTATTTATCCATTTTTTATTTTCTTTTTTGTTCGAACAAATTTATAATATTCAAGTAGACTTTTCAATCTATATTTACAAAACAATATTAATTACAAAAGGAATTAATTTATCAAATGATAAAAAATGTATAGTTATTTAAATGACTTAAATTAATGTTAATTAATTATAAAAATAATTAATAATGTAATCAATTTGATTAATTTCCTATCGAGACCACCTTATCAAATTTGCAACTTACTCTATGTGGGATAACAATAAAAGGGTGCCTTGTCCATTAGGTTATGAAGTCCTGCAAAATATCACAAAAAACAAGGTAATATGAGAAATGATGGGAAATGAAGGAAATAGAGTAGTGAAATTTGGAAGGCCAAATTTCACTACAATAGGTAAATCTGGCTGTGGGACCATATTCCTTGATGGAATGTAGCAAAACTCTAGAAGATGTTGGTGACCTGTACCTCATCCAACCTGTAAGTGCATTTAAAAACTCTGATCTGACCAACTGATAACTAGTTCACCTATCTCAATCATATGGGAATGAACACGAGTTTCCAAGTCAGAGCATACATGTTCAAACTCCCTAAAAAACTCCACTACTCTCATCCCATGAATGTGAAAATTATGCCTATTTGTATGTTGAAACAACCTATTTTGAAGACAAATCTCCTTAATTTTACACATATTATGAACTCTGTATATCTGTCATAAAAATGAGGAATGTGAATGATCCAATTGATTTTTTAAAGAACATCCTATTCCATCTCTCTTAATCCTTGTATGTTTGATCCACTTATTATTATAATAGAATAGCCAAAAATCATAAAAATGAGAGTCATTTATTATCAAGGTATAGGTATAATTTCCCTCAGTCAAGCATAATTTTTTTACATTCAATTTCACCTATAAATTTGAACTCTATCAATTTTATTCTAGTTAAACTTATAAAATAAGTTCCACTTTACTTTATGGCAATCTTGACAACTCTTTTTCTTCCCCTCAGATTCTCTTGTATTCTATTGGCTTTCAAATTCCATTTCTTTTCAGACTCTTCTACACTTGATCTTGATGTTCATGGTTAAGTCTATTACTTTTTAATTCTCTTATCTTTTTCCATCTGATAAATGTCCCTACCCTATAGTTGAATCAACAATTGGATTATATGTCTTTGCAACTATTTAAAATAAATGTGTGTCTATATTATTCTCTTTGTGATAAGGTTTTATCTTCGTATTTCCCTTTAAGCTACCTTGATCTAACCTCAAGCTTGGCTCAGATTTCAAAACCTTGGTAAGCACCCTGATCTCACTCTTTTGATTCATACCTATTAACCTCAACTATATCTAATCTTATATCTCCAACTTCAAAATCTACCTTTCTATATGTGCAAATCCTATCAAATAATTTGTGGAGACTACATTGTGAGTCATTTGACAAAATGTCTGAAATAAATGTTCATCCTATTCACCTTTAGAGTCATACCAAACTCATTTCAAATAATCAAATTGGTTTTTGAGGGTGGTTCTAGCCACAAGCAGCATGATAAGCCTGCACCCACCTAACACGGGCTGCATATATACTCGACACATGTACATTAAACTTCAAGACAAAACTTGAAAACTAATTTAATGAAATTCTTCATATAGGCTCATAAAATTTACCAACTACCTACTTCTCCATCGACCTATCCACTTGGTGTTGAACTATTTGATAAAATACCTTGATAGAATGCACCTTTTGCTTAGTTGTCTACCTACTTCTCACTACACTTGGCATGGTTTGCGGGATGCAAGTGGTGGGTGGTAATGTATAGGCCATGATGTAGATTAAGTGTAGACACCAAAATTGTGTCTACTCCTTGGTCGACTTCCCCTTGGTCCCCTTGGTCCACTTCCAAACATTTCTAACCCACACACTTATTAATTTAAAATAAATTAACTATTTTAAATTAATAACACCACCCTTGACACATCACCCATGACACCTCACCTTACCCTTGGATACCATCATTTATCACCTTATGAAAAATCTTAATTACCTAAGACCTATTTCAACTCTCCCACTAACCTCTCGTGCCTATTTAATCCACCTTTGGACCATTTTCCAATGACAATTAAACTTGGCAGTTGGAAGAACAGGCAAAAGGATAAAAATAGCCTTTTTTCCCATTCTTTAGCCACTGACGTCGGTCAGAAGTCGGCCGACGCCGGCGGTATCGCCGACATCGGTTTCTTTAAGACTAAAATCCATCTTCTGTTGCTCAGCCCGTGAATGCAAATTCTCTTGCTCCAAGTTCTGAGTTCTCTTGCTCCTCGACTCTTTGTAGGCATCAGCATCCTAACAGCACTCTCCAGGCTAAGAAACTTTGCATCAGTCACTCCACACTAGATTGAAGGTTGCACAAAGTCCCCCACATTAGCCATAATGGAAATAGGTCTTCTGCACTTCTGGTTCTCCATCAAGAGCTAAGTATTTCTTCTAGTTTATATTTTAGTACTCTTAAGATGTATTAATAAATTAGTCTATTGTCTATTCTGAGTAATGTTGATAGACAACCTTACTTCCTTTTGGAAAGGCTGAAAAGCCTTCCCCTCATCTTTATTTTTCTTCCACCCCTGTCCTCTACCTGGTACCCTTTCCCATGCCATATTCATTGACCTGCATCCCTGCACAACCCTTTTGAACCTCTCAGACCGTTCTATTGACCACAGACATCAACCAAAATCTCGTCCCAAGCTCATTGCCCCTACTGACATCGGCACTAAGGCCCATTGCCCCTACCGACGTCGGCAGTACAACCGATGCCAGCAACCTTGACCAACCGATGCCAGTAGAACTATCGATGTCGGTGACTGTGGAACACTGATAGTAGAATATAGGTACACATTATCTCTACTTCTTTTGTTCAGTCTTTTACCATTTATCTTTCTAGCAACACTCTTTTTATCAACTAGTGGACTGTCATCCCTCCAAGAAGTCTTTGCACTTCTAAGATCAAGCTTTGCTTGGAAGTCCACTATATATCTATCTAATATTTTCCTTGTTTGAGTCTTTCTTATCTGCAGGTGTCATCCTTCACAGCCAAAGAGGAGCTCCTTCAATCATCTAGATACGGTGCACAAACTTCATCCGGGTATCATCTAACCCCTAACCATTATCTCTAGTTTCTTATTCCTTCTGAATGTGAAAAAGCAAAAAATAATTAGAAACATTTTTGGCACGCCCGGTGGGACCCTGGGGTTTTCCTTGGGTTCATACTTTTTCTTCCAAAAGCAAACTTTTCATATAGGTGCATTAAAACTCTTCTTGCATCCTTTTCTTCTATCTCTTTCGAAAAGACACCATTAACAAGTTGAAAAGAATCCTTCTTTTTTTCTTTCTTGCATCTTAGAGTAGTGAAATTCATACTCTTAACTTTTTCTCCACTTGTCTGCATCCGAACACACATTTCAATTTGGGTTAAAAACATATTGTATTTCATTCCTACCTGAATGCATTTTTAGCTCATCTAGTAATTAAAAGCACATTATGAATAAATCATAGTGCACTTATGTTACACGACCAGACCACTATCACAATCAAACTTCTAAACATACCTGAGACAAGGTCCGACTAGGATTTCATCACCTAGCAGATACCTTACCATTCCTGGTGATCCCACTTGGACTTCACTACCAAGGGGAGAACCCACTCTATTCTCTGGTTGAGTATAAACTCTAGGGGAAGTATATACTGGCTAAGCAACCTAGCTTGTCTCTAGGCTCGTGAAGTGAGGGGAGCTAGCTCCTAGCACTAGGCCACGTACAGAACCTAATATAGATCTTGAGCACCAAAACTAACCCGAAACCAACCTTAGACTGCTTCTTCTAGGACCCATTCTAAAAGCCAACTTTCCAAACACACTCTTCTAAGGCATAAGCCAACACGACTCTAAAAAATTATTCTTAGGAATTTAATGTTTAGGGTCTACTTGTCTTCATCCATTTTTCTATTTTTATCTAGTTTTTTGAGTTGGTAAGGACGCATTATTCTGAGCTCCAAGAACAATTTAGAACTTTCCTCTTCTTTTTTTTCCAAAAACTGTTAGTTTTCTAGGTTTTTAGAAATACACAGTAATTGACATCAATTTTTCCATCGATGTTGGCAACTTTCTTCACCGACATCAAATTTTCTATCGACGTTGGTCACTTTCAAAAAAAATTTCTTCCCAAACAGCAAGCTAAAGACCTGACCTTTGTGCTGTCAAAAATAAATTCTGGTTTTCTGAGGCTAAAACATACAGTCTTTAAAACCAAAATCTATTTTGTCCTAGATGGTTTTGACACGTAGTCAAACCAAAACTCTTGTTGACCACGCAAGGCAACAACCACTCCCGCCTTCACCTTCTATACCAAGTCCCCAAATGGAGTATAATTTAGAAACTGAAGGTACGCCTATCCAACCAACCCCAACTCAACCCCCTATTGTTCCCAAAGGGGACCAAGACTTTGAAAGGTTCCTTGACCTCAATGTCAAGGCCCTTTAGCACTATCTCGTAAGAAGTCAAATGTGAGACTCTTTAGGCAACCCAATTTATGGGATGCCAACTTCCTTAGTTGAGATGGCAATCGTATCAACAGCCTCTGTACTTTAACCCAAAGACACCTAGGTCATTGCCTCAACTAATAAACCGACCATGACCAATCTTCAAAGTGTGGCCTCTCCTTCTGTTTCTGGACCTACGTCCATTGGGGTTTCAGTACCCCCTCAACCATAAACCATTCAACAAAGTTCTATGCCATTCCAAAACTTAGTTGTCTCTATCCCACCTACTCTTGCACCCATCAACACAAGGGTGGCTACTCATCCTTTTGCTAATGTTGCCACCATCCAACCACCTCTGGAGACATCAAGTCAAGTTGTGCATTCTAACTTCATGACACAACCACCTTTGGCTTCAATATCAGTCCCTATGACTAGTTACCAATATGTTGCACCTATTCAAGCGCAACCAACTACATCATACGCCCCTCCTAACACCTTCCAAATGCCTTACAATCTAGGAGGTGCCTCACCTGCAAATCCATCAGCTGATCTAATCAAGATGTTGATGGACAAGATGTCTAATCTTGAGACATCTATTTTGGGTTCAAGAAATGCTCTCTCATATGAATAAATCTGTAATGAACCTATTCATCCCTCAGTCCCAATCTGTCCATATCTTAGTCAGTGGGAACTTCCCAAGATTACTTGCTTTTAGAATAAGGAAGACCCACAGCAACATCTATGAGCATTTAGACATCCTTGTTACCTTATAGCACATGATGATGTGTTGTTACTACGCATATTTCTCATGTCACTTTCTAGCGCTGCCTTTGATTGGTATAGCTCTATTACCAGTCACTCTCTTTTCACATTCACTCAACTGGCTCAACTTTTCCTTGACCACTTTTCGATCAACATCACCAAAAAAGTCTCCATCATAGACCTATACTCTATCAGACAATTTGATGATGAATCAATCACTGATTTCATTACCTGATAGAGAGGCTTAATCAACCAACTCTCCTTTTCTTTACCTCAACTTGAGCTCATTGAGCTCTTTTCACAAGCGTGTGCCAAACACATTTCATCTACTTTGTGGGTCCAAACATTCTGCACATTTGACGAAGCTTTCACCATGGCTAGGAAGCTTGAACTCTGTGTTGTCGAAGAAAATAAAGTCAAATTGTGAAGTAAAAAACCCAACGCAAAGTCAAATGACCCTTCCTCCAAATCTTATTCCTCTAACTCTAAGTCTAAAGGATCAGCAAATGCTATGGTACTTAGATCATCATCATCAACCACAACTAACCAATTCAAACCTTCTACATCTCAAAGCATTACATGACAATTCCAACAACAATACATACAACATCAATATACTCTAATAGGAGAATCATACGCATCTGTGTTGGATAAACTTGTCAAACAAGGAGTCCTCAATCTCCCCCAAATTTGACCACCACCTCAATTTGATCCCTCACATGCCATCCCTGCATGGTATCGGGAGAATGACTTCTGCAATTACCACCGTGTCAAAGGCCATGACACAAACAATTGTAAAACCCTCAAGAACATCATTCAAGATATGTTAGATAAGGGTGATCTTGTCTTGGATAACCCAAACGCACCACCTAATCAAAACATAGACATCTTTAGACAACCTTCCCCTAATCATCCCCTTAGTCAAAATAACATTCAGACCATGGCTGAGGACTCCCAAGAGCATAATATACACACAATCAACACAGTCTCTCCTCTTGTACCTAACCAACCTCTCCCACAGTCTGAAGAGGTTGCTCATCCTATTTTCCCATCACAGGTAGAAGAGTCTTCTTCTCCTATTTGTCCATCACAAGTAAAAGAGCCTTCTTCTCCCATTTTGCTTCCACAGGTGGACAAACCTTCTTCTCTTGTTAGTTCTCCATCAACCTCTCTTATATTAAAGGACGCTTTAACTATACCAGCACTGCTAGCCCCACCTTCATCTTTCCTACTACCAATGGAGGACCTTACCTTTCTCGCTTCTCAACCACAAGTAGAAGGCACAATCATTCCTGCCCTCTATCCTCTTGAGGATTCATATTCTCCAATTCCTTCTCCATCAAGAGAAGAACTTGTCTCTTCACCTAATTTGACTGAAGATGATCCAGTGATGGCTCTCTCTCACTTTTGGCCTGAAATTGCCACATCTAAGACATTTCCGGTCTCACAACCACCCACATCTTCAATAGAACCAAGGACTCATCCAACATCTTCCAAACCATTCTCTCGATTGGTAGAGAACTTAGGATTTCTCCATTTGAGGAAATTAGAACATGAGGCATTATGGGAGTGACTCAAAACTCCTTACCTTACACTTCCTATTTCATCTCATACTATCAAACCTTCTGTGACAAAATCTCTAAAAGTTTCCAACAATGATTAGGCTTCTACTTCCGAATCTTTAGAATCTCAACTGTCCACATCTGAACCTAAACCATCACAAACATCCACCATACCAAAATTGGTTAAATCCCTTAGAGTTTGCCCCATACCTAACCTCACTCACACGCAAGTGAAGGTAGACTTGAACCTTGCCTCGCACAATAGTGGTCCTCAAACCAAACCAAAGAAGGCTACTAAACCACGTCGGTGAACTCCTCTTCCACCATCGTCATTGCCCTCCATTTTGGGCCCTCATCCTTCTACCATAATAGGAGTGCTCCCTACTCCAACACCTAACAAAAATAAGTTGCCTCCATTACTCTCTTTACCCACCAAAAACATATCTCCTCTGCACAATTCGGCACCCCTCACAAAGAAAGTGTCATCTACGTGAGTGGCCGCACCACTAACCCAAAAGGTGGTATGGAAATCTCCCTCAATAACTTCCAAACAAAAGTCATCAACACTTAGTGCATCAACAAGCACGGACCCCTTAGTGGGTTCATATGCTTTGATACTACGCTGACTTTTGCAAACCTCTAGCATCACTCTTCCACCTATTAAACCATTTCAACCTCTCGGATCAAAACCGTCTTGGTTCGATGACACTAAAATTTGCCTATATCATCGCACACCTAGACATGACACTAAAAATTGTTGTGCCCTCAAGGTTGTCATTCGCCAATACATGAAAAAAGACACCCTTCTCCTTGAGGATACTGCTGACAAACCTCTGACACCTTCCCATATCTCTCAAAATTCTTCACCTTCATCAGAATCCCATCAACAGACTATGGTCCTTTTACCTCCTTCGCCCCCTTTATTCGAGATTAACACCATCAATGTGGCCACTAAATCACAAAAAGATAAAGCAAAAGAAAATTTTGTTATTCCTTGGACCTACCCATTTGTCAAACCTCCTCAACCACCAAAGCCCAAAATTTCTATCTTGGGTACGTCCCAACCTACTTCTTTAGAGGCAATCCATGATTTTATGGTGAAACAGCTTCACCAAACCCCTTTGAAGATGACCTTATATGACCTCATTCAAAGATCTCCACAACATCATCAAGCCTTAATCAAAGCATTATAGGTAGTGGAGGTCCAACCTGAAGACCCCCAACCACTAGCTGCCTTGATCTAATCATTATCCACTGTCACCTCTATTACCTTTAGTGATTCTGAAATTCCTACCTCCAACTTGGAAGATCAGGATGCTACCCTTTTCATCACAGCCTACATTGATCGAACTCATGTTAAGTGAGTTATGATTGATGGGGGTACCAACATCAATATCATTTCCACCCATGCCTATGACCAATTAGCCCTCCCAAAGAATTGTATGTCAAAGACTGACGTAATTCTTTGATCTTTTAATGACACCATAGCCACTACCGTTGGCACCGTCATCTTACATATTCATGTGAGCCCATGCACAGTCCCAGAGCTCTTCTATATCATCGAGGGAGAGTTCTAATACAACATATTATTAAGACGACCTTGGATCCATGCCATAGCCTATGTCCCTTCTACATTACACTGTTGTGTCAAATTTGAACACGACGGTCAAGTCCATGTCATTCCCACAGACCCCTCCCCTTTCAAGATGTGCAACACAACTTATCAACCCAATGATGTTCTCATTCCTTTCAAGACATCAACCCAAACACTGCCTTCACCCGCAGAAGCTTCAACAAGTACGCAAACGGTGGTTACACCTACACCACCTCCTCAAGTGACAATAAAAGACCCTATGGAAGATATCTTCCAATGACTTTCACTTGGGGAATATCGTTTACTCACCTTGGACATGTCGTAGACTCTGCAAGAGTATGGACAACTTCATCACAGTCTTAGCTATGACCATCGTATCAGGATGGTCGTCCCTTATGGTCCTCCCAATCTCCAAATGAATCTCATTTATGGAGGGCTAGATCAAGCTCCTAATGGTGGTAATCCTCTTTCATTACCTCAACTATTTATGTCTAACTTCTCTTTTCTTGGCAATCCGAACTTTGCTCATACCTATCTTTATAGGTGTGCATGGAAGGGCTTTGGCTTTAGACGCTACAAACAAGGTTCCCACCAACCCATCGAACCACCAAATGATGAGGCCATAAAGAATGCCAAGAAGTGACATGGCCTGGGTTTTGAAGAACCTAATGAAACTTCTAAAAACCCTTGCCCCAAACCTATCATAGACCAATCACCTCCAAACTCACTTATTCTCCCATCTTCACCTATGGAGTCGGTGGTTTCCATCCCTCCTAGTTTGTTTTTTTCTATAAACACCATTCGCTTGGAACCCCTGACCTATCAACTAGATGGGGTATCCAAGTCTCTCCCTCTCATTTATCCAAACATGATCGATGATGAATCTGCCACCATCAACACTGTCTAATGCATAGATGATCACACCATTCTCACCTACATGGGTGCAGATGACTCTTTCATTCAACGATCCCTTCCTTCCAAAATGTAGGTTATATTAAATGAATCAACCATTGACATCAACCTTCCATCTTCCAATGTTCCTTATGTTTTAAAGATTGGTCAGTCTTTAGATGCCCAAGAACAAATTGACTACACCAAATTCCTTTTAGACCATAGCAAAGCCTTTGCTTGGACCTATAGCAACATGCTCGGCATCAACTCTAACATTGCCATTCATAACATCGTCACAAACCTAGAGGCTAAGCGTGTCAGGCAAAAGCTTTGCAAGATGCATCCTTGAGTTGCACTCCTTGTCAAAGAGGAGCTTTAGGGTCTTCTCTCCATCTCCTTTATCTAACCCATTGATTATCCACAATGGGTATCAAATATCATCCCTGTCACCAAAGCAACTGGGGGGATCCGAATCTGCACTAACTTTCGTGACCTTAACCTGGCTTGCCCAAAGGACGATTTTCCTCTACCCAACATCGACCAACTCATTGATCTTACAGTTGGTCATGAGATGCTATCACTCATGGACAGGTTTTCAAGATATAACCAAATCCTAATTGCACCAGAAGATCAACACAAGACTACCTTCATCACTCCATGGGGGACTTTTTGCTATAAGGTCATGCCTTTTGGCCTAAAGAATGTAGGTGCCACATATCAACGCGCCATGACTTACATCTTTCACTATCTTCTCCATAAAATCATGGAGGACTATGTGGATGACCTCCTAGGCAAATCTAAACTTTGTCGTGACCATTTAACCATTCTTAAAATAATCTTCACTCACCTTCTTCAATATAATGTTCGCCTTAACCCCAAGAAATGTGTCTTTGGGGTGCTCTCAGGGAAGCTCTTGGGGTTCATCATTTCTCTTCATGGCATTGAGATTGATCCCACTAAAATTCAGGCTATACTCGAGATGCCACCACGTACCAATCTGAAGTAACTTCGCAGCCTGCAAGGGAAGCTTCAATCCATTCATCGCTTCATTTTGCAGATTTTTGACTGATGTCAACCCTTTCATCACCTCCTCAAAAAGGACATCTCCTTTCATTGGGATAAGGATTGCCAAGAGGATTTTGAAGCCCTTAAACACTATCTTGTCTCTCCACCAGTCCTTATTCCACCAAAAGATGACCAACCCTTCTATCTCTACATCTCAGCAACAAATCATTCCTTAGGTGCCATGATCGCGCACCGAGATGAACAACACCGTGAGCAGGTAGTTTATTATATAAGCCAAACACTCATTGATTATGAAACTCGGTATACTCATACCAAAAAACTCTATTTGGCATTAGTCTTTGCTGCTACCAAACTCTGTCATTATCTTCTCAATCACAAAACTTATGTCATCACCCGCACCGACCCTCTCAAATATATGCATTCCAAGCCATACCAAAACCAACGTATGGCTCGTTGGCTCATGCTTCTTACTGAGTTCGACTTAGAATTCATCCAAAAAAAATCTATAAAGGGGCAAACAATTACTAACCAACTAGCAGACGCCCCTCTACCTGATAACCAACCTTCTCATTGTGAATTCCCTAACGAATCTATCGCCACAGTATCCACCAATGAAATATTCTATCAAATGACAATGTTATTTGACAGGTCTAAATGTCAATATGGTGGGGGTGTAGAGGTCATTCTCATCCCACACGAGGGTGAGCCCATGCCCCTATCTTTCAAACTTGACTTTGAATGTACCAACAACATGGCCGAATATGAAGCCTTAATTTTGGGACTTCAAACTACCCGTCTCTTAGGCATCAAGACCATCAACATCTTTGGCAACTCACAACTCATCATCAATCAAATCAACAGATCATATCTTTATAAAAATGAAATTTTTCAAAGGTACAAACACTGTGTTGACACTCTACTAGAATCTTTCAACCATTATCTCTTGCAAACTGTTCCTCGATCTATGAATAAGTTTGCTGACACCATAGCTTCTCTCACCTCACATATCCTATCTTCATCATCTTCATCAAGAATTTATATCATGGTGTATCGTGTGGCCTTGCCTTCATATATCTCTACTAACATCAACCTCGTCAACACCATTGACTCTAGTCCATAAGATGTTTGGTATAAACAACTTGTGGACTACTTAACTTTTTCTACCATTCCTCTTGACCTCTCTGGCAATGCACAATGGGATTTTATCAAGAGTACTACTTGATATACCATGCTAGGGGGTCTTCTCTAAAAAGGAGGCTTTGACGGCTTCCTTCTTTGATGTCTAACCTCCATTGAAGCATCTCATGCCATCAAACAAGTCCACGATGGGATTTGTGGTAAACACTTCAGTGGTAACTCAGTGGCCAAATGCATCCTTCACCTGGGCTATTATTGGCCCACTCTTCACCAAGACTATAGCGACTATGTTCAGCATTGCATTAAATGCAAGCAACACACTAACTTGCTTCATGTCCCTAGCCACGCTTTACAAGTTGCTCAAGATTTTTAGCCCTTTTCACAATGGGGCTTAGATCTAATCGGTGAGATTAACCCCCATTCGTCTCTTCGACATCAGTCCATTATCACTGCAACTGAGTACTTCACTAAATGGGTGGAAGTTATTCCCCTCATCTCCATAAAAGCTGACAAAATTATCGACTTCATCAATACCTACATCATCTGTCATTTTGGTGTACCTCACAAAATCATCACCGATAACGGCAAATCATTCAAAAACAAAACTATTCAAAAACTTTGTGACTCATTTGGCATCAAGCTCAGCTTTTCCTCACCTTACTACCCACAAGCAAATGGGCAGGCCGAGGCTTCCAACAAAAACTTAACCAAAATTTTAATGAAGGTGGTCAACGACACTGGAAGGGATTGGCACATTCACATTCCCTTTGCTTTGTGGGCCTACTGCACTAGCATTCGAACCCCTATGGGTGCTACACCTTTCTCTCTAGTGTATGGAATAGAGGTTGTCCTACCTCTTGAAGTATAGATACCTTCTTTATGCATCTCTTTGCATGACATACTTTCTAACGATGACTTTTGTCAAAACCGATTAACTCAACTTGAGTTACTCGACGAACGTCATCTTGCTGCCCTTAACCATCTCCATGTCTATCAAAATTGTATCAAATGTGCTTATAACAAAAATCTACGAGAATGAGATTTCAAAATCAGAGACCTCATCCTCAAAGAAAACCAACACGTGACCAATATGGAATGAATTAAACAAGGTAAGTTTGCTCCTAATTAGCTCAAACCTTACATCATAAAACACAAGTATGGATTAGGGACTTATCATCTATCCTCTCTCGAAGGACAGCTAGAACCTGAGCCCTTTAATGCCTTGCATTTGTGACCATTCTATTGTTAATCAAGTACTCATTTACTTGATATTTAACTTGAGCTCATCCCTTGAGTAATCCCTATCATTTTAATCCTCATTCCTTTCAACCCTGTACCCCTAAACAAACACTATGTAACCCTTTTATAAAGTATGAATACTTTGTCTTAATAAAAAGGGAACCCTTAAACTTCTATAGTCTTGTCCATGACTAAAAATTCTATCAAAAATAAATTGAGATGTCCAACAAAATATCAAAAGGTCATAAACTCTAAATGCAGACTGCTCCCTCGAAGGACAACTGCATCATCATTACTGTAGCTAATAGACTACTCCCTTAAAGGACAACTATTCAAAGCCCTCAAAATATATAAAGCAAAATATAGACCACTCCTTCGAAGGATGGCTATGCCTAAAAATCTTGCTACAAACAGCACTCTCTTAGAAGCTTCCCGCATCAATCAGCTTCACAAATGACCACAAAACAAAACAACATTCCCACGTAGACTTCCCGCATTGATCAGTCTACTAAAAAAAAAAGGTCATGGACTTGACTTATAGTCATTCTCAGGGTCTCTTATAAAAAGGGGTAAAGTTATCCCTACTAAAAAGGGTTACCATATCCTAACATATCACATCACCTATTACCCCAACATACTCAAGGGATTTCAAACTCATTTAATGTCAAAGTGATTCTATTACTTCTCTAACACAACCAATGGTCAATGACGTAATGCATAAATGGGGCTTCTGTTTCCAAAACCTTCTACCTATGCTATCATTATAGTCCTTGTCAATGAAAGAGAAGCATGCCTTTTACTTCTTACCTAACTTCATCACATGCCAATCACATAACATTATCATAGACCAATTACATTAGTTTCTATGGAAAACAATACACATGAAAACTAACAAACCAAAACACAAACTAATGTTACAGCATACATCATTACACCATAATAGAAAAGTTGTAACATAATCATCATCAACATCAACACATTAAGCATTTACATCATTCATCATAAACATCATAACATAATAATCCTAATCAAACATCATCATAACATAATCATCCTAATCATTAGCACCATCATAAACAGCATTACATTAAGCATACATCATTAAAACATATGAAAAATGCTGAAAACACTAACATTCATCACATCCATAACACATCAATAGTCCAGTCAAAATCTCATCATATATATCATCAAAGTTTACAATAATACAATCTGTGTCTCTCTCTCTCTCAAAATAATGTACATCTCACATCAATGGCTCGTAGGCCAGTATATACATAATGCCAAAAATGGCCTCAAGGCTGTGGCTGTGGTGGTGGTGGTAGTGACTATGAAGACACTGTATCATCTCCACCCTGTGATCTGCACTATCTATGAGAACCTGAAGTAGTCGCTCACGACATAGATCGCTACCAGCTCTGCTCAACTCTCATCTCAGAGTATCGTTGTATCTGAGGGAACCCCCTAATTGCCCCCTCATAATAAGTGATCTCATCTAGAGTAGTATTGTACCTAGATATAGGTACAGTCTGTGGTGGACCCATCAATCCTACTACTGCACCTTGCACTGAACCCTGTGGCTGTGATTGAGTTGGCTACACTGATGCTGACTGTGCTAGCTCCTGAGCTGGCTATTGTGGTGGACGCTGAATAGGGCCCTACCCTCCAAAAACTTGTCTTGCCAAAACTTGTGCCTGGGCTGCGGCCAACTACCCCTACAAAATAGTGATCTACCCTGTCAAAGAAGCCACTTGACCTATCAAACCTGCCACTTGCCCCTGTAATGCTATGAGCTGGCCCTACAAAATGGTCACCTGCCCTCATGCTGCATCCCTCTCTTGGATGGCAACATCCCTCTCCTATCTCACTGCATCCCTCTCTTTGCTCACTGCCTACAAATCAGGCTTTGGCCCTCTCTGAACTCCAGCGTACTGCCTTATCCACCATGCTGAGTAGGCCTTTATACATCCTAGATCTACTATCCCAAGACCTACTGGTAACTCCTCAAAATTAGGCCCCTCTATCTCCTTTAGTAGTGGGAGCAGCACCTTAATGTCATCCCATCTGTAGTGTGGAAAGGTGGGTGGCACATCTTGTAACAGCCCATACTGGCACCACACTCTCTCCACTGGCACCCTCTTGAGCTCGCTGACTCTTCTGCCCTTGACCCATCTCAAGCTCTGCACCCTAACCAGCTACTCTGCCTAGTCTCTGAAGGTTGAGTACACTAGGTATGGTCTCCAAATGATGTCTATTGGGATCAGGGCCTCTAGTACCCCTCTGTAATAGTCGATGTCCCTGACTACTCTGTCCACCTGAGTCTACGCCATGACCTCGTGCCATTGCCTGAATCCAACTCTGAAGCTAGCTTGGATCACAACTAGAAAGATGAGAGGCTAGGTGACCACAATGTGCTCATATGCCCAGTAGTGTAGAAGGTGGCTTACACACAGACTGTACTGCCATTGCCGACTGATACCCCAGAGCTCTCTGTATAACTGGGCTAAAAAGATGGGCACCTAGGCAAACACCATCTGCTACTCTAACATCTCTATCAAAACTCTAGTCATAGCAACTAGAAATTTGCCTCCCTCTGCATCTAGTAGTGTGTAGACTATGATACCAATCATCATCAAGATGGCCAGTCGATGTGCATCCTCATCAACAACATACAAGGGCTCGTATGTAAAACTCGTTGAATGGTAAGTCACCTTAGCAGCGTGCTCACCAAACAACGTAACCATCTGAATATCATGTGCCTCTCTCGAGCACGTATATAAGTCTGCTCCATGTACTGGTAACTACAAAATTTGGTACACATCCTCCACAGTCACTGTCAGCTCTCTTGTCGGCAAGTGGAAGGTGTTGGTGGAGTGATTCCACTGCTCGATCAATGCCACCATGAGGCTCACATCCCTCGCTACTCGGTAGTAGCACTGCAGCCTACCTAATCCCATTGCAGTGATGTGGGTCCACTCCTTTCTGGTAATGTTCCAACACATCTATGTTAGTAATGTCAGGAGATGATCTCATAGCATCAACATTTGCCTCATCTACATCAACCAATGCACACAAACCCATGTTAATAAACAACTAACCACCATGACTCTTCTTCCCTTTTGGGAGAACTACATCAGCCTGAGGCCCTAAAGACTGAGGCTATATAGGTAGCACTTAGTTGACATGGGGTCTCCTAAAGCTAGCTCGGCCATTCGCTTAGTCATTTACCTACTTGACCATCTACCTATACCTTTATGCCTATCCCGACACCCAAGAAGCCCTCAGCATGGCTTCAACCCTTTAACTTGATAATTTTCAAAATCTTTTTAAACTTAGCAGCCACTGACATCAGTTAGTGTGTCAATGATGGAACTTATCTAATTGACGTTAGTCACTTAGTGACTAACGTCAGTAGCTAACTGACTGACGTCAGTCACTAGTCGGCCAGCGTCAGTGAACCCACCGATGTTAGTGACTGGTTCAGCCCTAGGGCCGAATAGGGTGAGCCTTAAAATTAGGGCTTTCCCCATTTTTACCCTTAAAACCTACCAAACCCTCCTAAACCTACCTAAAGTGACCTACCTACCCTACCCAACCTTTTAACTACCCCTCCCCCTCAATTTTAAGCTACAAACACAAAATTTTCAAAAAATAAATCAAATAAAAAAATAATCCAAAAAATTCAAATCAACCACTCCTACCTCATCCCATCAACGCCATTGTGGTGGTACGATGGGTGTCGCTAGTGGTGGTCCTCCCATAGGGCCTCCTCCACCCTCTACCATCTCCTCTGCCTTGATCTCTCACCAAAATCTTGGTGGCCCACAACCAACTCTTCAACCTCCAATCACTCTCCACCTCACTCACTTTCTCACCCAATCTCACTCTGACACCTCTCACATTAATGCACTGATCACTCTAAGTCACTTTCAATCAATCAAATCTAGAGCTCAAATTCTCACTTTGACAAATGTCACAAATGACTTTTGGTGGGCCGCCAATCTAGTTTTATCAAGTTTGGCAGGCCGCTGACGTTGGTAGAAATGTGCCCTAATCTGCCGATGTCAGTTGATTTTTACCGATATCAACCTCTTTTGGCCACTGACATCAGTTTTATAACTGGCATCGGCAGCCTTAAAACATCGATCTTCTTTTACAATGACCAAAATCATGCCCACAACAACCAGCCCTCACAGTAGAAGTTATCTTAGACTCCTCATGGGGCACACTTGAGATCATTTTTATCTCAGCCTGACTCGACCAATGACCTTGGAGATCACACCTATCTCCTCAGACCATGACCACTTTTGAGACAAATTTGCCTTGGTTGTTTTTATTGCATATGCTACCTCACGAATAGTTAGTAAATTGTCCATGACCCCCACAAGTATTGGATCACGCTCTAGTTGATCCCCACTACTTGTGACATTTTTGTGTTTTCCAAGAGCACTTCCTGAGCCCAAGATACTTGGAACATGATGACCATTAGAGCTATAGCTTAGATCATTTAACCCAATTAGCTACGACTAAATGCTGGGGACCAATTATTTCAATTTTAGCACTCTTTGACATTTGACCATGACTATTTGACCTACCTATCCCATGAAGTGGTATATGCGTAATCCCACCCTTTGCAGTGTTTACACTCAAACTTCACCATTTCCATCCACTCTCTATCAAATCAGCACCTGATATTAGGGTCCCTTCCCTTGACTCCCACTTTGAGGGGGGAACACCTCATCCCATACCTGGGGTAACTTACTCCTATTTTTGTCTTGTAGTTCGTCAAGAACAACCAACAAGACAAAAGGGGGAAAATATAGACACCAAAATTGTGTCTACTCCTTGGTCGACTTCCCCTTGGTCCACTTTCAAACATTTTTAACCCACACACTTATTAATTTAAAATAAATTAACTATTTTAAATTAATAACACCACCCTTGACACATCACCCATGACACCTCACCTTGCCCTTGGATACCATCATTTATCACCTTATGACAAATCTTAATTACCTAAGACCTATTTCAACTCTCCCACTAACCTCTTACACCTATTTAATCCACCTTTAGACCATTTTCCAATGACAATTAAAATTGGCAGTTGGAAGAACAGGCAAAAGGCTAAAAATAGCCTTTTTTCCCATTCTTTAGCTGCCGACATCGGTCAAAAGTCGACCGACACCGGTGGTATCACTGACGTCAGTTGCTTTAAGACTAAAATCCATCCTCTGTTGCTCGGCCCGTAAATGCAAATTTTCTTGCTCCAAGTTCTAAGTTCTCTTGCTTCTTGACTCTTTGCAGGCATCAGCATCCTAACAACACTCTCCAAGCTAAGAAACTCTGCATCAGTCACTCCATACCAGATTGAAGGTTGCACAAAGTCCCCCACATCAGCCATAACAGAAACAGGTCTTCTGCACTTATGGTTCTCCATCAAGAGCTAAGTATTTCTTCTAGTTTATATTTTAGTACTCTTAAGATGCATTAATAACTTAGTCCATTGTCTATTATGAGTACTGTTGATAGACAACTTGACTTCCTTCCAAAAAGGCTGAAAAGCCTTCCCCTCATCTTTATTTTCCTTCCACCCCTATCCTCTACCTATCCTCTACCTGGTCCCCTTTCCCAGGCCATATTCATTGACCTACATCCCTACACAACCCTTTTGAACCTCTTAGACTATTTTGTTGACCACAGACATCAACCAAAAACCCATCCCAAGCTCATTGTCCCTACTAACATCGACACTAAGGCCCATTGCCCCTATCGATGCCAGCAGTACAACCGATGACGGTAACCTTGACCAATCTATGCCGATAGAACTACCAATGTTAATGACTATGGAACACTGACAGCAGAATACAGGTACGCATTATCTCTACTTCTTTTATTCAGTCTTTTACCATTTATCTTTCTAGCAACACTCTTTTTATCAACTAGTGGACTGTCATCCCTCCAAGAAGTCTTTACACTTCTAGGATCAAGCTTTGCTTGGCAGTCCACTATATATCTATCTAATATTTTCCTTGTTTGAGTCTTTCTTATCTGTAGGTGTTGTCCTCCACAGCCAAAGAGGAGCTCCTTCAATCATCTAGATACGATGCGCAAACTTCATCCGGGTATCATCTAACCCCTGACCATTATCTCTAATTTCTTATTCCTTCTGAATGTGAAAAAGCAAAAAATAATTAGAAACATTAAGGTATTAATGTACATAATGAAATAGGAAATAACTTAAGAGATCTGACCTACTCATAATGACCAAATGGGAATGATCTATCTAATACTAGTTGGATAATCAGGACCTCCTAAGATAATTCCTAAAACCTTCAACCTGGTTACAAACTTCTAAAAATTACATAATCTAGTATAAAGGCTATACCATATTAGATAGTAAAACAAGCCAGTATTCAAGACACCACTTATGGTGGTGTGCATCCATGAAAATTTAATTCACAACTCTCCAATCTTCATCCATAATTCTTGTTAACAATCTATGCATTTTGGAGTGATTCTTGCAAACTTGAATATTCTTCTAGATCATTCTTCTAAACACATAGTTGAGACACCTCTACGTTCACTTAATTATATAGCTTAATCTTCTAAATAAGGACACTATTTTATTTCAAAATAGATTACAATTCCATCTCAAGTGACATGGGTCTAATGGATAACTCTTCAATTTTTCTTTCTTGATTTTCAAAACACACATGGTGATCATGGATAAATTGAACACTAGAGATACAACTCCAAAACAAATATTTATGCCTAATTCTTATGATAATTTCACTGAAATAATGGGATCTTCCAAAAAAGATCACAACCACCAACAAACCTCACAGGCTAAGGAAACCAAGATGAGGAGAAGGGGAAAATATTGTGAACATGTTGGGTTTTATTAAAAACACACAAAAAATAAAAATGGAAGGGAAAAACACAAGCCAAAATGATCAAAAAAGGAAACTATTTACAAAGAGATGGAAAATAAAAAGAGACTAAACAAAACCATTTACCGATTGGGCAAAGTATGAGTCTTTTTGGGTCAACATTTAGCATGGTAAGGAAATCACGTGCAAAAATAATAGTAAGGGAAATAGTGTGTTTTTAATTACATCAATGGTGAAGGCATGAGGCATAGGGGGATAAATAAACATGGATTAAAAAATGTGACTTTGCACAATGTAAGTGTGAAAATTACTTCCATTTTGTTCATGAATGAAAGGGATTTTATTGATTTGAAAATTCAAACATGAAAAACATGGGACATACCTCAAACATCTTCATCTCTTAGTTGCTCTTGTGATTCTTCAACTATGAGTGGTTGAACCGAATCTCCCATAGGCACTTCCACATGTGAGTTAGGGAATAAAACCTCTTGGCATTCTAAATCACTGGAATTTATTATAACTTACTTCTTGGTTTCTCTTCAAACCCTATTATGAGCTCATTTTCAACCTCAATTCATGATTTCTCTTCACTAGTATGAACTCCACCGCCTTCATGACTTATCTCATGCTCTTGAAAGGTGGCTGAATTTTCATTTTTGTGCATTCTTCCACTTATGTTGAGCTTTGGCATGGGAAAATTTATTTCCTTTTCTCTTGTACTGCTCCATGGAAGTCTTTCAAAAATTTCACTCTTATCTTATCATCAACAACTTCCTAAATTAGATTTTTTTTGAAAGACATTATGAATGGAAAGACATTGCTTATTGTATCATCATTTTCATAAACCCAATCAACCACTAATTCAGGCTCATTTGAAATATTTATCTCTTTTATTTTATTTTTGTTTTTTCCACCCAAGTTTCCCAAGTGTGCATATTCTTTTTTTAGCTAAAACTTCTTAAAAATTATAACTAAAATCAAACCATGGACAACACTATAAAATTCATAAAATTAAAAACATGGGTTATGTTCCATTATTTTGAGGAATCTTTTCAATGGAGTCACCAATCTTCTTTCAAGGGAAAGATTTCATTCAAATTTTAGGAATCAAGAGGCACCTTTTTTATCCTTAGTGGAGTTATCAAAAAATGTTGGTGGAAAAATGGGCACTTTTAGATTTTCCTGGTTTGTGACTTGCCCAATGTGAAGTGACACCAATTCGCCAACAGTTATAGAAATAATCGTAGGAATGGTAAATCTCCTCTGCTTTTGAGAGGCGTAGTTCCCTCATATGATTTGAGTAATTTGGAGGTTTTTGTGTAGTTTTCACTTGAAAGTATGAAAGGAAACAAAAGAGAAAATAAAAAGAGAAAAGGGGAGAAACCCATAGTGGGATAAACATGAATAACCACGGGGATAACTAAAGAATAAATAGCAGAAATAGAACTATTTCTTCTCACATAAAAATGAACAAAGAAGCAATGAAGGTTTTGGGAACACAAGGCATGCTTGAAATAACAAAGTATCCTCACAAACCTGATTACATATACTTTGTATGACATCAAACACACAGAAACTCATGGACATCAAGGAAGCTCATCTATAGAGGCTCTCCACACAAAGTTTGGGAAACACTATTGTTGCACATAACCAAATAAATACATAAATTTAATGGAGTCTTTGTTCACAAATAGAAAATCTGAATTCATAAACAAAGACCATCAAAATCTACAAAACCCCAAAATAGTGTCACTTGCTTACTTACATTTCATTGATCCAATCTAAAAATAACATGGTTCCACACAAAGTTGCATCTAGCTCTCTCCAAGAGCTTGAGTAAAAGAAGAACCTAGAAAAAATCCATATTTTTTCCTTTTGTACAACATTTTCCTTTGGAAAATGAAAATCCCTTTGTTTTCCCATTTTTTATTTTCTTTTTTGTTTGAGTGAATTTACAATATTCAACTAGACTTTTCAATTTACATTTTAAAAAAAAATTAATTCTAAAATGAATTAATATATCAAATGACCAAAAATGTATAGTCACTTAAATGACTTAAATTAAATTTAATTAATTATAAAAATAATTAATAACATAATCAAGTCGATTAATTTTCCATCAAGCCCACTATATCAAATTTGCAACTTACTCTATGTGGACTAAGAATAAAGGGTGCCTTGTCCATTGGGCTATGGTGTACCACAAAATATCATAGAAAATAAGGCAATATGAAAAATGACAAGCAATGAAGGAAATGGAGTAGTGAAATTTGGATAGCCAAATTTCACTACAACAAAGATCACATTGGCCTACGATTACTTGGGGGTCTAGTTTTTTGGATTATATTTTTGTATAAATCCTCCATCTCATTCATGAATTTGGAAGGGATATGCCTCCATTTCTATTTTGGAGCACCAATGATTTCAAATTCAATCCTAGGATATCCATTTAAATCTTCACCTCTTCAATACAATCATTAAGGCTACAATGTTATATAGGTTTGAGGATTGGGGACCTAGTCTAGGTTTCATTGATTAGGGTCATATTGAGAGGGTTTAGACTCTGATGATTTAGTGCCATCATCCAAGCTGAGTTTTCTACCAAACCTATATGCCTTGATATTATATTTAGGCTTACTTTTTACATCCACATACCCAAAACAATAATGGATTTAGCTTCAAGTAGTGAAAATTACCCATACTTAGCCCTATGTTTTTCAAATATGATTACACCCTTGGGCCCTTATAAACATTGACATCACTGGTATTCTGACACTAGTGTGCTCCTTTAGTATATAAACGTCTTTATTGTTATGTTACCTCCTTCTAGGTACTCTTTGAATTCTCCTCCCTAAATTATTCCCTTAAAGGAGATTATAATTAGAGTTATTACAGAGGATATATATAGGCAATACATCCAAGTCATTTAGACCTCTCCTTCTTAGTCACTCAACCCCAAGCTTTAATTTTACATTGAGCATTTCTTGCATGTGGTGGATGGTGTCATTCATTGTATTAACTATCTCTAATGTCATTTATCTCATGGTTTGAGGTTTCCCCTCAGCCAATTAAGGGTATGCTCACACTAACTGCAAGTTGAGACTAGTCATCATATTCCACATGGGGATTAGATTTATTGTCTTTGCCCAATATGAGAGGTGGAGAATAAGAATTATCACATCTAAGATAGATACCACTATCTTTATAGAGACTCATGAAATTATATATCCACTTTATTTTTGTACTCGGATCAATGGTGCTTGTCCCTTTTTCTTCGATAGGTTGTCACCCTTCAACGTAGGTCCTAGGTTGATCACTTTATTATTTTAAGCCTTCACAGAGGTTGGTGGCATTAAGTACAGTTTCAATACTTTCACTTCACAAAATAATGGGGGTAGGTCATTAATGTAGTGCTCATCTTTGCACCATACTATTCCTAAGGTACCATAACACACTAGCTCTCGATGATGGGGATATACTCCTACTTAGCATCATGGATATGCTTCTCAAAGTTATAAATTTTCTTTTTTGTGACCATATCCTTAGCTACAAAGGAAAGCAAATTAATATTTTATTTCTTACCATGAGAGCTTCTTTAGCCTTGAATTTCAAGAGGGATTCTAGAGGAAGTGATTTGTTTCCTCCTAGGATTACCCAACCTGTGCCCCTTAGCACTAGACATTCCCCAAGGAGCATTATTAGATCCTACATTGGCCTTTTCATAGTGATAGATAATGACACAAATGATTCCTCTATTTTGAGCACAGTTGAAGATGTTTGATGAGACTAATATCTAGTCTTTTAACTTTACAATTTCATCAATCAATACTCTTTTGGGGTTATTACTTCCCCCACATCACTATACGTATTGTTAACCTACCCACAGTGGTTAGAATATTTTCTTGCATAAGGTTTACCCTATATATACTTTTAGTCATTTTTTTATTCTTCTTTTATTTAGTTAGTCATTGTTCCTAGGGTTCTTTTACCCTATCTCTTTCTATTGTAATTGGGTCTCAAGTCCTATTGACCTACTTTTGTTCATTCATGGACATTAATATATTTCATTTGTTTCTTTCTTTTTCCTCCTTTCATCATGACCTCTACTAGTCTCTTTTATTTTTTGGGATCTTCTCCTCTTAGATCTAAAGGCCTATTTTTATCAACAAAAATCTTCCCTTTTGTTACTAGTATCCTCTGTAAGGTATCCAATCTTGACACCATGTCTTTGAACATTATTTTCACTATTGTAATATGTATCTTTAAAAACTTATGAATCTTTTGTCCACATAAATATGTGTGTTGCATGTGTGTTTCCATCATTCATAAATTTAAAAAAGTTTTTGTAAACATGATCGAGAAATGTTACTTCAATCTCAAAATTCTCTTCTACTATAAGACACAGTAGAATTGCACCTTTTAAACTTGCATCTCCTAACTCCACATCCAAGGTTATTTTTTTGATGGAAAGTTGGGGGATGTCCGTTATCTATGCATGAAATTTCCATGAGTGACATATTTTCATAGTTTGAGGTTCTGATGATTATGCTGTTACCCCTGCATCATAGAGGGAAAATACATATAACTGAAAAAATATATACTTATATTAAACAAACTAGTAGGTAGGCTTACATTGATTTTTATTGTTTTTATACACAAACTATTTTCAAATACAACAAATTTTGTCTCTAACCCACCAAGACAATATAAATATTTATAATTTTAGATGTTTATGGAGTGGGAAGTGGCAGGTGTCCCTTCCCCACATTCCACCATAGCCTTATATGTTAGTTCCATCAAGAGTTGGTGTTATCATGCTGTGCACTAGAAGATCATCTACCTAAAATATTGTATATATTAAGAAAACATATAGATAGTAAAATAATTGAAACATAACAAATAGTTGAAAATAAAAATGTTCTAACGATCTTAAAGCTAATGGAGGGATCCTTTCAATATGCTCACTTAACTTTCCTCAAATTGCAAGTTGTACTTGAGCTTCCAAGCTCTTGCCTCCTTATGCACCAATATCCTTGAAAACACAATCAAATCAAACACAACTTTACCTACTATACTATAACCTTACGATATCAAATTAGACACAACTTTACCTGCTATTACAATATCTTGTATGTTTTTCCTACCATTTATTTTGGTTTGCACCATTACAATATCAAATCAGACATAACTTTACCTACTATGTTATAACCTTGAAAACCCAATCTTCTAACCTTCCTCTTTTGTTATGACTCATGGTAATCTACATTAGCTATGACCTCTATTGGCATGACATGTTAAATTCTCTCCATGCACAAAAAAGCATATGTATGTGTGCCCTCAGTTACCTCACCAAATAACATGCCATTTATTATTACTAGTTTGATAAATAGGTTGCATTATTTAATCAACTTTACATTAAGTTTTCATGATTTTTTATTTATCATTTATTTATTCCTTAATTTTTTTTTTATAAATTTACTTCATGATAGGTTAATTCCTCATATATTATATTTAAAACTATGTTATAATACATATTTTATAATATAATATTTATATATATTATGTAAGATGATATTTATATATATTATATAATATATAATATTCATATATATTATACAATTAATGTTAAATACACAAAAATATTATAATATATATTATATAATACTTATATAATAATTAATATTTAATATATAGAAATATTATATAGATGATCAAGACCTAAATCATCGTGCAATACTTTTATGTACGATGGCTTGCATTCTTCATGGAAAGAGATAGTGTTTTTGCCCAATCTCTATGTCAAAACTACAAGTCCCATGGTTTTGATTAAGAAACATCTGTATTGACTAGTTGAAGAAGCCAACATGTTGGGGTCAAGCCAACCATGGTGTTTAGGTTTTGTCTTGGTGATTGCAAGGTAGAAATTGTTTTCATTACAAGGCGCTGGAAAAATTAAAAGCAATCAAAATTGAAGTTCTAAATGCTTTGACCGTTTGTGATTATTTTTCTTAACCATATGTCAAGGTGATCAAACATGGTGTGATGTGGTTGATGAAAAATCATTTCCATACTATACTTAGGCATGATCTAAGCAAATAATCATTAGCAGTCCAATTCTAAATCTTCATGTGAAATGTGTCATCTATATTTTGTGATAATTGCATTTGTGCTCGTTGGGATCTAAGCCAACATTTAGGAATTATTAATATTATATGGATTTAAGGAAGTTATTATATTTACATGACTTGAATTAATCAAAAAGGGGTACACAACTTTCAAGGTGGCAAGTTCTTTAATTGGTAGTTTTTTATCGTGAAGGGTCAATGAGGAAAACATGATGCTAATTTGATTAACGAGTCTCAATTACACATGCATACCACATTTACCCTAATTGACACATATCAACATGAATCTACTCCCCCTAAAATATTTACAAATGTGTATACGTAATGGAAAAACTCAGTTTCTAATCAAGGATTTCCAAATAATAGAATAACTTCTTTCATACATACTTTGTTATGGTTTGATTCATCTCATGGTTTTGTAGATGCTCAATTGTTTTCAACATTGGTTTTCATGTAAAACTAAAAACCATTTTAATTTTTATTATGAAATAAATATTTTAAGCACTTAATCATGTTTATCTAGATTAGTTTATTCTGGTATAATCAAATTAGCACTCATAACATCCTTATTGACCCTTAACAATAGAAAATGACCAATCAAAGATGTTGCTACCTTAAAAGCTACATACCCCTTTGCAATGTGTTGAATTCATATAAATTCAACCATTTCCTAAAATTTGGATTTGGTATATAATATGGGATTTGTGGTGTTTGATATCACATGAAATACTTTATCATTTCCCCTCACGATGACTATTTAGTGTACCTTGAAGTCTTCTAACATTTGCATATTTTGTATTTCCTCACATTCCCCCAGTGTTTCACCATTGCTAAAGGTTTTTAATGAAATAAAATGTCTCCTCTCTATATATATATATCAAACCATCTTATATTCATACACCCAAAGTCTATTTTTATACATATGATTTGATCTTCATAATGATGATTTTATCCTCTTCAAAATACTTATCTTTTAAAATTATTACAAGGACTAGATTCACAACACCCTTATATTGGAATAAAAATGACTAAGGGTGGGGGAGTGAATTATTCTTAAAAACCTTTCATTCAATTATACTTAAGCAATCATGAACCATTCAAACAAACATATAGATCTAGCAAGCATAAGCAACTATCCACATAAGCATGAAACACAAGAACACATCACATATGTGGGAAACCCTCAAGAGGAAGAAAACCCACTAATCTCTAAAAATTAACTATAGTAATATAAGGCAAAAACCAAGTTTATTGAATCACTAACTCCACATGGATCACTAACCCCAACTAGCCAAACATCCACTTGACTAGGCTTCAACAAGCACCCACTTGCAAGGAGGCACCAACCCCTTAGATGACTCAACACCAACTCAACCACCTAATTGATTTGATCACCTTTAGAACACTATGTTTCTAAATAAATATATTATGGCCACCTCTTAAGTTATTTATACTCTTATCCCTCTCAAACTGCCTTCTAGGCCTCTTTGTTCAACTAGGTCTCTTCATGGATTATTAGGTCATATGGCCTTGATCTTCATATGAAAACACACTCTTAGATATTAATTATATATCCTGTATAATTTTATGTTATAAAATACCTTCCTCTACACAAAAATGTGTTATATCATTCACATACTCTTATCTTACTTAAATAGGCCTAATAATGCCTTATATAGACCATTCCTTGTTTATATACCACTTAGTTAGCCATACACCCTTAACCTCTTAGGTAAACCATATAATATGTCTTAGGACATCTTTTTTTCATGATTTAATTGACATTTTAGTCCCTTTTGGTCTATCATGACTCAATTAGGCCTCATTTCTCTTTTAGGTCTCATGAAGACCTAATTTCATTAAGCCTACTTTAGAGCACATTACCTTATGACCCCTTGGAATAATATAAACCTATATACATGACACAAAATTTCATTAAAATAATAAAATATGCCTTATAAAATATTATCTAAGCACCATGACATTTTTAGGTCCAACCACCAATTGAAACACTCCATTAGCACTGTTCACATTAGGCCTTTAAACACACAAAAATGTCTATCTTAAACAACTAAAGATAACACATCATTAATAGAAAAACACATGAAAATAAATAACTTATATAGACCCTAAATGACCTCAAAAATATCACCATATGCATTAGACACTTCAAATCAAGACATAAAGCCTCAAACTCATCATTGTAACTTGCTTACTCAGAACTATCAGTTTACATTAGACCAGTCATGGTGACTCAAAACTCCAACACCTATATAGACACTTTCCATGGTTTTTTATGCATGTATATGGTCTATTAAATATCCAAACCATCTTGAAATAAAAATATCATATGGTATAATGGCAAATATTGGTCTTTCAGACCAATCTAATGACCTTATATCTCATCGTCTTATCTGAACTAGATAGGTCAACTTGTGAGCAACATTTTCACCATATCCACTGACCTCCAATACTTATACCAAAAATTAAAATTTATAAAAGTTCCTAAACACCATTTTTATGCACTTGGTTTCATCATTATATCATGAAAACACATTCTAATTCATCTTCTCACTACTACATGGGTTTTTCATTGCTTGCACTATTAGGCTTGTTAGCGACTAGCTAACTTGGATGACCAATTTATCACACTTAAGGACTATAAAATATCTAAAAAACTTCTGTAAATGAAACACAAGTCTTTACCTTATTCTTCCATCCATTTTCTTACTATGTCTAATGTAACACTTTTGACTTTTATAACAACTTTTTCAAAAAATAAGCCTATAACTCAACATTTTCTCTCTCCTATTTATAAAAAATACCACTTGTATGTACTTGGGAGAGTCAAATATAATATATAATATCTTAAATAATCATAACAATCCATTCTTGTCACTTTTGATCAACATCTCCATCATCGGGTCCTTATTAGGGTTCTAAGAGGGTTTAAACCTGTTTCCACTCTTAACAATTGTTCATAAATCATAGCTTCTAAATCCAAAAAATAATACCTAAAATATTGATTTAGGACCCTTCCCCATCTACCATTAATTACTTATTTTCCCATTTAAAGGTTTTATGAACTAATGAGCACAAGAAAATCCTTCTAAAGTTGAGAACCCTTCATTTTGAGCACTTGAGAGACCTTCAAACAACTTTTCATGCCTTGTCCTTCAAAATAAAACCTATAAATTTATTCACATTCCTAAAATAACTTTAATCACCTTTTTTAATGTTCACTTACTCATACTTTCCTTGGAAATTGATCTTGATACCCCATTAGGCTATACACACACTCTCTCTACACCATAGTCTTCATACCTTACTAGGCCTTGAACTAACCTTCATGCCTCTTTCCATACTCACAAAACCTAAATGATAGGTTCAAAATATTAATATCATGCCATAAAACCTCTATCATGCTTAAAAATTTCTAGAAAACCTTCATTTACCTTGACAACAGATCATGATACCTCATTAGGCTAGGCAAGGTTTAAGAGAGGTCTAAATGTAGACCTAGATGAAAGGTCCTACCCCTGTAAGCTCATCTTGAAACTCTCATGAGTGTTCCAATGCATCACATACTTACACAAAAAAACTCATGCCTATGTTCACTCATCTCACCAAAACACCATGCTCATACCTTCTCATAAGGTCTCTTCATGGCATGACTAGGCTTAGGCTACTTAAGTACTTGATGTCTTAA